>BSBM01000055.1:38120000-38495000 GCA_027924585.1 Larix kaempferi | reverse complement strand
AGGTATCCAACAGATGTCCCTCAAGGCCTTTTGGATGCGAGACGGAGCGAGCCATAGAATGAAGACCGTGGCTCGGATCGATGAACCATCGACTCCGTTGGATTCAAGACGTCGGGATAGTGCTAGGGGTACCCCTCCCCTCCGGTCTGGTGGCCCCGGTGTCATCTTGTACGTCCATCTTGGAAACTAGGGTTTTGCTTAGTGAGGGAGTGTGCAATTTTTGCACACGGGGGTCAACTTTGGAAAATCATCCACCGAGGACTTGTGGCTAGCGTTTCTAGCTGGAACCCACCTAGACACACTTTCATGACTCCTCAGAACCCGGTTTTGTTGCACGGTTGGAATTCTATGCCCCCGGCAGGTATCCAGCAGGTGTCCCTGAAGGCCTTTTGGATGTGAGACGGAATGAGGAATAGAATGAATATCATGGCTCGGATCGATGAACCATTGACTCTGTTGGATTCAGGACGTTGGGATAGTGCTAGGGATGCCCCTCCCCTCTGGTCCGGTGGCCCCGGTGTCATCTTGTATGTCCATCTTGGAAACTAGGGTTTTGCTCAATGAGAGAGAGTGCAATTTTTGCACATGGGGGTCAACTTTGGAAAATCATCCACCTGGCACTTGTGGATAGCATTCCCGACCGAAACGCACCTAGACACACTTGCATGACTCCCTGGAACCCGGTTTTGTTGCATGGTTGGAGTTCTATGCCCTTGGCAAGTATCTAGCAGGTGTCCCTGAAGGCCTTTTGGATGCGAGACGAAACGAGCCATAGAATCAAGACCGTCACTCGGATCGACAAACTGTCGACTCCGTTGGATTCAGGAAGCCAGGATTGTTCTAGGGGTGCCCTTCCCCTCCGGTCTGGTGGCCCCGGTGTCATCTTGTACGTCCATCTTGGAAACTAGGGTTTTGCTTAGTGAGGGAGTGTGCAATTTTTGCACACGGGGGTCAACTTTGGAAAATCATCCACCAGGCACTTGTGGCTATCGTTCCCAGCCCAAACCCACCTAGACACACTTGCATGACTCCCCAGAACCCAGTTTTTTTGCACGATTGGAGTTCTATGCCCTCGGCAGGTATCCAGCAGGTGTCCCTGAAGGCCTTTTGGATGCGAGACAGAACGAGGCATAGAATGAAGACCGTGGCTCGGATCGACGAACCGTCAACTCCGTTAGATTCAGGATGTCGGGATTGTGCTAGGGGTGCCCCTCCCCTACTTTTTGGTGGACTCGGTGTCATCTTGTACGTCCATCTTGGAAACTAGGGTTTTGCTCAGTGAGGGAGTGTGCAATTTTTGCACACAGGGGTCAACTTTGGAAAATCATCCATCGGGCACTTGTGGTGATGATGATGATGATGGTGATGATTATGAAGACGTTGATGATGATGGTGATGGTGATGGTGATGAAGATCATGGTGATGATGAAGATGGTGATGATGATGGACATGGTGATGAGGGACCTACAGATGACAGTGATGATGAAGATGGTGATGATGATGACGAAGATGGTGATGATGATGGAGATGGTGATGGTGATGATGAAGATGGTGATGGTTTCATCTTGCATCCAAAAGATGGAGATGGTGATGGTGATGAAGATGGTAATGATGATGAAGGTGGTGACGTTGATGATGATGATGGTGGTGGTGAAGTTGATGGTGATGGTGATGATGAAGATGGTGATGGTTCCGTCTCGCATCCAAAAGATGGAGATGGTGATGATGATGAAGATGGTGATTATGATGAAGATGGTGACGTTGATGATGATGGTGATGGTGTTGAAGTTGATCGTCATGGTGATGGTGATGATGATGAAGATGGTGATGATGATGAAGGCGTTGATGATGATGGCAATGGTGATGAAGATGAAGACAATGATGATGAATATGGTGTTGATGATGGACACGGTGATGAGGGACCTACAGATGACCATGATGATGAAGATGGTGATGATGATGGTGATGGTGGTGAGGTTGATGGTGATGGTGATGGTGATGATGGAGATGGTGATGGTTTCGTCTCGCATCCAAAAGATGGAGATGGTGATGATGATGAAGATGGTGACAGTGATGATGATGGTGATGGTGGTGAGGTTGATGGTGATGGTGATGGTGATGATGAAGATGGTGATGGTTCCATCTCGCATCCAAAATATGGTCTAGGTGATGATGATGAAGATGGTGATGATGATGAAGATGGTGACGTTGATGATGATGGTGATAGTGGTGAGGTTGATGGTCATGGTGATCGTGATGATGGAGATGGTGATGGTTCCGTCTCGCATCCAAAAGATGTAGATGGTGATGATGATGAAGATGGTGATGGTGGTGTGGTTGTTGGTGATGGTGATGGTGATGGTTCCGTCTCGCATCCAAAAGATGGATATGGTGATGATGATGAAGATGGTGATGAGGATGAAGATGGTGACGTTGATGATGATGGTGATGGTGGTGAAGTTGTTGGTCATGGTGATGGTGATGAAGATGGTAGTGATGATGAAGGCATTGATGATGATGGCGATGGTGATGAAGATGATGAAGGCATTGCGGAATTTATTTATATCCAATGTATTTGACTCTAAGAACCTCTCATGTGTGATTATAAAAAAATCAAGATTCCCTCAACCCCCAAACATGCCCTTTCAAAGAATTTTTTATCTTTGAGTGTGGTATGGGTGCCAACATGAGGTTTTGTCTACTAAGGATGGATCTTGGCGTCTTGACCATGGTTGGGGTGATGACAATGAGGTTCATATGACTCCAATGAATCTTCCATGGATCATGGGGTAAAATGATCTCTCAAGTATTATTGCATGTGAACTTGCACGTACCAAGCTACAACAAATCTTTCACAGGAGTGGATTTGTCTATGTGAATAGATAAGTGAAAAGCTTTTAGCAACAAGACCTATCAATTTTAACTTGGAAGTATGGGAAATGTTCAAAGTGGGATAGAGAGGCTTGATGGTGATTGTAGTAGTGGGCATGGTATTGGTGAGAATGATTTCATGATAGTGGAATTAAACATTAATATGGTGACCCTATATTGGATCCTAGCCTAAAAACACTATTTGGTAGTGTAAACCCTAGTTTGTATTCTAATCACAATGAAACCCTATTATGTAGCCTAAGATCTAGCCCTAAATTATAATACATGTAAAGATTAAATCATTTTCATTGTACATATATATTCACGTGCATACATTTGAATCCAAATCACTATACACATATATGCATAGTTTCTCATCTATATAGCAAGGATGCATACAACTAGAAAACCGTTGTACCTAGCACCGGATACCTAATTTAGAAACGTAATGGTTTGAAATTGGTTGTACCATGAAGATTTTTATATGGCGGATATGCACACCTATGGAAACCTTCTCAATGGATGGAAAACCTAATATTATCGTAACATTAGTCAAGCTTACTCCAACATGTAGTAATGCTTACATGTTCTAGTGTTGATAACGCACTAATGGATGCATGCAACTTGATGAGGGTGTATTTGTGACTCCATTGATGTAATGCACTTGTCCTAAATGTCTTTAACAAGTGTCTGAGTGTCCAATAGATGGATTATGATGTCCTAATACCCCCCTATCCCTTCCAGACAAAATTCGACAACATTTGGGGTATTGGGGTAACAAGTTGGTGTGTTGAGGTGGATATAGCCTCAAAAATACACCTCATAGTAGTCATTTATTGTAATGTCAACTATACATGTGTTTAAGTCAACGTGTCTACATAAAATTAGATCACTATCACATAATGATAAATTAAGGAAGTCCTAATTGTTAATGGTAGTGGATGTGATGGTCATCAAATCAAAGGTGGCTATATCCATGAGTGAGAATTAATGAGCTAGCTATACATCGTGCTCAAGGTTGTCCTATTTGTATGGTGACAATTGATTAAGAAATGATTCCATAACTTGGTTATTAATTTGTTGCATGATCTTAAGTGGACAAAATGGTCAAAATAAATACTAGTGACGACATTTCATTATGTAGAGTATGGACATTTTGGATCTCATTATGTAGAGCTATTAAAAATCATGTTGGATATCATTTTAACCTTTTGACGACAATGGACATTTTCTATTTTTAAGTATTCTTTTCCTAGTACTCAAGTTCCCAATATATATCTTATGTGCCATGAGGTGTGATTTGTCCATCCATTTATTCCGTTTGTTTTTAGAATAATTCTCACACATGATTTTGTTTGAGTTAGCCTATGTTTACAATGTTTTCTTAACATAGATACCATTAGAAGCTTTTACACGTGGAAAGATAAACCAAGATTAACTATGATATCCAACTTCTCTTCTAAGATATAGGTAAAACCCAAATTTACACAACATCACATCATGATACACTCAACATGAGACAACCACATTAGACAACGAGATATATAAATCACATAACTGAAAATCCATGTACATCGAGGCTATAAAACTCATCCAAACATATACAATTTCTGGCGAATAGTGGAACATGGTTCCCAATGTACGTACAATGGCAACTCGTGCCCTACACAAAATGTGACAACTCATGTCGTAGATACAAAATACATAGCAACTCGTGTCGTAGATACAAAGTACATCAAAAGTGGTGCACAAAAGTGCCACATCGTGGTTAATGTACATAACACTTGGTGTGTCAAGCATTGTGACCACTGCCGTCACTCCCAGGCGCAGATCCAAAGTCGATCTTCCTACTCTTCGAGCTACCGATGCCTCGGGTCTTGCTCTGTCCAGGACTAGACCGTCTCTCCGGGCTCTGGAACAAATGATATAAGATATCGTCATTTTCAAGCATTTGCAACATTTAACACATTTATAAAACAAATGTAGAATTCAAATCTTAAATAAATCACCTCTGACGTGAGTGGGAAACATTGGACAAGTGTCCTGGATCTGTAGAGCCTCTTAGCAATTCCATCCTACAACATTTACAACAATCATTTCATTGAAAAGTCATAATTGCTTAAATTAATTTTTGTTAACGCATCAAAATATTTTCATAAATTAGCTTGATTCTCACCATGAACACCTCTGACAATGTACATGGCTGGGATTCTGGGCTAGCAAGTGGAGCAGATGGCCAGACAACCAACTCTGATGCAGTGATGGGGGGGGCACAGATGTAGTGGCATCCACTACAGGTGCAACCACTGGAGATACTGATGAGGATGTTGGAAGAGTAGATGCCACGATAGTGGCGGGAAGTGGGGATGATATGGTGGGAGAAGACACAGTGGTATGGGGTGGAGGAGGACCATGTGGATGATGAACCCCTGTCGGTTGTAGGATAGAGGGTATCGAACGAAAAGGGCTACGAGTGATGTTGAGGGATGGTGCATGGGAGGGAAGTCCTGCATGGAGGGAGGAGGATGGACAAATGGGAGGTTGTGGACGAAGAGGGGAAGTTGGAAGGAAGGGGAGGCGTGGATGAATGGGGGAGGATGGATAGACATGGGGGCGTGGATAAATTCGGGAGGACGTATGGACGTGGGGGGGGGGGGGGCGAGTGGGGGAGGATGGATGGAGGGGGGAGTATGGCCGGAGAGGGGGGGGCTAGATGGAAGGTAGGGGGTGGACGTAGGGAGGGGTCTAGATGGAAGCGAGGGAGGGGACTCACGAGAGAGGGTGGATACATAGGACTAAAATGGGAAGACGCAGCTGCTGGTGGCACCTACATATACATTTGTAATATCACAATTTAGTAAACAAACAATAAATTAAACCATAGTAAGTCGTAAGAAATCAAATTAAAAGCATGCTTATAACTACACATTATACCTGTGTATATGGTGATGTGCCAATCCCTGGCGGGGGTTGTTGATCACCATAGTCACGAAACACCTGTGGACAACAAAATGCATGCATGTTATGGACATGTTAAACAAGTCATTATCTAGGAAATCAATATATTCAAAAACATTGTACGAACTATCAATGTGTATGCCATAAATATAAATACTTGAGTAATATAAATGACATAAGTAATAACAATATTGTGTCAGGTACTGAAAATACCTCCGTGTGGGGTGCCGCAATTTCAGTTGCAACTGCCATTGCTGCATCCAAGTTGGGAGATCCTACGTTCTCCCATCTTGGTGTATTAGCTCTTAATAACTGTACATTGAAATAATAGTTTAAGTCAAACAAAAATACTTTACAAGTTATCAAGTGATGATTGAAAACACATTAAAAAAATTGCTGACCTGATCCATATAACAGCCCTCGATCGGGACAGGGCAAGTGTGCCCGCAATGGAGACAAAGATGTGGCATTGTCCCCGTCAAACTGGAATGCCCAGCATGGCTACCATCGGTCATGGGTCTATCCTGGCCCTGTCGTGAAGGCCTTGCACCTGGATCTCTATCAAGGTTACCCGACCTCTCCATTGTAGTCATTGCTACAAAGGAGGTGTGTCTGAGGAGTCCACGAGCAACATTCCTCATTGCCACCTCGATCTGATCAAGATTGGGGGGCAACTGAGGTGGATGGGGAGAGGTGTTGGGGTCGCGCTTCGGAGCTGGTGGCCCTCTCAGTGGGTTCCTCCTGGCAGCAGGTCGATCTTGGTTAGAGCCATGCCCAACACCCTGCAGCTCGGTTATGTCAAAATAGTTGACATGTAAACCAAGGAAAAACTCATTCCACAGTTGGCGAAGGAAGTACTGTGGAACCTCCCTATTATTGCAGGGAGGTTTATCGTACACCATGAACCACCTCTGCATCCAATTGTCCCTCCACCGTTGGTAATGACACCAATCCATGCATAAACGTGGCTTTGTAATGTTCGGTGGTTGGTTTGTTTTCGGATCGGTGAACATACTATATAATTGGGATTTTGTAATGTTCAAATCTTTTATTGCTTCCTTGGAGATGCCCATGGAGTAGTACTCCCGCATCTTAGCTCTAAATTGAGTCATGTCGGTCAATTGTTGGTGTGCATGGATGAGGGAGTCAATTGAGTTCTCAATTGACGTGGAAAGAGACAATCGAGATGGTTCCCCCAAGTTTCGAAGTTCATGAGTGTGCACTCGCATTTCATTTACATAATGGTTAAGGTCATCTTGTTCAAAATTGGGTTGGGGGTTTTGGTTTTGTTCGGCATTTGGATTGTGTTCACGGTTTTCTTCAGCATTGGGTCCAAGGTTTGGGTTTTCTTGTGTTCCACTGGACTCGAGGTTAACATCTTGTTCACTCATTGTCTCAGTTTACAATCTGCGATAGAAAATTGGTTCATTGTTTTCAAAACTTGGGAATTATTTACAATTAAATAAACAAAAAAAATCAAAAAATTGACACAAATAATGAATAAAATGAAAAAAAAACGTGATATTTACCTATTAATCAAAGTGTTGATGACTTTGTGGGTGTTGTTGGGTGGTTTTGGAGTTGATTTGGCCTCCTTTGGTGGTTGAATCGACGTGCACGCGGAGGAGGAGGACGCGCTCGGCCAAATAGAGAAATGTGGAAATTGTGCTCTGTTTTTTTTTTAACAGAGGCAAGTGCACGCCACCATTGCGCACACGCGCTAGCCATGTGCACACGCCTCGGTTCGGTACCGAACCTAGTGGCACGTGCGCGCTGCCTTAGGTGCGTACGCGCCATTTTTATTTTCCGCTAGCGCGCCCCCATTGCAACGAAAATGGGAACCATCTTCGTGCGCCCGCCCTCCAACTAAGCCAATCCTAAAGATGTGATTATCTCAAATAAGATAAAAAAGCAGCATGCAAGTGTTATGAGGAAACCAAGAAGCAAAAAGACTCATGTCACAAATAAACCATATCTCCAAGAAATAAGTACAAAGGATAGATAAGCAGAAAATGGAGCATCTAAAGGAAAGGAAACCAAACCACAAAATCACCTACCAAAACAAGCAAGATAAAATAAAAGAAAACCAAAAGCTAAGTATTTACAAAATTTACATGGGGCCCCTTTATTTTTCAAAATCAAGGGGAATTTGTTGGAGGGCCAACACACGTGTGGTTTGTACAACCTGGATGTACAACTTTTTGTTGTATGGATGTCATGTCCCAAATTTGGCATTGGGTCACAATGGCCTAATCACATTGGCCCTATTCATTAGAGTTTGTCAAATTGATGCTAAAGGTCAAATAATTGCCAAGGAGGAAAATTACTAGTTTCCTAGGTTTGGGGTGGAAGCTTTGGGATTTGGAATAATGGGGATACTAAATGATGTTTGAAAATTAAAATGGCATAAATATTTAATAAAGGAGATAAATAAATATATACAAGTGAAAATCAAAGTGGCATTTGATCATGAAGACACATGGAGGAAGTGGGGCCCACATATGGCTAGATTTCCCCACTACATTTGGCATCATTCTCTCACCAATTCGAATTCAAGGTGAATGGTAACATACTTGGGGGATTCCAAACGGTATTATTCATTGCATGACTCATCCAAGGTCGAAATATAGAGGAAGAGTAACTCCCATGGAAGAGGAAGAGGCAATTTGGAGCTAGTGAGACACTTGGGCTAGATTCCCTAGCTCTATGACAACAATGACGAAGATGCTATGACACTTATGACACAAATCAGACCTGAAGGCTGACATATGACATATATGACATGTCAGGGCTAAAAATAGACTCCAAGAGGGCGCTCAAGGGTGTTAGGGCAGCTAAGATGCTTCCACATGTGATTTGGTGGAAGTGGGAGACTAGGAATTGTTGTACAAGTGGTGTTCTTTGGAATCTCTTCCCAACTTGAGTTGGCATGAGTCTCTTGGAAGGAATTCAAACCATGGAGGACATTAGAAGTTTATAAATGTCAATAACAAATAATGGAACCATCTTTTGATCATTTGTAGAATTTGCAATTGCATTTGTGAAGAGGGAGAGCTAGTGGATGACTAGTTTCTTGCCTTGGCCAATTTCGAGGGTGAAAGATTCCCATCCAAGTTGGTAATTGGAAAGGCCACTCAGACCTTTCATTTGGAGATTTAATGGAGAATTTATTTGCAGGTGTAAGCTACAGGGCAGCTCATGGTTTCTTCTATTGCAGCTCACTCCTTCAACCATTTCCAGTTTTGATGGCATATTCTTGATCCTTGAAGGAGGGCGTTTTTGGTGAGCTATTGTACTCTTTGGGGGAGCTTTTAATGCCCTATTTCTTTTGTAATATGAAGTAAATACTCTTTTCTTCATCTCCGAAAAGTTTCAGGTCGAAATTCCAAGTAGAAATGTATAAATCTCAATTTTAATGAAAGAACAGTGTCATTTCCCCACTACCTTGTTGTGAATCAATGTAATGCTGATGATTTCGAATGAATGGATTATTCTCTGATATATTTGTGATCAATATACTGCCATGGATGTCTTCTACAAGTTTCATGTACTGTACTTGAGCATTTGAAGCATTTTTACTCAGTTTAGTTGTATTGGGAGGTGAAATAGTGCCATTTCCCCAAGGGTTGAATTGGGGATTTTTGCAGTTGAATGGGAGAGGGTGAAAACAATTGTAATAATCCATTAATGGTGCATATGAGACTTTAATAACATAATTAACACCTTACATACCTCTGTTCATAAATTTGAGTGGGTTTGGAAGCATTTGGGAAGCCATTTTCAGTACTTACCCCATGGGGATTTGAACCCCAAATTACTAGTAAAATTGCATAATTGGTCCAGAATATTAAGAGAGTTTGCAGAGGTATTTTAGTGGCCATATTTCATCCATAAACATCATATTCAAGTTATAATATCATTCATACACCTTCCTTGAAGATTTGAAGGCATTTGGAGTCAATTTGAGACCTAGAGACCAATACTAGTCAAAGGGAAATCACTAGTAAAGTTACCTACATTGATCATAATTGAAAGAGGATTTACAGAAGTATTTTAAAGGTCCAAAGGCATCCCTGAAACACATATTTATGTTCTAATATCATTCATATACCTTCTCAAAATATTTGGGATCATTTGGGGCAAATTTGGGACCTAGAGATCAAAACTAGTCAAAGGTCAAACTAGGGAAAAAAGTGAAAAATTGCCATTTTAATAAAATTCCTAAGAAGGGACATTACAATGGATGGGTCGTGCAACCCTCCTGCTCCAACTGGAATCTCTTCCCAGTTGTACGACCCACGTGCAAACTGATTTCAGACGATTGTCTTCTCTCTGCCAAATAAGGAAATATAATGTCCTTCTCTTTCCATAAAATCACCAACTCAATGCTTGAGTTTCTCTCTTATATATTTCTCCTCTCACCTTGGATGCATTTTATCTTGTTGAGATGAACTGAAACCGTAACTTCAATGGTTGAGATTACATATCACTCACTTGATATTAAGGGCTAATAATCAATTAATTAACGTAATTCACTAGTGCCAAAAACTTAGGCACTTTATTAAATTAACCCTCAATTAATCTAAAAAGATACTAACTTTCATAAAGTGAATTTCCACATTTTTTAGAGGTATTAATGATGATCTCCACAGGATAGACACAAACCTATGTCGAGATACTTGTATAAGCTACAAACATCAACACTCCCTCTTAGCGAGGAAGATATTCTCCACCACTCTTAATTTATCTCTGAAGAAGACAAACTTCCCTTTCACCAAGGGTTTGGTGAGAATGTCTACAACTAGCTCATTTGTGGAAATATAATGGAGTTGTACTACTCGCTTCTGGACCATATCTCAAATGAAATTATATATGATCTCAATATGATTGGACATGTCATGGAATACTAAATTCTTAGAGAGTTTGATACAACTCTGATTATCACAGTGAATCACCATAGGCTCCAACTCCTAATTGAATAATCATGTATGCAATTTGCAAAGCCAAAGAGATTCACAACTCGCCATACTCATTGCCACGGTACTCCAGCTCTATTGAGCTAAGTGCTACAAAATCATGCTTCCTTCTAAACCAAGAAATAATTGTTTATCCCAAGTTGAAGAATCACCATGAGGAGCTCTTATGAAATGATGCACTCCCTACCCAATCTAAATCTGAATAACCCTATAGACTCACTCCACCACATCCAAGGTACCTCAATCCATACTCCAAAGTGCCCCTTAAATATCTAAGCACATGCTTCACTACTACCCAATGCACCAGCCTTGGCTTGACCGTGGCTCGACCATGAACTAACTCAAAGTGTTCACAGAAAAACATATATCTAGTCCGATGTTGACTAAATAAATCAAGAATCCTATCAACTATATATATTTCCTTGGATCCACCAAATCTGAATTTGAAGCAACAACCTTCTTCATGTTGGTCACCATAGGTGTAGCATCGATCTACAGTCCTCAATCCTAAATATCTTCAGGATCTCTATTGTATACTTCCATTAACCAAGGAATATCTCACGCGATCTATGCCATACCTCTAAACCCAAGAAATAATGTATCAAGTCGATATCCTTCATCTCAAACTTTTTGGTCAAATATTCCTTACACCCTGCTATAAGCCCCTCTGCACCCGTGAGAAATAAATCATCCACGTACAATACCAAGATGAGTAGCTCAACCCCAACAAGTATGAAGTACAAGTTAGGATCCACCTCACACTTGGTGAAGACCATGCTCTACAAGTATCTGTCAACCCTGGAATACCATGCCCTAGGTACCTACTTGAATCTGTACAAGGATTTCTTAAGGATGCACGCATGAAACTCCCTCCCATGTACCTCAAATCCCTAAGGTTTCTCTATATATACTTCCTCCTCTATGATATCGTTGAGGAAGGTTATCTTCATGTCTATCTATTGAATCATCCACCTCATGATTGAGGCAATAGATATCATATCCCGAATGGAAGCATATTTGGCGACTAGAGTGAATGTCTCATCATAGTCCACTCCCTCTCTCTGAGAGTACCGTCTTGCCACGAACCTCACCTTGAAATTCTCAATGCTTCCATATACAACATGCTTGATCTTGAAGAGCCACCTAGAAGTCACCGCAAACTTCCCCTCGGGTCTAAGCACAATGTCCCACACATCATTCTTCATGATGGAGGTGTACTCCTTCACCACAGAATCTATCCAAACCTATTAGTTAGTTGCATCCTCAAAACCGGAAGGCTCTGAATATATGATGCTACTCATCAATGACATACAATTCATGCTATTCCCTATATCATCTGCAACATGCTTGCTAGGATATACCAGAGTGA
This sequence comes from Larix kaempferi, assembly GCA_027924585.1. Lineage (NCBI taxonomy): Eukaryota > Viridiplantae > Streptophyta > Pinopsida > Pinales > Pinaceae > Larix > Larix kaempferi. The sequence goes on along the minus strand of BSBM01000055.1, from coordinate 38,482,826 downwards.
AGGGGTCTTTTGCCATTGTAAAAGGCCAAGTATGGGCTTGTTTATGTAAAAGTGTTAGTATAGAAGAGCTAATTACCCATGGTATGGTCATGGTAGGTCCTCTTGGTTTTGATTCGAGGAAGTGTTGGCTTAGTGTCATTGTTGACTAGCCCTTAATGGATGGAATTCCCCTATCATGTTGGACCATTTGTGCCCTGGGTTGGTTTCTAATGCTTCTAGGATGAGCCCATTAGGACACGTGGCTTAAGCCACACTCATGTTTATGTTATGTGGAATTTGATTGTGCATGTAAGAGTTTTCATACTCGATTTAGCGCACCTAATTTATGCCCACTTGGACCTTCCTTTTCTTGTATGACACCTCCTCTTGGCCTACATGTGCACACTTCATTATGATGTCATCTCCTTCAAGAGAGATTTTCCTTGCTAAAGGGAAGGGTATTGAGGGATATTCTACATTGATAGGGTTAGTTGGGGCATGGCATCCTCCCCTGGCTCGTCACTTCATTCAAATGAATCCAATTGCACTATTTTATCATTGTTTTTAATCTTGTGTGGTTCAGTCCCCAACTTGTGGGTGGAAAACCCTAAAATTAAGTCATTTTACTTTTTAGTAAAGTAGGCTCTAAATTTAGTTAAGACTAGGAATCCTCATATAAATAAAGGCTCCTAGCATTCATTTGAGACAAGACAAGGGTCCTAATTATGTACTTTTTTCTATTTATCTTGGTATATTGGATCATTTGAGTGAGGCACGCCTCTCTTTTTGGCATGATCTTTATGTGATGAAGGTTGAATGATGGTATTTATAGGGTTTTCTATCTTGCAAGATTTATCCAATAGTTGTAATAAATTGTGGCTAAGTAGGACCTAAGAACTCTTTCTCTTTCTCTTTCCTTGGTTGATGTTGGTAAGATATCTCCATTTTCTTGTTTGATCTTTCTTTTGCACCTTAAGCAAGGAAAATTAGGGTTTTTTTGGCATCTTGTTAGTCTTGTTAGAGAATACCTTCCTCCTAAAGGATCTCTCCATTATGGGATTTGGGATTCATTGTTTTCCCTAACTAAGGTTTGGCTCCTTTGACCTAGTATCAGGTTACTAGCCTTTTCCCTAGTTAGTAAATCTTGAATAGCCAAATTGAGAAGGAATGTTGACCTCGATCTCTAATTTCCCTAGGGTTGAGGACTAAGGTCATAACCCTTCTCTTTGCATTTTTATCAAAATTATCTTGTATATTTATTGCAAAAATGTCAAAAATATATAATATTGGAAAAACCCTAAAAGTTAGAAAAAAAATTATCTCAAAAAATATTTCCAATTCAGAAATTATATGCAGATGAAAAAGTGCACCCTAGTCAAGTTGATGGTCAATCCTTGAAGGTTCCCTTTCCTATGGTCATATTATGAGGTTCTTGGTAACTTGTGCTTGCTAGGATTTTTTTTGCATATCTCTTATTTCAGGTACAAGAGGTATATTTGTCATTTCAACCAAGTTTGAAGTTTTAAAAAGCATATTTTGGGGCCTATATTAACCCATGGGGCGGTTGGACACTTGTTGGGAAACGTTATAATAAGGAACACCATATATTTGAGGGATGTTATAGGGAACATACAAAATCTGATTTAAGCCACCTTATTCACCCTATTGCATATCCCCCTCGCCTCCATACCTCAAGGTACATCTCATGTGGTGAGTTGGTATTGTTTTGATCAGTTTTTATCAAGATTTTAGATCATTATTAATTATTTCAATCTTGTAAAAGCATCAATACGTTAAACTTAAATTTCTTGGGATCCATAATTAAGTGTTATACCTCCTGCCCCTCCCCTAGTGTTGTTTATGCTTCATTTCCTTGACTCCATACAACATCGATCTTTATTGAGAGGTTTCTTAGGAAAGGTGTATGTGTATTGTTTAAGCAACTTCAGATATCTATCATTGATCTCAAGGACTCCACATTGATCTTAGGATTTGACATAAAGTGTTAAGAATCTAGGTCATGGCGACATTGTTCTTTATCTCCTCCCATGCTTACCACGCGTCGCACTGTGATCCGTGACCTTGGTATAGGTGTTATTTTGTGCGATAATTTTTTTTGGCGTTGTCGAGGACTCAAAGGAAATGTGATGAAATTATGTTTGAGGTTTTCCTAAGTCTAGTACATTCTAGTGCCGAAAAAATCTTAGGTCAATCTTGTTTTTTCACTTTGGTTAGATTATTGTTAAGGACTAACATTACAGTTCTTATATGGTGACTCCATTGAAAATGTTAGCAAGGTACTCATCCCTGAGAAAATTAGGTACATCCTTGTGTACTTTGGTGAGAATCTGTCAAGCTCTAACCTGGCAAGTTTCATCCGGCGACTCCAATACAAGAACATAAAAGAAAGTACTCAACAAGTGAATATATGCAACGTGATATTATCTATGTCCCTGATCCTAAGCTCGTCTATCAAAGAAAGAAGCATTGTCTCCAAGTAAGGGAGGTAAGTAATCATTTATCCTTTGAATCCTTTTCTAATATTCGAATTTTAATCCATGATATTCAAGTTATAACTCAAGTCCCAATGGTTGAATGGAATAATGCTTTGTACGTATGGTGCCTTTGATTTCACTAACATGCAAGGTTATCCATGTTCTTTTCCAAAAATAAATAATTTTCCTATGTTCAATATAAATAATGCAATCTCTACTAAGGATCATTGAGAATAAAGTTATATTGTTCTTGAAAACAAATGATATTAATGATCTTGATCTGATGTTGAAATGTTTTGCATCAAATATGAAGAATGAAGCTAAGAAACAGTTTATTGGACTAACCAATAATAATATGTCTATTGTCCAAGGGTTTAAAGATACATTTTTTAACAAATGGGAAAAAAAGAAAGATCGTCGTTATTGATGCATGCTCTTACTAACATAAAGAGGAATGATAATGAAACCATTAGCAAATTTGATCACTTGATCGCAAGTTTGATGAGATTTTGCAGGATATTCCTCACACACCAACCGATAAACCAATGATTTTGATGTATTATGTGAATTCATTTCAAGGCGAATTTCTTTTCTACCTTAATATGAATAAGGCACAAGATTTTTCAGTTGCTAAGCAAATAGTCAGATATTTGGATGATAGTTGGAAAGCATTAAGAAAACTTGATATGTTACATTGGCCAAGACCTAAGTTGAATCCAAAACGAAGTATGCACCAATCTCCAAATGTGCTCAAGATCTCATAAATCTTCTTCTCGAGGAATTCAAGAAATTAAGTATGGATTTAACTCAACATAATACATTAGTGTAGAATAGGGTTGTGCAGTTGGAAAGGAATTAGCAACCTAAGTTTCCTCAAAATAACTTCAACAAGGGACCTCCATAGAATACAAAGCCTCTGACATATTTGGAACCAACAAATATGGTGAGTGATTTTCCTTATTTTGAAAATCTTGGAAGGCCCTTCATGATGAAAGAACATGTTATTACTATCTACGAAGGATGTCTCATTCAATGAAGCAATCCCAAGGTATGTAACAATTTATTTGAAAATAGGAAATAGTTCAATTTATCTTACAAGAATATGTAGGAAGTAAAAAGGAAATCCATTGAGGATGATAGAGCTACAAATATCTTGGGAGAAATGCCACCCCAAGAGGATATTAAGAAGTTGTATGAGAACATGTTCAGAGGCGTTCCATATCAAAAGAAGGATTTTCCACAAGTGAATCACCAGCAAGTTGTTGAAGTACACAAAGACAGTTCTTTTTCACAAACTTGGGTAAATGAAAGTAATTCTTCAATTAGTTTTGATACAGACCAAAATATCAACTTTGATGTTTCAGGTGCAATAATGATTTGAAAGTCTCATTCCCATTAGTAGGTATGGTAAAGGTTCCAGAAATGAGAAATCAAATATTTGAATCTTTGGGATTTAAAGAAGCGAGGAAAAATGTATGTGCCATAGGAGAATATATGGAACTACCCATTATTATCCAGAATATGAATCCTGTGAAAAATAAGAACCCAAACAATCAATCATTATTTATCTCATTGATGACTGGAGACTCCATATCGCATAACTGCATGTTGGATTCAGGTGCCTCGACGAGTTTTATTCCCTTGGTCGTGATGTACAAGCTTGGATTAAAGGTTTCAAGGCCTTATCAGAACATATGCGCCATGGAATCTAGAGATGTTAAAGTCTGTGGGTATTGCCGCACATCCTTCTATTGAGTTACTAATGGATATAATTATCATTGATGTGACAAAATCATGGGGCATGCTCTTATCAAGAAAATGGGATGTTGATTTGGGTGGTAATATAGAAATGAATCTATCATACGCTAGCATCCCAACAACAAGTGGAGCTTGCGTAATATTACATAGAGAACCTATGAGAAGGCACTATGTGGAATATCCAGAAGATCCATAAAGTGAAATAATTTTCTTTCAGGACATTTTTTGGTCATACAATGTTTTTGTCGTTGATATCACTCCTGAAAAAGGACACATATGATTTTTGGATGATGAACCCAACCAGGGTCAAGGACCAATCAGTTGAAGAATATTATTTGTGAAGATGAAATATTGGTAGGTTATAAGGATACAGTACAGTTGGATTCAAATGTATTATTATCATATGTGCTTTTCCAAATTCAGGATAAACAAGTCAATGTAGAAGCCTTTTCAGTTTCTATTCTTTATCCTTGCGAGGGCCTTATAGAAAAGAAGAAAATAAAAATATTTTATGGAGCCCCTTCACATGATGATATGTGAAACTATCAGGTTTTTTATGATGAAAAGCAAATATAGAAGAATATGAATGATTCGGCCAAATTTGAGATTGAACTGGACAAACAAATCTCACCAAACAAAGCAACTAATAACTTGGTTCCACCTGAGCAAGTTCATGCAAAGAAGAACCAAGATAAGAATGGAAGTTTCAAAAGTAAGGGACTTTCTCCAGAAGAAGAGAAAGAGTCTGAGAGTTTTGTCTACAAGTTCGATCTGTTAAGATTCAATTCAAATTCACAACAATAACATATACAGGATCACTGAAAGAAACACAATCACAAGATAGACACAAATTTATCTTGGGAAACCCTCTAGGGGAAGAAAACCCAACAAAAATTCCTCAATATAGATGATCAAAAGTACAAAGATAAAATCCCCAAATAAATGCTCCTTCTCCTTACAAATCTCTCTCTCTCTCTCTCTCTCTCTCTCTCTCTCTCTCTCTCTCTCTCCTATGCGAATTACACAAGTGAGTGTGTGTCCAAATGAGGAGCACATCACTCCTATTTATACTTTAACTTTCACTTGACCTTTTCACTCAACAAGTCGGCCCCAACTAAACTTGAGTGGGCCGACTTCTCTAGGAAGACTCAAAACAATATAATATTACTTTCTGGAGGGTTTTATTGACCCGACTTACAAAGGAGGTTTTACCTCATGACTTTATGATGACCAAATACAATAATAAAATCTTGATGGAGGAATAAGACATCTCCAAATAAATTACAATAATAAAATACAATAGAATATTCTTCGAAGTTACAATATTTCAACACTCCCCCTTAACAAGAAGGGTATTCTACTGACAACAGCAACATCAACTGCAGGAGCAAGGAGAGAGAGCATCATCAACAACATCAAGGTGATACATATATAAATCATTGGAAGTTTTCTTCAACAGCATCAGCAACTGGAACATCTTCAACATCTTCAGTACTGGAGTGTTATATTCTACAACACTGAGTCTTCATCTTTGATCTTCATCTTTTGCAGCACTCGATCATCTACATCAACTCTTGAACTTTCGATCAACAACAACATCATCTTGTTCTTTCGATTAGTAACAACGTCATCATGATCAACAACAACATATTGATCAGCAACAACATCATCTTGATCTTTCGATCAACAACAACATCATCTGTAGCAACATAACCTGCAACACACATGATCCAGTTACAGGATGATCAATCCCTCTCACTTTAGGACATAAGTCCAAGGATGATGCAATCCTATCCACTCTCTCAGAGACAAAATTCTTCGGATCACTTTAGGACTAATGTCCAGGGATGATACAATCTCAACCACACTCTCAGAGACAAAAGTCTACGGATCCATTTAGGACTAATGTCCAGGGATGATACAATCCAACCACACTGTCATAGACAAAAGTCTACAGATCCATTTAGGACTAATGTACAGGGATGATACAATCCAACCACACTCTGGTAGACAAAAGTATACGGATCCATTTAGGACTAATTTCCACGGATGATACAATCCAACCACACTCTCAGAGACAAAAGTCTGCAAATCCATTTAGGACTAATGTCCAGGGATGATACAATCCAACCACACTCTCAGAGACAAAATTCTACAGATCCATTTAGGACTAATATACGGGGATGATACAATCCCACTGCAACATCATCATCACTGCTCCCCCTTTCGAGGAGTTCCTTTCGTACCACACCAAGATTGTCATGGAAGTACTCAAACTTCACTCGAGACAGAGGCTTATTCAACACATCAGTAACTTGCTCATCAGTGCTCACATACTGTAGTTTTATAGCTCCCTTTTGTACCATATCCCGTATGTAAAAGTACCAGATTTCTATGTGCTTTGACTTGTCATGGAACATTGGGTTCTCCGTCATCTTTATACAACTCTAGTTGTCACATAGAATCACGGTGGTATCCAACTCCAGGTCAAATAGACCTGACATCAACTTCTGAAGCCATATGGCTTCACAACTAGCAGAACAGGATGCTGTATACTTTGCTTCAGTTGCGCTAAGAGAAACACTTGACTACTTCCTGCTAAACCATGAGATCATGGAGGATCCCAGACAATAACATCCACCTGAGGTGCTCTTCCTGTCTGAGACACTTCCAGCCCAATCTGCATCTGTATAACCATACAATCTGTAGTCATGATCTCCAACATAGTATAGACCAAAGTCTATCATACCTTTCAAGTACCTCGTCACATGCTTTGCAGCTACCAGATGAACATGTCTAGGTTCAACTAGATACTGACTCAGTTTGTTCAAAGCAAAGAATATATCTGGCCTGGTATTTGTCAGATACATCAACGACCCAATAATCTATATGTACTGAGTCACATCTACTGACTCTGACGATTCATCAGCTAACAACTTCAGGTTGGTGTCCATGGGTGTGGCCATGGATTTACATTCCAACGTATCAAATCTTTTTAGGATTTCCACAACATACTTTCCTTGGTTGAGAAATATTCCTTCTGGGCTCTTCCATACTTCCAAACCTAGAAAATAGTGCATCAATCCAAGTTCTTTCATCTCAAATTCTTCAACAAGCTTCTTCTTGCACTCTACAATTTGTTTCTCATTTCCTGTCAGAAATAAATAATCCACATACAGCAATAGTATGACAGGTTCATCATCCATAACCTTAAAGTAAAGGTTAGAGTCAGCTTTAATTTTGGTAAATCCCAAGCTCGTTAAAAAGTTGTCTATCCTTCCGTACCAAGCTCTAGGAACTTGCTTCAATTCATACAGATCGTTCTTCAACTTGCATACGTGATTCCGTCTATCTTCAACTTCAAATCCATATGGTTGTTCTATGTACACTTCTTCCTCAATCACACCATTCAGGAAAGTTGTCTTCACATCCATCTGGTGTAAACTCCACTTCATCATGGATGCAAGTGCCATGATGGTTCTAATGAAAGTGTACCTTGCTACTGGCGCAAATGTCTCTTCATAATCAATTCCCTCTTTCTGAGAGAATCCTCTAGCCACAAACCTTGCTTTGTATTTCTCAATACTTCCATCAGCTGCATGCTTTATCTTGTAGATCCACTTGGAAGATACCACACTTTTTCCTTCTAGTTTGGAAACTATATCTCAAACATCATTCTTAATTATTGATTGGTATTCTTTCGGCATTGCTTCTATCCATTCTTTCTTCTGTATAGCTTCTTCATAACTGGTAGGTTCTTGATCTACAAGATCACACATCAAAGCCACATAACTGGAAAATGGATTTGGCTTCTTGCTTACTCTTGTGGAGCCTTCCGAAGCTCCATACTTCTCTACTTCTTGTATAATTTATCTTTCCCAAGTAGGCTTTCTCCTTTGTGGCATATAGTGGGATGTTCTTGAGGTTCTAGCATATCATGGTCTTCTGGTGTTTCACCTTCGTGAGAGGGTGCAACTTCTACATTTCTGGGAGGTACATCTTCTTCATATACTTCTTCATACTGGCATTTTCTGGATCTCTTGAGAGTTGCTTCTTCGTCAAATGTTACATCTCTACTAATCTCCATGTGATGGAATCCTAGAATGTAAATTCTGAAGGCTTTGGAGACTTCACAGTATCCAACAAATATTCCCTTCTTTCTAGAAGGGTCCAACTTGGTTCTCTTTTCTTTTGGTATGTGAACATATACTAGGAAACCAAATATCTTGAGGTGGCTCACTTCAAGCTTCTTTCCTGTGAAAATTTCTTTTGGAGTCTTGAATCCAAGGGCGTTATGGGATAATCTATTTTGTACATAAATTGTCGTCCATGCTGCTTCAGCCCATAGATGCATTGGAAGATCTTGATCAAGTATCATTGTCTTCACTGCTTCCATAATTGTCCTATTCTTCCTTTCTGAAACACCATTATGTTGATTATTATAGGGATTAGTTAGTTCCCTCTTGATTCCAGCTTCTTTACAAAAGGCTTCAAAATCTTTTGAATTATATTCTCCACCATTGTCTGTTCTGAGTGTTTTGATTCTTCTTTCTGAATGATTCTCTATCAAGGCTTTAAATTCCTTGAATTTTCCAAATACTTCATCCTTTTCTTTCAAGAAATATATCCAGGTCTTTCTTGAATAGTCATCAATAAATGTAACATAATATTCATAACCACTCAAAGATGTGGAGAGAATTGGACCACATACATCTAAATGGATTAATTCCAACATACCTTTAGTCTTTGTCTCACTCTTCGGAAATGGATTCTTGATATTATTTCCTTTTGCACATCCTTTGAAATGCCTTCATGATCAATCTTCAAATCTGGTAATCCCATCACTACTTTGCTTACATGGGGTAGTGCTTTGTAGTTGATGTGAGCAAGCCTCCTATGCCATAATTCACTTGGGCTAGTGGTCTCATAAACAAGGGTTGTTTCTGAATGTCTCTTGAGTTTATATAAGCCTCCTTCTTCTTCACCAATGAAAACTGCATCTTCAATTGATTTTCCTTTGGGCCACATAAGTACTTGTCCATCTATGAATGCAACCCTATAACCTTTCTTATCTAATGCTAAGATAGAAATTAAATTCTTCTTCAAACCTGGTACAAATAAGACTTCCTTCATCTTCATGGGGGTTCCAGAATCAAGCTTGTAGCTTGCTTCACCAATTCCTTTGATAGGATATTGATATTCATATCCTAATGATACCTTCTGAGGAGAGTTCTTCTCTTCAAGTGTTGACAAAGTTTTCTTTTTTCTCGTCATGTGCTTTGAAACACCACTATCAATAAGCCATGTACCTTCTCCAAGTGAAACTACTTTTTATTTGCACTCTAATCATCCCCACGACAAAATATGAGCATGGGTTATTCAATCAATTCATAAAGGTGGTGATCCCTTCGACTCTTCTCCACTACTCTTGCGTTCTTTGGCGGATATTCAACTCCGAGACTCTTAAAACACTTCTTTACCAACGGTTGCCTTGTTTTCTTCTGCAGTAGTGGAACATCCATTAAATGATTCACACCTTTCTCACGTTGTTCGTGTTCCCATCTATTATCTATACTCACACATGCAGGTAAATCCTTTTATTCGGATTATTCTTTTTTTTGTTGTTAAAATTTTTTCCAATGATTATAAATAGTCCCTTGGTGCCTTCTCTAAATATACACCTACTACTCTTCGAAATCTATTGCTTCCAACTCCAAACTTGTACTCAACAATATCGATCGTTTCATCACAATGTCTGGTGTATCCAGTTTTGTTGTAATTTTAGTGCTTTTACACCCTAATCCACTATGCTCAACATATCATTAGAAAATCAGTAGTCCTCATGACAATTCTTTACTGCATAATCAAACACAGCGTGAAACATAATCAAATATTCATCATCCTTATCTGATCAAGGAATCATTCAACACTATACAAAAGTCTTTGGCTAGGGATATTATTGTAGAACACATCATTGAATGGTTGAGATCATTCGATTCTCAACTATCATTCATGTGTAAATTATCACCTTTGCACTTCTACTTCAGTCTTAAATTCTTCTCATATTTTTGCATACCTTTTTATGAGTCTTTGTTTAAAATATGATTTTTGACCTTCCTAGATCTTCATCAATACATGAGGGTATTCGGTCTGTATTTTCAGTTTGTTCTTTACTTCTCCATACTTTCTTCAATGCTTTCTCATTTCTCAATAGATGAAATGTATTAGGCATTCTGCAGTCCCATGCTTTATGTCCAAATTTGTCATAATGCCAACACCTTATAAAATTATTGACAAAACTGTATCTTCTTTTAAAGTATGATTCATAGTTTAATGCTTTGTGTCCATAACCATTGCATGAAAAATAGTAACCATTGAATGATGGTTCATAGTACATACCTGGATTTATAATTCCATCTTGATGTTGCATAACTTCTATCATTGTTCTGGAATGAGGAGTATGTCTTCCTTTCATTTGAAAATTCACCAGCTTGTCTTCTTCTTTCGTTATCTCCATGTGAGAAGGATGGACCTGCTTCATTTGAATTTTCTTCATATTTGTCTTGAGGAGATTAGGTAATCTCATTGATATCAAAGCCAATTCCTGATTGATCAAAAGTAGGCTTTTGCCTCTTGAGTATTTTATCCAATGCTTCTGAGCTCTTGTTGTATTTTTCATTCAGTTCTTGTTTCTCAACAATTCTTTCAATTCTTTCTTTGAGATTATCATTTTATGTTTCTAACTCATGAATTTCTTATTTCTTTACCTTCAATTCTTCAATTAACTTTCTTTATTCATGACAATCGATCTTCAACTGTTTTTCTAAGCCATAATTGTCTTGTTGAACTTATTGTAGCTGATCAATTAGATTTTATTTTCTTCCCTTAGTGCTTCTTCTTGATTGTTAATCTTTCTTGCTTTATCATTGCTAGGACTCACCTTTCCTTGATTTCTTTCCTCTTCTTCCTTTAATTTCTTGTTCAAACAATCAATCTTCTTGTCTTGTTTTTTGGCAATCTTTTGCAAGTCATGTTTTTTGACAATCTTTCTCAAGTCATTAATTTCTTCAAGTGATGCCTCTAACTCAACTTCCAAGTCAAAAACTGCTTCTTCTTCTTCATCACTTTCTTCCTTTGTATTTTCCTTGACTTCGAATTGCTTCTTAGGCTTCTAGGGCTAGGAACAAAATCTCATTTCTTCCTTCATATGCACTATCGTCTTATTCATCGTCATCATCTACAGATTCTTCCCATGTCTTGGTGTAGAAGCTTTTCTTTATGGAACAGTCTTCCTTATAGTAATTTCCTTTTGGATTGTGCTCAAACTTTTCTTTGAGAGGACAATTACTGCAAAATTTCCGATATTTCCACAATTAAAACATTTCAAAGGTAGTTTTCCTTTGTACTTACATGTACCTCGTTTCATTTTCCTCACGAAATGTGCCATCTCTTCATCAGATTATTCATTTGAATGTGAAGAGGAATAAGAAGGGGCATTCATCTTATTGATTGCCTTAAATGTTGCTTCTTTAGGAGTTGGATCCTCAATTCTCATTTCATAAGCTGTGAGAATTCATGCAACTCGTCCATTGTCATTTTCTTTAAATTCTTCATTTCTTCTATTGCACACACTTTGGGATTGAATCTCATAGGTAAAGTCCTTAATACCTTTTGGACTATCACCTTTTCATCAATATATTCACCAAGTCCTCTGATTGTATTCACTACTTCATCAATTATCTGAAAGGATGCAATAGTTTCTTCTTCCATCATCTTTAAGGCTTCAAACTTGCTTCTAAATGTCTGCAATTTTTCGCCTTTAATCTTTGCAACTGCTTGATAATAAAAATTCAATTTATCCCTCATTTCTTTTGCAGTTTCATAGTGCATTACTTTCAAAATTTTGTTTGCTCTAGCCCGCTCAAGATTGCATTCATTGCCCTTGCATTTTGTTCACTTTCTTTTTTCTCTACTTGGTCTTCTAGTGGATCTTCTTGTTCTTTGGAGCCATTGACTACACTCCTCCATACATCAAATATTAATGCCATCAAGTAGGTTTTCATTCTTTTACTCCAAAAGGCATAATTTGTCCCATCAAATAATGGATCCTTGTTTGTAGAGAATCCTTCATGAGTAGCCATATGTATTATTTATGATCTCCTTCAATTTTATTAGGCTAGTATGAAGGCCTACTCTGTAACCAATTGTTGAACACACTAGGGACACTGAGAGGGGTGGGGTGAATCAGTGCCTACACTTGGCTTACTTTTTCTATCAATTAAGAACTTCACCAAACACATGTATGCGTTTATCAACATATGTAAGCATTCATTAACCATAAATAAGAGCTTATAGACAAAGAGTACACAAGTAGACACAACATGTATATGAAATTCACTAAAGTATATGGGTAAACTCAACAGAGTAAAATTACATCATATTGGTGATCCTTTATGTCCTGTGGTCATCCGTACAATTAATAGTAATCCCTGATTTTATTCTACCCACGAACAATGGTTGTCACCTATTTATCTTCTCTTCCCACGAGCAATGTTTTCCTCACTGCTTATACTTCTTAGCCCACAAGCAATGGTAATTCTCCAATGATTCTTTCTCAACCCACGAACTATGATGCACACAAGTAATGTGTTCCTCACTGTTTATACTTCTTATCCCACAATCAGTAGTTTTCCGTTGCTTATTTTCTCAACCCACAAGAAAGTTTTGCCATACTATTTAACTTCTGCCCAAGAATATCTTATACCGACTAAATCTCTACTTTAAGCCTTCAATCAATATGAAAAATAGTTTTCTTGTCTGCAATCAAATCCTCATCAAGAATGCCTCTCAAATATCTTCACAAACCAATCAGTACCAAATTATATATCATATCTATGTCCAAGGGATTATTAGGTTTTTTTCCAAACTCTACAATCTTTGATACCCTCGCTCTTCTTCTTGCACTATAAATTTCAGACTAAATCAACAAGATGTTGATCTCACATCTACACAACTTATTTCTCATCAAATATTTTACCCCGTTTTCTTTTTTTCTTCAATCCCACCCTTCACACATATCAATCTCTCTAAAAATGAGGTGCCAACTTTTCTTATTTATACATGTCTACCTTTGTTATAACTTTACATTAGAGTAGACCTTCACTTTTATAAAAATAACCTTTCTTTATAAAATATCTTTTGTATGGCCAACCTAACATTTTAATAATAATTTTTCTTTTTACAAAATTCTTTTGTAGGTCCATCATAAGGGTTTTCTTCAATATTTCTTTAAGGCATTTCAAGGCTTCTTTTGCAAGGAACTTTAAGAATACTTCATATATTCTTCAAGAATGATCTTTCAAGCTTGAACCTTAGTAGATATTTATCTTGGAGTCAACATGTCATACTTGTACAGGCGCTTATCTTCTTATCTTCAATGCTACTTCAAGAAGGATGCTTTGACTTGCTTGGGCTTGTCCACTTCATGGCTCCATGAGTCTTCATGACTTCTTATGGCTTCTTCAAGGTTTCACACTGTCACAAGATTTACTTGGGTTGTTTGCGGGCTGTCTCTAAATATGATCATGTTCTTCAATCAATCCTTATCCTGTTGTCATCACTTGGGCCTTTGACATCAATGACAACCCATGTCAACATTGTCAGTATCAAATGGATTTGAACATGGGGTCTCCTTAAACATTTGTTTCCAACCATCATTTTACAACTTTCTCCATCCTATAAAGCATTGATTTGCATAATTGTTTCAAACCCTTCATGGCCCTATGCACTTGAACATGACCAATTGCATATGGACTTTTATATTGCAATCTTTTTGTAATTGCAACTGCAACTGTGTCAATCTCTTTTATATTCCAGGTAAGGCATGTTATACATGAGATGTGTCAACAAGCACATTTATAACTTCCTTAACCCAAGTTGTGGTTTCTTATATAACTTCCAACCTAGTTCTCTTATTTGTAAGAACGGTATTTTTAATGTTAAAAGCATCTCCTCTAGCTCATGTAAATGCTTCAACAATTTTAAGCATCTATTTTGTCCAATGAAATCCAAGAGTGTGAATTTTGGAAGTTGATCAAGTTGCAATGCTTTTTGAAAAGCATTACAAATCCATCTACTTTGGACAATTGCATCTTTGCATCTATTTACATCAATATGTTTTTGCTCAACTCCATGTGCATGCAAAGGAAAAATATGACTTTCAACCACATAATTTTCTAAACTAGTATGACAGCATCTCACACAACCATAAACATATATATTTGTTATCTATGTATGGTATTTCTCCTTGGCAATAGAAAGGGATTTTTTTTTATTTTTCCTTTCCTAGACCAAATTGTTTTCTTTTGTTTTTACTTTTCGTATTATCTTTGAAGATTTGAGAATCATGAACAAAGACATATGAATGCTTTTTTTTTCTCATCTTAGATTGTTTGCAAGCCTCATTGTCTTTGGAAATATATTTTATTTTTTCTCCATTGCTAATGTAGGTTCCTGTTTGCTTCAACCTCTTTTTGCACGGGTGCAAATCAATTCTCAATATGTCTTCCTTTAACATTGGATTATTTTAATCATTTATTTGATGCACCGCATAGACAAGTTCTTTTTGTTATGTTCATAGTGTCCAAAGAAACAATTCGTCCTAGGTCAATACTATCATGGATTTGTTCTAATGGCCCAAAGTGCAAACTTGGAAAATCAATGGTATCACATAACATTTTTCACTTACCTTTTTGGCAAGACTTTTGTTTTCCTTCATTTTTTTCAATGTTGCCTAGCAAAATTTCGAAATTGTGAACAACAACATTTGAATGACTAATGTTTTATTTCCTTTGATCATTTGCATTGACTATTGTCCATCGAAATGAATTTCCTTCTCTCCTTATCTAGTGTGAGTGCATGCTTCTTTCAAACTCTTTTTTCCACTAGCATATCAAGTGTGCATGTGTCTACATGCACCACAAGCTTGTTTCTAATCATTTCTTTGATTCAGTGCATAGAGAATCATTTCTTCACTATATTTCTAGTGTTGGAAGAAATAGAAATTCCCATGATAATGGGATCTTTAATTCATTCCAACTGTTTGTATTGAAAATGTGACACATCATATCGATACTCTATAATATCAAATCTATGTTGTAATCCATTTCTCGAATGCATTTACAGTGTTTGTTATGTCAACAAACTATATGAACATATCTATATTCAAAATGTAGCATAAAGAGGTGGAGACAAACGAGCCACCATTTATATGGAAATTCCAAATGTAGAATATATGCTTGTTAATTTTCTATGTTCAAGCTATTATGCAATATAGCATTTTTTATATATGCATTTATGCACACTAATGGAAATGGATCGTTTTGTTTGGTTGCATTACAAAAGGTTTGTGACACTATGTGATGCAACTGTGCAACATCATATTCATTTTGCTTGAAATGGAAAATTGGTGTAAAAGCACTTCTGCCATAAAATATTTTGAAGTAGGGAACTTGTTTAAAGACCTATCCAACCATTCTAGTCACGCCTTGCAACCAAAGACATTTTTTGTTTTCATCGCATTCAATTATTTCATATTGATTTTTTCCATCATTAACATCGACAATTCTTTTGCACAAGAGAGGTTCAAAATGTTCACTATGTAGATTCTCGTTATGAAATAGAATGTCATGTGTGTTTGTTGGACATGAATTGAAATGTAGGTAGCTCCTCATTCATGCATTTGACCAAAATTGTAGTGGTATTTTAAGCCAATTTGTTTGCCAATGTCTATAAAATATGTCTCACCACAACCCTCATTGATGTGGTGCTAAATCAAACGAAGCTTATTTGGACATGTGTTCCAAATAAATAAAAATTCAATAAAAGTGTGCATCTCCACTAATGGTTGTTTAACTCAATTTCATTAGATGTTATTGCTTCATTCTTCTAAACAACCTCTAAAATAGTATGTTGTAGCTTTTTGTAATTCTTATTATGTGTATCTACAGAGCATAAGGACATGCAAAGAGTCAAATGGACAATCCCCGATGACAAAGGCAAAATTTTCCAATTGGAAAGGTCATGATTCACTACAACAACATCAAGTCTAAACTCAAAGTGGAAATCAACCACCCCTACTTTTGACTTGTCTTTTTCCAAATTTTTCTTTCATACTTAAATGCTTGTTTTCGTAAATATGTGTTCCACCCTTACAATAGAAACAAGAAAAACCTCTCGTCTTTTAACTTCTTGTAAATTGTCAATATGAACTACCTATCTCTGCAAAAAACAACTAGGCACAATGAATAGGGAAACAAGAAGTTTTCTATAGGAGAAGATATTGTTTACTCATTGGTAATAAAGTAAAAAACAAATGACATAGAATGAAAGCATGTTGAGAAAATTGCATAAAACTTGAATTAAATGGACACTACAAAAATATGCACATTTCCACCTACCAATATGAAAGGACAAGAATAAGTAGAAGAATATTGTCAAATACTCCATGTTCAAAGAATGGAAAAGAAGACCCACGAATAATATTCAAATAAAAAAACTATGGTTGATGCAGTGTAGTAGTAGTAGAAATTTCCATTATCAAAGTTCATAGCTAAACTTGAAATGTTAGTAAAGTGAAACTAATAAAGTACCAGATCCATGAACCTGAATAGATAAAAAATTATATTGTTGGATTTCTTGCACAACTTACCATAAAACAAACTCTTACAATTGTATTTATTTCATGATCTTTTCAACTACATAGCATTTCAAAAAAATTGACTCCTTATGATCTATAAAATGCATAACTTCTCAAATGAAGCATTCTCTATTTTAAATAATTTCCATCTTATTTTTAACCATCTCATTTTTGTTCAAATGGAAAACAAAGCATATTCAAAACCACACATCTCTCACCCCCTTTCTTATTCCAGGAAGCATAGTCTTACTCCATGAATCTAGGGAGACGTCATAGTGCATAAATATTTATATTTAAGCACGATAGGATATATAAATGTCAACAATCGACATAAACACTAACATCAACTTTGACTTCATGATATTGATAAAAGGGATGAAACAAAATAAAACAAAACATGACATCAAAAGATGTAAGTTAAAACCTGTAAATCACGACCTCGCACTATTGGCCATTTTGCAAAGTTCAAAATCATAAAAATTAAGCAAAACACTCTCTCAAAGGGATCGATTAAATCATTAGTGATTTCTCAAACTTCGATGTCTCAATTGTCTCGACACATATCAGTGAATTCTGAGAAGTTTATATTACCAAATGCCTTTTTTTTTTCACAGAAAAATATAACTTACTATTAATAAGCGAAATAGTAAAATATGTCCAACTGTCAATCCAGAACAAAGTCATAAATGAGCTATCAGAAGTAGCCCCGGAACATTCCGGTTACATCACCATAAAGTATCAATAAAACAACCAGAAAATGACAATAAGAGGTGCCACATCACCCAAGCATCTCCCAGAAGACACATCACTATGCGCCCAGCATCAAACCAGAAAATATCATCACTAACACATAAGTATCAATAGAGTCCAAAATATAGATAACAACATATGCCAAACATCAGAGGCATCCCCAGCAGATAAGTAGTCGCCGATCAGAACAAAAAGGAACGAGCACCTGCAGGAGGATGATATAAAGGCCGCAAAAATATGATAGGATATAGTAATGTCCAACAAGTAATTGGACACAGCAGTATTCAGGAATCTGTACAAAGAAGCTGAAAATCGAATAAGTAATACAAGACGCAAATATCATAAGAGAAAATATAAATGATCAAAACAAAATGTCAACAATCCTCAAGTCCAATGTAACAGCCGTGAACCATGAGTAAAAAGCAGACCATCTCGCCATTCCTGCCACATGATGACCCCATTCTGAGAGATAAGAGCCCGCTTGGAGAGCATATCCGCCTCCTGATTCACCTCTCTATATATATGTTCAAAGTGAATGTGCTCAAATTCAAGAATGAGCTTACGAGCTGCTTCCAGCCAATGATCGAGCAGAAGAACATTCAGGGAGGAAGTACCCAGAGCCCATGAGATGATAGCCTGCGAATCGCCAAATACAAGAAGCGAAGAAATCATCCTTTGACGGGCACAAAACAGTAAGAGCCAAAGTGCGCAGATCTCACTTCTAGTATTAGATATTACCAAATGCCTTTATAAGCATGTTTAATTGAAATTTTTACAAGTGTCAAAATTATAAGGTGGATGATATAAACAATATCGAAAACTTTAAAACATAATATAGAATAAAATGCATGAATTCTCAAATGAAGCAAAAAAAATGTCAAAGCATGGCAGGTAAAACATGTGAATCACTGCCTCACACCATTGGTCGTTTTCAAAAGTTCAAAAGCTTAACAATCAACCAACAAAGTCTCTCAAAAGGATAGATTAAATCTTCACCGATTTCCCAAACTTCAATGTCTCAATTGTCCTGACACATATCAACGACTTTTCAAAATTCGATAATCCCAAACACCCCAATAGTATTTTCAATTGAAGGCTTTTACAAGGATCAAAGTTACAAGTCAAGTGGACACTACTAGCCATCCTAGAAATTTAAAAAGTTTAACAATTAACAATGAACCCTCAAACTCTTTGAAAATGATTCATTAAACAAGACTATGGAATTTATTATAGAATTCAAAATTTTGGAGAGCAATAAACCAACTCATTGCAATGCTTTTTACAACTAGTCTTTAACGTTATCTTAATGTACTGAAATCATAATATGAACTTCAAAAGGTGAAAGAGGAAGGTTTATGTGGGACTCGAAAAAATGCAATTGATTTTTAACTAAAAATCTCCAAAATAAACAAACAATACCATAGAATAAAACACTCGGTCATTAACAAGTACACTAGGCCAATCAATCTAGGGTTAAGTTATCAAATTCTTTGAAAACGATGGATTGAATAAGGCTATAGGATTTGCTACATAATTTAAAATATTATAAAGCTGCAATAATCAACTTGAAAAAAACCTAACTTAATATAGATCAAGGTATGTGTAGGAATTGAAAAGAGTTAATTGTTTTTAAACTAAAAATCATCAAAGAAAACAAATAATAGCATGGAATAAAATGCTCAATTGTTAAGAACTGCATTGTGCCACTCAACCCAGTTTCAAGTTATCAAACTCTAGCCATTATTACAAATTAAGGTAAAGCAAACTTGATTGCAAGCAATTAAAACAACTCTAAAGATTTATTAAACAAGGCTAAAATTGTAGTACAACCTTCAAAATGTTACATGACAAGAATTATTCAAGGATTAAAAAAAACAGTTTTTTTTAAACTAAAAAATATTTGAAATAAACAAACAATATCATAGAATAAAACATAATCATTAACAATTGCACGAAGTCATTGAATCTGGGGTTAAGTTATCAAACTTTTTGAAAACAATTGATTAAATAAGGCCACGTAATCTATGACATAATTCAAAACCTTGCAGGTCAACAAACCACTTAGTTTATATCAGGGTAGGACCTTCGAAAGTTGAGATAACCCAATTGTCTTTCAACCAGCATAGATCCATCTTAAACTCGTATCTATCAAGCACCGAGAGGGATCCAATTTCTTGAGGTGTATTTCTTTTTTTTTAATTTAAACTCAATAAATTTGATCTTTCTTCATTGATAGATCCAGGTTTAAGTTTTAAGTTTTTATTTTATAAACGAACATCTATTTTTTAATTACTTTTCATAATATTTTATTTTATGAACCAACATGGATTTTTTTTTTTAAATATTTTCCATAATTTTTTTTATTTTATGAGCCTACATGAATTTTTTTTATTTATTTTGTTACTAACGTTATATCACGTTAGAGGATCTCTCCCATACTGGGTTGTAGAGCACCTCGTTTCACTAGGTGGAACTAGAAATCACCAAAGTAAACAAACAATAGCTTACAATTAAACACTCAATCGAACAATACATCTCAAACATCAACCACATCGACATGACCAAATACCACCTATTACAAATATTAGTGTGAACACGAACAATTAAAAAAGTTACAAGTCAAGTGGCCTCTTTTGCACACCAATAAACCACCTCATTATAGTGCTTTTTACAACTAGTCTCTTATGCAATCCTTGTACTATCATCAAAATATGGCCTTCAAAAGGTGATAGAGCAAGGTTGATGCAGGGCTTGAGAAAACGCAGTTGGTTTTTAACTAAAAATATCAAAAGTAAATAAACAATATCATTGAATAAAAATTTGAATTGTTAAGAATTGCACTAATCCGGTCAACCCAATGTTTAGTTATCAAACGCTTTTTTCCTCATTGTAAATTGGCTCTATAAAAGGTTTGTTGGAGGCTAATAAATTTGGGGTTTTTTGGGATTTTTGGGATAGTCTATCTGGTATAAAATATCCACATCCACCTTTCCTAGAAACCCTACTTGATTGTACTAGGTAAAAAAGGTGAGAACCATCCTCTTTCTATATTAGATTTAACCTCAATGATTATAAGGTGGATATGGTTAAGCAAGTGGAGGACGATATCCCTTAAGGATCCAAATATAACTTAAGTCCAAGGAAAAAATGATCATTTGGGATGGTTAATGAAGTAGAAAGGGGCTAAATATTCTAGGTGAGAAAGGAACAAAAGGATCTATGAGAGTTGATCCTTGGTTGGGAAAAAGAATGGAGGATGAAAAGTAGGGTTTTATGGCTACAGGCAAGGGATTAGAACATGAAATACTTTCACGGACATGCAAAGATGAGGAAAAGTAATAGCTTGGCCTAGAAGATAGTTAAAAATGATGGAGATATGATCACATGATATACTGGTATTTCTCAAGAAGGGTTGGATTTTCTATTTTTAATGTCTACCAAGAAGAGAGAAGATCCACAATAGCAAAGCTCTTAAAGTTAGCTTACCTCTTTCCAAACTTTGTGAACAAGCAGGATAACTAGGACTTAATGGAATAAGTTAGTAAAAAGGAGTTGTTGTTAGTACTACAAAATTTTCATAAAGATAAGAGTCTAGGTCCAGATGGACTATCAATGGAATTCTTTTTGAGCTTCAATAATTAGAATGGCGAAGATTTAAGAGGATTGATTGAGTTATCTTGAGTTATGATGAATATATAACATACTTTCAATGCAACTTTTTATCTCTCACACTAAATGTTGATACTCGTGTGCCCTTTGATTAGTTTAGGCATATCTCCCTCTGCAACTGTATTTACAAAATAATCTCTAAAATCATTGCTTTGTAATTAAAGTTGCCTTGTCAAACAATATTTCTGAAGAGAAAATTGGATTCTTAGAGGGGAAATAGATCCATGAAGTTGTTTGAGTGGCACGGGAGGGTTTACATACTCTCAAGATAAAGTAACACAAGGAAATGATTTTAAAAGTAGACCTATCTAAAGCCTATGACAGAGTTAATTGGTTGTACATGAGACTTATTTTGATTCAGCTGGGTTTGTGTATTCCTTTTGTTTCTTGTCTTATGAACTAAATGTCTCAAGTATCTCTCTCAATTTTAGTCAATGGATTAGTTTTAGTCTTATAGTGGCAGAAGGTTTGAGTAGACTGTTAAAGGAATCTCATAGGGTTGGGAACTTTAAATGTATAAAAGTAGCCAATGCTTGTTATTAGACTCACCTTTTGTTTGATGATGACATATTAATTTTTTATGTTCAGGATTGGAGGGATATTTTCAACATCAAAGGCATTATTGAAATTTTTGTTTAGCTACAGAGATGAATATTAATTCAAAAAATTAAACCATTTTGTTCTTTTGGTTTGAGGAGATTGATATGGATATGGAATATATTATAATTGTGCTACCATATCAACAAGATGATATGGAAAATGGAGTTAAATACCTTGGTTTTCAAATCAAATGAATTCCAAAAAATATATTGGCACTAGTTAATCACAAAAGCAGAAGAAGGGTTAAATCTTTGGCGTAATAGATGGTTGTCCAAGAGAGGTAGGTTGGTTCCTGTGTATGTTGTGTTGGAAGCATTGTTGGTCTATTGGATTTCATTGTCTTGGATCCAAAAATGAGTTTTAGAACATATCAAAAGGTTGTGTTTTAGATTCATTTGGTCAAGGGAGAGGGATAAAAAATGTATGCCATTAGTAAAATGGAAGAAATTTGCCACTCATAAAGCTCAAGGGGGGTGGTGCTTGAAGAACACATTTATGTTCTCTAAAGCATTGGTTGCAAAAAGAGTATGGAGATTGATTGAAAAAAAAAATTGTTGGTATAGGGTGCTTTATATGAAATATAACCATCCAATTTCAATAGAGGAATGGCTTATAAGCCCCACAATGTATCTACAATATGGAAGGCTTTGGTTGCTACTTTTCCCTTGGTTGGAAATTGGTTAATTTGGAAAATAGGAAGGTATTCTGAATTTCATGTGGGCTTGGACCTATGGGTTGGATGTGGAGGGAACTTCAAACTACCTATCTATATCATTTTACATCTACGAGCTAGAGGAATTGTTACTTTGTCATAGGTGGTTGACCACAACAACACAACTATTTGACAACAAGCTTGGATGATTGGAAGGGATTTGAGCTTCAATGATGAAGATAGTGAGATCTAGTGAGTTTTTACACACCAAAGGAAGGTTATAAGGATTTAATTAAACAGGGTTCCATGGAATCATTGAAATGGTGACGGAAGGAGATATGGCATTTTAAATGTCCTTATAAAGAATGAATATTCATGCGGATGCTTCTTAATAACAAGGTCTCAATTTATATCATTATTCAAAAGAGGACTTTCGCAGGACAAAGGATTTGTGACCTTTGTCAAAATCAAGAGGAAACAAATTTTCACACAATCGTGAGATGTCCATACACTCAAAAGGGTTAGTCCATGGTAACAGGTATCATTGTTCTAGAAGGTATATGAACTAGGAATTCCACTGAAGAGGGACTAAAGAAGTGGTGTGATCATGCAAGAACAAAAAAGTTTAGAGCTCTACCACGTATTGTCACATGGGGCATATGGTTGGCCAGGAATTCATTAATATTTGATGACAAAATGGTATGGCCTTCAGTTGTGGAAATACATGGAATTAATATGAGTACTTTTAAGCAACAAAGAACAACTACTAACAAAAGAAGAGATTGGGCCTATTTCAATGATGCCTCCTAAGGGGAACCTCAAATATTTGGCATTGGTGGGATATTACATATCTTGGAGACTCAATATATTGGTTTCAAAGCGGTGATTGGTCAATATTATGACAATCCAGCAGAGTTGTGGGATTTAAGACTAATTCTTACACTAGCAACCAAATATGGAAAACATTCTCTACAGGGTTTTGGTGATTCAATGCTAGTAATCAAATGGATAAAGGGAGAATATATGGTGACGACCTTCTATTTGCAACCATTATTGGATGAAACCCTATAAATACTTTAAATAACTTATCTTTCAACCACATTTGCTAAGTGTGGAACCAAGAGGGGATGGTTTTCCTAAGGAAGCGCTTTACCTTCCACAAGGGGACTGGTTTATCTTGGAATTAAAGGATGGTGTGAGCTCTCAATTTCAACATGCGTCTTTATATAGTTATTAAGCTCATTATCATGGCTACTTTTGTTGGAATAATTTATATTCCTTGGAAGTTAATAATGTCTTTGTATTATGTCGGAAGATATCCACAATCTTATGTAAAAGAGTAATACATTATATCCCATATTCATTATGGTAAAATATACTCTTGATATTCATTATTATATAAAGATATGTTATTATGGAGAATTATATTATCACACATGTAATATGTGAGAGTAATTAATCCTCATCTATTGGTATATAATAGAGTCAAGGGAGTCTCTCACATTTATTCATTTGTGAATCATACATTCATCCATTGTGGATCACTCATCATGATCTTTCTATATATTGTATTGGGGTTATTGGCATTGATCTCTTGTAAGCTTGAGGGAGATATTCTGGAGATAATAGAAGACTACCTTCCCGTGGACGTAGCCCAATTGGATGAACCACGTATATCTGGTGTACTCTTTTCTCTTGTTCTCTTTATGTTCTTATTTAGTGTGATATGTTATTGTTTGCATAGATAGGTAAGCTAGTTTAGTTAGATCCATATCTCTAACATGGTATCAAAGCTTGTTGCTATGCTCTAGCACCTTTTATTGATTTCAAACAATATTTTATCATTTGGGCATTGATTATTTCTTGTAGATTTGCTTTCTATCTAGTAGCCATTAGGATTCTCTTCGGATCTAGGCATATTTCTGCAGTTTTTTATTTCTAACCCTAACCTTGTTGTGTATATTTTTGCAGAAATGTTTCAAGGGTTTCTTGATGTTGTTTTTGTAGATCTATATGATTTTCTGATTCTCCTCAAGGAGATCTATCTTTCAGGTGTCAAAACAGCAATTTTCGTCCAAGTTTGGTAGACTTTGTGCAGGTTTCCATGTTCGGCAGATTCGGCATTGTTTTCGGCCTTATACTGGACACTCGCAACTTTTCTTCGCAGGAACCCAAGTTTAACCGCGACGGTTCTTACTGCGAACCCGCGAATACTCTGCAGACTC
This sequence comes from Larix kaempferi, assembly GCA_027924585.1. Lineage (NCBI taxonomy): Eukaryota > Viridiplantae > Streptophyta > Pinopsida > Pinales > Pinaceae > Larix > Larix kaempferi. The sequence goes on along the minus strand of BSBM01000055.1, from coordinate 38,458,001 downwards.
GCGGCATCCTAGTGCGCAGACCCATGTATGCTTCGGCATACTCGCGACTGTTCCACTGCCGAACCCACGCTTACTTCAAATTATTTATGACCCTTCCTGTACTGAACTCACGCATGCTTCGGCAAAACCGCGACTTTACGTTGCAGAGACCCGCGAGTAGCCGCAACTCCATTACATCGCAAACCGCGAGTAACCGCGAACTTTGCTGAGCAGAACCTGCTAGTATCAGTGTTTATTCACAGGTTTCATGTTGGCAGACCCGCGAGTGACCATGACTCGGTCAATATTTCTCGAAATTTTTATTATAACCTATGTTTGGAACTAAAGAAGTTGTTCTACATCCACCTACGCAAATAGAACAAAATTATGGGCAAGTCTGGGAACTCAATCAAAAGGGTTGTAAGTAAAAGTTTCTCTTTCCTTTACTGTTTTTCTAACTGTGTTTTTTGCAGATTCAAATCAGTACGGTAAAGTATTTAAGTTTTCTGTTATTCATTTTTTGCATTTAGGTTTTGCTTCTGTCATGTTTATTAAGAGATTATTTCTTGTTCTTGGTATATATTTGTCTCACATTTCTATATGGAAACATTGGCATCTTTTAAGGGCATGGATCTCTAGTAGTTTGTCATGATGATAGCTATAAACCATCTAATGCTTAATATTTTAACAAGATACTTAATAACTAATTTGTTCTTTTTTGTTTAATCATGTTGATTTCTAATCATATCATGTTTATAAAAGAAATTTTATAAGAACAATCTCATATGTGTTACTCTATGATCATTAATTGCTTTATTTATATGTTATTGTTGACATTTGTGTAAAAGCATTTTATTATTTTTTATATAAGCAATCTCTTTATGATTATTATATGCTCTTGCTAATTAAATTCTTGAGTAAAATCAATTTTTTGAATCTATGTGATATCATTTTTTTGGCTTGTCATAAGTTCTTTAATTGGGATATAGTTTCTTTCTCATGTATTGTAGAGATTGTATCTAGTTCCTGTGCTATTTGTCTCTAACGTTCCTATATGGAAGCATTGACATTTCCGGGGCATCTCATCTCTTGCATATTTACATAGTGTTAACAAGAAATGAACCCATGATTAAGACCTTTACTGACTTGTCATTTCATAATTTTTTCTATGTGATATCACGAGTTATCATAATTTGCTATATGTTGATCATATTAAAAATTTTGATTTATTTTCATATATATCATGTCATGTTTATTTCGATCATCTTTTACTCAATATTTATATGGCTTTGAGTAATCTTATAATCTTGAAATATTTATCATGAGCACCTTGTTCTTGTTGCAATGGGATTTCTATTCTTATGATTGCAGAGGTTATCTTGTTCCTACTTGTCTCTAACGTTCCTATATGGAAGCATTGACATGTGTTGTTTGTCTTTAACATTCCTATATGGAAGCATTGACATTTTCAAAGCATTCATCTCTTGCATATTAACATGATTTTAATAAGAAATGAACCTATGCTTAAGATTAGTTGCTTGATGACTAAATTTTCATATATTTAAGTGAAATCTTGGGCTCACTATTTATATGTTGTGGCTGACACTTAATGTGTAAAAGTAACTTCATTTTCCTTAAATGAGCAAGTTAATCTTTTATTTGATCATATCATGTTGCCATCTTTTATATGATGTTTGCTAACCTTTGGTATATAAGCATTTTCATTTATGTGTGAGCAATGTTGTTTTTATGATCTTTCTATGCTTTAATCTTGGAAGTTCTTGTGCAGATCAGTTTTTTGTTTAGGCTTTCACCTTATTCCAGACATAATGAAGCACCATCTTCTACTGTTAAAGTCATGATGTTCATCTGCATGATATCATTTTCGATGTATAGACCATTGGGGTCTTGTTTCTTCGATGTTTGAGGTCTTCTACATATATTTCTATTGCACCTTGATTGGAAGAATGTCTGCTATCTACATGCTTATTGTCCATCTTGGTATTTTTGCACACTGTTGTGGTGTTTTTAGCCACATGTTCTGTTGTATCAGTCGTCAGAAGGTATCTGTACACTAGTGTGGATGTTCTATCAGAGTTCTTCAGCTATCAGTTATGGTTGTGATGATTCTTGTAGTGATCTAAGCATCTTGTGGATCTGGTAGCCATGACGGCTTCTCTTTAGCTCTGGGCACCTTGTTGTTGGATTGCGTCACATGTTCTCGACATCTGTTGGATCAAATAGCCATAAAGGCTTCTCTTTAGATTTGGGCATCTTGTTGTTGGTATTTTATCGGACAACCTGGTTCGTGTGCAATTTCATGATTCAGTGAGAAGCGATTGTTCTTCATCAAATTCCATCAACCGAAGTGTTCTTCTTATTTACAGCTTTGGTTCTTCTGGAAGTTGTCTTCAAGGGGGAGCAATAATGACTCCTTCATTCTTTTGTTAGTGGGATTTTCTCCCAGCCATTATTAAGGGGGAGTGTTGGAATATTTTATATTCCTTGGAAGGTAATAATGTCTTTGTATTATGTCGTAAGATATCCACAATCTTATGTAAAAGAGTAATAAATTATATCCCATATTCATTATGGTAAAATATACTCTTGATATTCATTATTATATAAAGAGATGTTATTATGAAGAATTATATTATTCCACATGTAATATGTGAGAGTAATTTCTCATCATCTCTTGGTATATAATAGAGTCAAGGGAGTCTCTCACATTTATTCATTCGTGAATCATACATTCATCCATTGTGGATCACTCATCATGATCTTTCTATATATTGTATTGGGGTTATTGGCATTGCTCTATTGTAAGCTTGAGGGAGATATTCTGGAGATAATAAAAGACTACCTTCCTATGAACCATGTATATCTGGTGTACTCTGACAACTTTTTGGCCCAATCTCATATACTTCCATTTTTTTTTTCTGATAAGTCCTTTTCGTACCTATAGGGTAGATATATTTACAAACAAGATATATGGTGGTTAGATGGTTGTATCATATAGCCAATTCTATTTTGGGTTGAGGAGAAACTTGATATGATGTATGGCCCTTTATTGTCTCTTATTTTTGGCCTATCGAGGTAGTTTATTTATTTGAGTGATTTTAAAGCATCTATCCAATGTAATCTTAATCTAAAAGGAATAAAATCATGATTTTTCGAAGGAATATATATATACATATATTCCCCTTCGAAAAATCATGATTTTATTCCTTTTAGATTAAGATTACATTGGATAGATGCTTTAAAATCACTCAAATAAATAAACTACCTCGATAGGCCAAAAATAAGAGACAATAAAGGGATATATATGTGTGTATGTGTGTGTGTGTATTGTAGTAGTTAGTGGATCACGTCTCAACAACCTAGAAGAATATTTAAACATATTAATGCAAGAGATCTTCTCCCCAATGACAATATCTCTCTTGCAAATAATTTCTTGTTTGACTAGACCAAATAGCTTGTAGGCTTTCAACTCTTTAAAGAAGCCCATTACAATACAAGCATGGCCCTTTTCTCTTGCTCTTGTCTCTAGAATATGATCCCACGCCATGTATCCAAACATTCTAAGATGTTCGACTAAGGGTTTCCTCCCAGTTCATTTCTCAAGAGGCATCATATTGTGTACCACTTTGGTCAAACTTTAATGATCAAAATATAATCTAATTGGTGGACAACTTCTACCCAAAACTTAGTTGGCATTCCTTTGGTATAAAGAAAACATTGTGCCATTAATTCAATTAAGGTCTAATACTTCTTTTTAGAAACACCATTTTGTTGAGATGTGTAAGGTGCAACCTTTTCCAAGAGATATCATTGTATGACAACAAACTCTCAAACACCTTACCCACATATTATCCTTCTTTGTCAGATATTGAACATTTCACAAGATGATTGCATCACCTTTTAACTAATGCCCCAAATTTCACATAAGCCAAACAATCTTCAATGATGTCAAGGGATAGTGCATCAAGAGAGATCAAATCTTTCTCAATCTACATAACCTTAGTTTCATCAATCTTCTCGAGTAGAGTCTTCAACTTCTTTCAAACTTCATTTGAACAATTAATCCCACTCATATGAAAGTGAATCTCCCTAGAGATGTAGGTCATTATAACTCATGTAGCCTCATCCTTTAACTTGTTGGTGATAATTTTGTGTTGATCATTGTTTGGGTTTGGGACCATGGTGTTTGTAAATTGCCTAAGAATTGTACTCTTCAATAGTGTTTCCATATCTTGTGCCTACGTAACTAACTATGGGCATCCAAAACCATGGGTTCTTGATTGCAACTCGTGATCTGCATATCTAAACCTCGATTCGATGTTCAAACTGAAACACTAAGTTAGTCTACCAGAGAGATCTAACTCAACAAGAGCACATGTAAGAGATAGCCTCCAAAGGATTTATAGACAATAGGCTAGGTCTCAAACCAATAGCTATGATACCATGTTAGATATATAAAAAGTTATCCATTCCGAGAAGAGGTGGTGTAAAGCGGAAGTGAGCATAGCTCAACATACATAGAAACACAAAAACTTTGTTTGCAAGTTCATTTCATTGATTGATCGACCATAGGGCCATTTATATATAACCCCAAAGTATAATTAACTCCCTTAAAATAATTCACTAGGGCACACACCGAACTCCTTTTTTGCCTTGATTTGCACATCATACAACTACCTTAGTCGACCCAGCCAACTAGTTGACTGCCCAATCGATTCTCCATTGTCGACTTATTACCTCTAGTCCAAGGGTGGGTAAACGTGTTCTACAATGCAAGAGTATTATGAATGCTAGCATAGTAAGCCTCACAACCCTCCCATTGTGTCCAATGGAAATTTTGTGACACTAGCTTTGGCTAACTCAAAGGCAAAGAAACCCCTGAAGTAGGAACACAACAAATGGGAAGCCAGTGCACTTGAGCTTGAACCACAAATGAAAGGTTGAAAAGGGCTACAAAATAATGGCAATGATGATACTCCTCCCACTAAATAGATTCATGAAACAACCTAACCGTTGTGTTCTTTGATTATACTAATGATAATGTGATGTTCTTATTAGTAGTAATTTTAAGACTTGGGCATATGCTCCTTTAGCTCACAACACATGGTACTTTCATCGTTTATAACTAAAAATCTAGTTGAGAAATCAATTGTGACTTTATTTAATCTAGCTAGTGCTCTTGGCATTCTACTTAAGCATAGCACGTTTTAAATTAAATGTCATGTAATTTTTTGAATATAAATAAATAAAAAACTATTTTTAATATATATATATATATATATATATGATTGCAAAGCCAGGTGGGTTAGCTCAAGTGGTTGAGTGTTGTAATCGCAAGCAGAAGGTCTCGTGGTCAAATTCCCGAGTGGCTATGCAAGGCCTCACTTGATGTCCCCACCAGGTTAGGCCCCGTAATCAAGGCTGGTGGTTTACCTTGAGTACCATCCTCGAAATGAGGGGAAGTACCTGAGGGTTTCCCATGATGTGTTCCAATGAAATATATATATATATATATATATATATATATATATATATATATATGAGATTGCAAGGGGTTAGTTCAACCAGTTGTCAATAATGTTGTTGGGCATTTGACAGGTTTTGTCTTGGTAGGTGGTCATTTTGAATCTCACTCAATCAAGCATAATGGTTTTCTCTAAAGATTTTATTAAAAATGCCATCCACAAATGTGGGGAAGCATCTCATAGGTCTCCTCATCAGTATTCCTTGAAAATATATAGAACAAGAGATCACTTACAATACTCACTATGTTAGATTTCAAAATATATATATATATATATATATATATATATATATATATATATATATATATATATCGCACTTTGTAAAATCCCCGTTTGAGATTTCAAAATATATATATGTTATAGGGTATAAAAAATTAACCTAAATAATATGAGACCTTTATGAATAATAACCTTAATATGAATGAATATTTGTGATTGTTTTTGTTTTATTAAATATATGTAAATATAGTAAACCTCCAAATGTAATTTTTTATTATTATTGTATTTTTCCAAGGAAAATTTTACAAAAAAAAATTAAGGCATGATTGGCCATGTTTATGGTTGGCATCCATAATAAACCGAACAATCTTAGACTAGTGTGCCTCGCCCAAGGGATACTAACCAAGCACCTGTTGGCATGATCCCTTTGGGCATATATTACAATAGTAATAATGGTAATAATAATAATAGTAAAGGGTGGTATGGTATTGGACTCAAGCAACTTTGTTGGTTAGTGAAATGTTGGTAGGAAGTTCTCTTTATATCAACAAAAAGTTGAAATGGATATCAAGGAGAAACAAAAAACAATTGTTGGAGCCCTTAGAGCAAGGGTGTCCCATAACAACAGTTTCAAATGATGATTTTTCCCCTCAACAGTTGGGGGTGAGGGGCAACCTATACAAATCTAGCCATAGATGGATGAGTTAAACTACATTAGCTAGATGTTTCACTATTATAGGAAACAATGATGATGAGGGGAAAAAATGGCTTATTGGCTCAAGTCTTGATATTGGGTCACTATATAGATTTGTCTTTGTCTATGACTACAACAAATGTTTAATAAATGGCATCATCAAGAAGATTTGCAACTCGGACAATTATATTTTCAAAAATATTGGTTAGAAGAAAAAACCATGATTCAAATTCTATCTAAACCTTAAATGTGATTTTTTTATTAGAGTATAACCCACAAAAATATGAATGTTATTTGGTCACTTTATTAATGTATTTTGGGTAACCCACCTCAAGCTTTTGTGGATGTGGTTCTAGGATCATGAATCTATATGTTGCATAACTCATCATTATAGAACTAGCATCTAGGATGGATGAATGGGGACACTAGTTTCCCAATACAGGTATGGTTCCCTCACTAACCTAGTTTATCATTGATTATGTTTGAATTATGCAAGTCACCCAACCCATGGTTGTGTTTTTATTATTTATGTTTTGGATGTATTTGATAAGCCTATAATTCAATTTTGTATTTTAAGGTCAGTTATTTCGCTTTCTAAACCCTATTTCCTATGAGCGTGTTGGCCATGCACCTATGGCCCACTTTTTTCTCAAAATTGTTGTGTACATATTCGTATAATAGCCACAGAGGCATCTCTGCCTCTCTCTTTGTGCAAGATCCAAATGAAGCACATCTCTCTATATATAATAGCCAAAGAAAGGTTGTTTATTATTGTGTTAAATATGTATCCATATGAAATTTTACATCGATTCAATGCAAATAATTGTCTTTCAACATATAATGATTGATGAGACCATTTGAGGATCGAGTCCAAAGATCGTGAGTCAAAGGAGAAGTGTTTCCTACTTGGAGGTCACATGATCAAATCTAGAGGGAGGTAGGGTATCTACACATCCGTAGACTAAAGCAGTCAAATAGTTGCGTGGAGGGAGTCCCTGTCCCACAAACAAGGAGATCTCATACATGAATTTGGTGTTTGGTTTGGTCATGACCTTAAAAATAGATCGTTGTTGTTGTTGTTGTTAAGAAACCATACGAAAAAATATGTGGTCAAGAGTCTTATAAGACAAAATGAGGAAATGTGAAGCAAGAATGACGAATTTTTTTAAAGATTATTTTCTACTATTTAAATGTTTTCAAGATAGGCCCATGAGCATGTGCTTTGATGACAAGTTGTGCGAAGATCGAACTTAATAAAATTGAGACTTGGGTTCAAAACCCAATGTGGGTGCAAATGAGGCAAGTTGCAAGCCATGGATGACTAAAATAACCCTCATAGCACAAACACTTAGTCAAAAGACAATGGGATGTAATTATGAACAACATTTCAAAAAAATCCAAAAATATATTTCAAATATGAAAAGAGTACAAAAAAAATTAAATAAAGAAGTTGTGGACAGTTTATGGTGAAATCAATAGAGCTTCTAAGGTAAAAAGGAACTATCAACGAAAGTGTGAAATTGACCTTGAGAAGCACAAACTAGGTGGATCACAAGTCAAAGAAATACAATGTGAGCAAAGGCGTAAGACACTCTTCAAAGGAGTTGAAAAATGATACAACATACATCCAAGGTAATTTGAGAAAATGCAGCAATACACATAAAGGCATGCAATCGCAACCCAAATCAAACCCAATAGAGAATCGGAACACATAAAGACGATGTCACACAAGGGTGTCTTGAAGACGAAAAGCCTACAATAATCATAGACACACCATTGCATAAAAGAATTGCAAAGTCAACTCACTGAAACAACAAAATAAGACAATTACAAACCCATTAATATGAAATTATTATTTTACAAGTGTGCTTTTAAGAATTATGTGTAGTATTTTTCAGTCTCTTTTCTCTACAAACATATAGAACCCTGAGAAATTTTGTGGAAATACAACATTTTAATAGTGGAAGCAAAGAGACTAGTTGTTTTCTTAAAAGCAGATTTTGCAACATTTCCCAATAGGAGCAGACCATGAGAGTAGAGTATTTTGTAGGAAGATAGTGGACAAATGCAAACATGGATGCTCAAAGACACGTATAGTGAAGTAGATGTGCCACAAAATCGTTGTCGATATGTCACACAATGCATGTGGGACACTGAAAATGATGCCCCTATTGTGAGTAGAACAAGATTTTGCACTACTAAAGGGTTAAAATCCGACAAGATTTTGTCAAGTTAGGTACATTGTTAATTGATCCAAACATACACATTGATCAGAGTTCTTTCCAGACACAACAGAGTATGAGACTACTATTTTTAGTAGTTTCTTTTTCTATAAATTTTAGACCAAAGGGGCCACATGACATTGGTAATCATACATCATACTTCTTGGAGAAAAGAGTAATGAGACTGTTTTTACTATTTTGCATTTTTGCAGAAACCTAGATTGGTGATCTTTTCTTTAAAATCAGTGTTTCTCGCTTTTTTTTTGTTTTCTCTTTCGAGAAACACTTTTTTGGGGCATCTTCTTGGAGAAAAGAATCCGATGAGACTATTTTTACTATTTTGCATTTTTGCAAGAACCTAGATTGGTGATCTTTCCTTCAAAATCAGTGTTTCTCGCTTTTTTGTTTTTTGTTCTTTCGAGAAACACTTTTTTTGGGCATGTTGGCAAAAAATGACGCTCCTAAAGCTATTGATAGTCCAAGTCAAGCTTCATAGGCCTCACCTTAAACTGGTGAAAGATGGGAAAAAGAGGCAAGGAAGGGCAAAGCCACCTAAGCTAAACAACGTTAGTTGACTACCTAGGTTCGAAACACCCAATCAGCCCCTCAAGCCAACTTGTTCTCGACTCAAAAAAAGCCTTCAAGCTCAAAGGTTATTAGAGATCCTCCTGCTAACTCTCAATGCACAACCCCTAGAGTATTGATAAACTCAAAGTCGTGAATTCAAGATTTATGTTGAACACATATCAACTTAAGCATGCATCCAACAATGAAATTATCAAAAGAACTTGGAATACAATGCTCAACTCAAAGGAGAGAGGGGGTGGATCTTATGGTAGGAAGGAGCCATTCAATGCAGCATGCCATTTTTGCAAAGGCATCACAAGTAACTCACAATCGTTAGAAGCATAAAGAAAAAAGTTAATGCTAAAGAGCTAGAGCAATATTAGAATGTTACACTAAAGCCCCTTCAACAAGCAATTGCAATCTAACATAGATAAGTTGAGACATTTTCCCAAAGTTGAAGAAAATTATAGAGATAAGCATGCTCAAATCCAATCCCATCCAACTAGCTCATGACAAGCAACAAGCAAGCTAAGGCTTTCTTCAAATCCCTAGCCTCTAAGGATGTAATTGAGTGAATCAAAACCCTCAAGATTGGGGAAGATAGGTTAACATATCAAGGTGGTATTGAAAAATAATGTCCATTGTTATTAAATGGTCTTCCAAACTCGAGGGATAACATACAAAAGAAGGGTCGACGTGTAAACATGAATTAGCAATGTCCCCAAACATTGACAAATGAGCAACAAAGATTGTGTGACCAAGAGTTGACAATGGATGAATTGACAGGCACACTGAAAGAAATGGTTGATGAAATATCTCCCAACCTAAATAGATACCCATGTGAATTCTACAAAGTCGTATGGGATTTTGTGGGTCTTGATTGACTTCAAGTGTACATACTACAAGGAAGCCACCAAGACTCAAGCATTGGGAGATATCATCAATAATGGGTTGATCAAATTCATCTAAAAGCCTAGGGACCCTAAGCTCCTCACGAGATGGCACCCAATAGAACTCTTGAATGTGTCCTATTAAATTCTAGCAAATACCCTAGTTGTATGCCGTGCCTAAAATTATCAATCCTAAGCAGACTAGCTTCATGATAGGAAGATTTATTCTTGACAAAGTCATTGTATTGGGAACAAATGGAGTGGGCCTTAAATCTCTTTCCATCAAGACCTACTTTGAAAATGCTTATGACAAGATCGAATAACCCTTCAATATTCTCATGCTTAAAACTCTAAGGTTTCGGATGTTAATGTTTGCACTTTAATTCAATTATGTTAGATCTGTAATTTGAAAGATAGACAAGCACAGCAATACACACGAACACAAGAAATTTCCTTGGGGAAATCATAAAGGAGAAAACCTCGCAACTTCTTTAGTAATAGATTCGTCACTTAGTACAATATCAAACCAAGATAGAAAACCCAATAATAAGATGACTTATGCAGCTTCATTCTTCTTCCCCAACGAACCTATGTTTGATCTTTAATCTGAAAGATGGACATGCACAGCAATACACAAGAACACAAGAAATTTCCTCGGGGAAACCATAAAGGAGAAAACCCCGCAACTTCTTCAGTAATAGATTCGTCACTTTGTACAATATCAAACCAAGATAGAAAACCAAAAGATAAGATGACTTCTACAGCTTCCTTCTTCTTCCCCGACGAACTTGTCTTTTTCTCCTCCTTGGTGCAAACTTGCTTGAGAGAGAGTGACATGCAAATGAGGGAGGGTTCCTCCCTATTTATACTTTATGTGAGATTGACCTAATTCCCCAATGGGGTTGACTTCCTTAACTGACTGGGCTGACCTGTCCTAGGGAGACTCAAAAATACATTTTACATTTATCTTTTGGGGAGCTATTGCCTCGACTTACAATGGAGGTTTTACCTCGATATTCTTTCATGACCAAATACAATAATGACATCCCCGAACGGAGAAAAAACATCTCCGACGGAGATACAATAAAAATACAATAATAATATAATAATAATATACAAAAGAAAATCTTCCGAAGTTACATTTACAACAACACTCCCTCTTAACTAGGAAGGTATTCTCTCGACACAGTCATCATCACAGTTGGACCTTCTTTGTCAAAGCAATGGCAACCCTCTTCTATGAAGTTGTCGCATTCCTTTCCATTAACCAAGATAAGTTTGAAGAGATGGGCCTGAGATAGGCCTTTTTATATCTATAAAGCAAGGTGGTCTTTTAACACATGTCCTATACATAATTGCAATGAGGGCCCTTGGATACATTCTTCAACACAAAATTGCCATTGAAGTTACCAAAAAATATCCCTCTTAAATCCTTATGGGGCCAATTGGTGAATGGGCATTTTGCATATGATTCTTTTGGGACGATTCTAGAAAAAAAGGAGAATAGACAACACAATGCACTGCCTGCAAATCTTCTATGAAGCATCAAGGTCTAAATTGCATATGGCTAAGATTACTTATGTTTCAACCAAATAGAGGTTTTAGACTAGCTCCTAGGAACCCATTTGCCTTCCACACCTCCCACAATGAGCTTTGGGAGGCAGCGTTACAAAGGCTTACCAAGAAGATTAACAAATGGATTGTTAATCTATACCAACACCTTGGCTTTCACTCATGTATACCACTCTTCCTATTGTATTCCCTCAACCTGAGCCTCTTTCCTACTAGAAAAGCTCCACGTCAACTTTTTGTGGGCAAACTCTAATGGTCACAAAAGTTTCCATAGGTTCAAATGGGGCTTGTGTTCCACAACTAGAGATAGAGGAATCGCGATTCTTGCCAATAGAACTCAAGCTTGGGCCTTATGCGCCAAATGGGCCATTGGAGTCATTGAGGGACAAGAAGCTTGGAAAGCCATGCTAAGGAACTATATCACTTCTAGAGCACCTTATGGTCGCAGGGTAAGACAGCAATCCCTCAGCAAAGATTTCTTGGTTCTCAACTAAGGGCTTTTCATAAAAGGATATGTTTCCCTAGAGATTTATATGACAATCATAATAGAGACTTGAAAAATTGGAAAACTCTTGTACTTAGCAATGTCGTTGACCCATTTGTGGTTATCTATTGGACATTAATAAAAGTATCTTACATTATATGTCTTCTGTCCCTTGGACCATGGAATATCACACAACGTGGCAAGAGATTAGAATTGATATTTTATATCATATTTGGAAAACAAGAAACGAATTTGCTTTCACAAATGCAAAGCACAACACAAATTGTACCTAGTGTGATGAGTTTCTAATAAGTACCTGTCTATATCTATAGATTCTAGAGCAGACGAAAAAAGTTGGAATTGGGAACGGCACATCTACAAGAACACTACAATGCTACATCATATAGCATGCATAGAGTGCCTCCTAAAGGTCACTTTCCTATTCACTCCGCACACTCTAGGGCTTCAGAGAGTTGTCAGCCTTGGTACAGGACAAATCAAGCAATGAGAGAGCATTGGGAAAGGCAAGAGAGGTGACCCCCCTATCGAGACCCCAGAGTTCCTTAGGTTCAATAAATTGTCCCGTGATCATTTCTGAACCAAAGCATCCTGAATATCCCGAGCAAGGCAACAACAGATGGGAACCCATTGAACTCAACCTTGAGCCCACAGCTAAGGGATAGTGGCTGTCTCCTTATGAAAAAGACCCTCCTCCCATTGATAACTTAGTTCCAGCGTCATCTCAGTCTTCTCTTTCACTCTGGCTAGTTGGCATAAATGCTTGTCTTTATTGCCTCAAACACTGCATTGTTAAGACTATGTATGCCCAGTGTGGCAACTTTTGATAGGCTAGGCTTTTCTGACATTGGCCTTAACTCGTGGTGGTTGTTTGCACAACACACATACTTTCACTTTGTACATTTAGTAAGATTTATGATGCATTTAATCAAAAAAAAACATAAGAAGTCAATTTCATATTGTGATATACACCAAACATCTTGATTCCGAAACCTGCTGCAGCAAAATATAAAGTTCATGCTAGAAACTCATCGCCATTTATAAATTTGTCACGCTTTATGCAGAAAATTGCACTGGTCATATCAAAAATGTTACATTGGTTATTACATTGAATAACAATCATGACCAGTAATTCATGAATGCAATAGCTGCTTTTGACAAGATAGCACCTTCCTACTAGCATAGGCTCCTTCTTCTGTATCAAACAGAAGTACTCTCCATCCCATTGCCTTTGCAATTGGCTCGACTTCAGAAAGAACCGCTCTGTTATCTCGAATATATGCATATCCACCAGGACGCAAAATTCTGTCCATCTCTAACACAATGTCTGCTATGTTACATCTGTGAAAATGAAGCCCCACAAGTATGAGTCCATATTTTATCTGAACAAGATGATATGGGTAAAGAAAAAAACTTCAACACATACCTTTTCCGCTCAGCGGAGAATAGACCAGAAGCGTGAATAAGATCATAGGTTCGTGGATATGTATCAAATGCCTCACACCTATCAAAGATTAGACAATTTACAGTTATTACAGAAACTGCAACCAATAATAGACATACAAGTCTGTACAAATTATAGGGTGAAATCAATGTACCAAAATACTGAAAATGTGCTCTTACTCTACAAGTAGTTTACTTTATTATAAGAATGCCGAGTTCCTTACAGACTTTGTGTTTTCGAACTAATATTACTTCTAAGGCAAAAGTCAGGGTGTTGTAATACAGGACATTGAAATAAGTCATCTTCCAAGATTAATGAGAGGTCAACATGGAGTCAAAGCACACTTCCAACAGAAGAATCCCGGAGTTTTTACTGCCATCAAGCATTGTTGGCAATCCATCGGTGATCTGAGAGCAAAGCATCTCAGATTTGGCATGTGTGACCCAAGCACAACACAATTTTGAGGACAAAGCGTCGATGTAGCAGTGCGTTGTGCCATGAGAACAACATTATTATTAAGATATAGAATATTTTTTTGTGTATATGCCACATCATCCTTACAGCAAGTAAAAATAAAGCAAAAAGCATTTGAGGGAGAAGGGTGGAACACCACGAATATGCAGAGGAGAAGAGGCCTGCTACATGGCATTCTCGTGGTGGATTTTGTCAATCTATTACCATTAAAATGGGATTTCTCTCAAAGTAGATCACCATTGTGCAATTACTTCTACTGTATTCAGGGTATTTTGTGTAGAATGTATATTGCCTTCTATTTGGGTGGTAGGGTTCCCCTATTTGTCTTGTCAGAGAAAGCATGTTCAAATCATCACTTGAAACCACTGTGATACCCCCTTATTTTTTACTGTATTTCATATTTAACATATAAAACATATTATTCACGTTTTCTGAATTTTTCAAATATTTTCTGAAAAAAAACACTATTAATATTATAATTATTATTTGTATTAGATTCAGCTGTGCTTTCGTTCCTGTGCCATTTGGAGCTGTCCATATGTTCTTTATGATGCTATGCAAGTGCAAATTTCTAACCCTAGAATGAGATTTGGTCCTAACTAAAAGAATTGAAACACTAAGGCCTGAGCCTCACCAATTCAAAATCAACCATAGAAACAGTAATATCAGATCTGTGAAGTAAACTAGAAACTGCATGTAAACAAATAAAAAAGAAACAGAAGGCCTTTCTGGAAAAGGAATGAGTATGCTTCAAATGAAGTTGGTGGGCCTTCTTATAGATTTGGCGAGATAAGAAAGGCAAGTCAACATGTATCACAGATTTTCTGTGTATTCAACCTTCTGGGGAAGATAAATCTTAATGGCAAAACTTATGCTACGATTAATAAGATAAGGTAATTTTATTAAATCCACTAAAGTACTTTAAAGGGACTGTTGGGTACAAAATGATGTCAACACAAAGTGGGAGCACTAGAACAACTCCTATGAAAAGCGAGATACAGAAAGTAAGGTATGAATCTAATCTAAATCCCAGAAAGCCAACTGCAAAGATGGGCAGTAAATATCATCCAGAGCACAGCGACAGGCCCCCTCCTCCAGACAGCAGCTCATTACACATTCCGGCTCGTCTTCTAGTTCTTCCTCCAAACAGACTTCTATTTGGAGATTCCTCCATTCGGCCTTGGATCTTAGCAGAGATGGTTCCAGCGGACCATGACAGACTCGTACCATTTGTATCCCAGATTGTAGATCCATTCTGAATGATAATGAAACATAAAAGAGCCTGGAACAGCAGAACAACAACAGAGAGAAAAGATAAAGGCATGGAAAGCCTAGGTGTAATAGCGAATGTCTGTAGACATTGCTTTACTTTGGATATGACCACAGTAACATTTCAGATAGGCTATATTATGTCCAGTGTCAACCAATGAATGTAAGAACACCAAGGATTCATCAAAAACTCCATTTTTCTTCAAAACGCGTTAACTGTCCAAAGAAAATAAAGTTTGTCATAACACCAATGTGTCTTTTTAGGTAGAATATACTCTAATTAGGACAAACCCATGGCAAACCTGCTACAATGGCATTGACTCTCTTATGTGCACCATATCACTGTTACTGTACTTAACTAATTAATGATCATTTAATACTTTATGTACTTAGTTTATATTAACACAATGGTAGTGCATTGAGTTATAAATAGAGTCAATAATGCATAAATAGAGAGTTATAAATATTAAATATTAAATTTATAATGCATAAATTAGAAGGTAAAGGGGCATAATGATAAATGATAAAATTATAAACTAGAATTCAATAATTTATAATGAATTTGAAAATTCTCTAATCTGTTGCGCTTTTTGGAGTGTACTTTTTCAAATACACTCCAATTGCGCCCTCAACTGGAAGAGCTACATGTCTGGCTGAGCACCCAAGTGGCAAGCCTCTGTAGAATAGGTACGCAACCACCATAGTTGTCCCACCAGGGATCTACAACAACTTAAAGAAACATAAGAAAAGACAATGAAATTTAAAAAAAAAAATTAGAAAGAGAAAATGAAATTTGAAACAAGGTTAAGCTTACTTGGCATCAGGTTGGTCCTGCCATTTATTGCCATATCAAACCCAAGTAATCACGTGGCTCCCTTATACACTTCCAACTCTTGGGAAAGCTCTGCATGATTAGATGAAGACGTCACCATCCTCTGGACACACTCGTAGAATCCAGACATAACCTCTTCGTCAAATCTAAAGCCATAGGAGTAAGCAAACGCAGGGTTGAGGTATAACCCTACAGCATGAATGGGGAGATGGAGTGTGTGGTTCCATCAGGCATCAATCACCCCCCATATCATATGTTGTCTCTCCTGCCCCTGATCTCCCTTGTCCTCATAATAGGCACGGATGGACTCTTTGGCCCTATCCATGGCCTCATATAGGTAGCCCATTGCAGGACTATCTCCATCAACCAAGCAGAGAACCTTTACCAAAGGTTTGGTGATGATGCAAACCTCCCTCACCGCATCCCAAAATCTCTCCTAGTATGTAACTAGCATGAATATGGCTTGCCCCTCTGGTCTAGTGCTAAATGATAAAGCACGCCACTCAGCTGAAAGGAACATCGACTGCAAGTCCCACATAGAACCCAAGAGGGACTGGAGAGAAAAAAAGCTAGTGGCAAAGCGAGTGATGGCAAGACACACCAACTCTTTGTCACCTGTGAAAGTTCTCATCAAGCTAAGCACAACTCCATGATTGTATATGAATTTTGTGATGCTCTGTGTTGAATCAATGGTATCCATGATCCAATCAATCTTGGCTAAATCCTCTAACATCAAATCAAGGCAATGGGTCGCACAAGGAGTCCAGAATAGTGGAGGATACCTGGCCATAAGCATCCTACCAGCAAACACATAGCTCGCAGCGTTGTCCGTTATGACTTGGACAACATGCTACGAGCCAATCTCTTGGATGAACTCATCCAACAAGCTAAGTAGTAAAGCTACATCTTTGACATGTGCATATGCATCCACGGATTTCATAAACATAGTGCCCCTGGGACAATGAACCAAGAAGTTGAGAAGGGTCCTAACCTTCATATCAGTCCAACCATCTGACATCACTATGCATCCTATTAACTCCCATGATTTTCAAATATCCTCCAACTTGTGAGTGCAATCGACCTTTTCATCCTGGAGGATGGGTCCTCTCAACTGCTCATAAGTGAGGGGCTTATACCCCGATCCAACAATAGTAGTTGCCTCAAACATGGACACATAAAATGGGTTATTGGCAAAGTTGAATGGAATATCACTCCATAGCAAGCATTGACCCACAAGTCTATCTGCTTCTTTTTTCTCCTTTACTTTCACAATGGACCTTAAAGAAGGTTGTCCACCAGGTGTGCATCTCGACACAAAGAAAGGTGATGGTGATGTAGTCGAAGGTGAAGGCATTGTGGACTATTGTGTGGAGAAGGTTTCTGGACTCGTCCCACTAGCCCCCACTCCTGTTTCGGACCCGGATCTTGAGGCAATTTGATTTCTCACGGCCTCCTTGTATTGTTTCATTAGCTTAGTTCCCTCAATTGCTTTTTTGGCCTTGTCAATGTGATCCTCGCTTGCTACGATACAAGGACTCACATCATGCCCCGATATTTGTGCAATGTGATATTTCAACCTGCTTATCCCAGCTGTCATTATTTTCCCAAATAGATTGCAAGTGAGAGTTTGTAGATTTTCTGGCTCAACAGCTGTGCCATATTCCCAAAATGAATCCGAAGCATTCGACATCTTATATATGGAAAAAATGAAGTTTGAAGTTGAACCTAGGGCAAAAAAAAACTTTTTTTAACATATGTGATTGATGGAAATATAAAAAAAAAACAAGAAATCAAAGATACATTGAGGCTTTGAGCATTCAAACTTTGATTTGATGAGGGAAAATAAATGGACATTTTTCAATTTTTGTGAGGTTTTCCAAGGACCTAGGGAAAGAAAAAATTTGAAAACGTTTTTTGGCTAACATAACCACTGCAAATGACAAACAAGTGGAAAAAAATTGTTTAAGAGCCTTTACAAAACAATGAAGATGGAGAAATCATTGCCAATGCAAACCAACATGAACCCTCTTGGAAAAATGAGAAATGATGGGCAAATTTTTTTAAATACCTTCAGCTATGATAAATTTGAAAAAATACTCCAAATGCAAAGCTCCACTCTTCAAATCTGATCCTTGATGGCGAGTGAAATGATGAATATAATCCTCCCTGGGAAAAATAGAAGCTCTCCCAGTCTCCTTGGCTCTCCTCTTCTTGGCTGTAGCATCCAAATGAACCAAAAGACAATCAATCCGCGGGTTTAAAATCCCTTTTCCGGCCACTCAAAGGCCCAGTCAAAGAATGGGTAGACTCGCGCTAAATCAAGCAAAAATCGGCATAAAATCGGCAAGAAATCGAACCGATTTTTAAGGCAATTTTTTGCTAAACAAATCGCAATTTATCAGGCGTTGTTGGTAACACTGGTTTTTTCACTCGAAAATCCTTCAAGCCAAGAACGTTTCCTAGGTGCAACTCACCATATATCTGAGTACTTGAGCCTTATGAATCAACGTAATGTATAAGGTCTCATGTACCATGGACACTTATGTAAACGGTGTCATTTGTATCAAGTGATCCATGGTTGTGATGTAGTGTAATGTAATGATGTAATTGACATGTATCTTGTATATGTAAAGGGCCAGTTATAACACATACTCAGCTCCCCTCTGACGGTTGCACAAAGGGAATGTCCCTTGAGTGCTTATTTTACCGAGGATTATTTACATCATCATGATTGTAACTCTTACAAGGTTTTTTCCAAAGTTACAAATATCTTGTCAATGAATATATCGCTGAGGGTCCAAAAACAAATTATCGGATTTATCGGTGAAAATGTCGACAAACATCAACAATATATCAAAAAACTTAAAAAAAATACAAAAATATTAATTTTTTTCAATTTTTAAACATCTAAAGCAACAAGAACATCAAATAAACACATTGCCACATGAATATGGAAAGAAAATCAATATATAAGTTGTATAAGATGTCTAGGGATACATCACACATCAAAAATGAATCGTGTCCTAAATCCCAAGTCCTTGACTCATGAATCACCAAAAAAACAATCCATGTATCTCATGAATCACCAAATAAACTATTGATTCGCTCTAATCCTTTTACAAGGAAAGGTAATCGCTCTGGCAATGGATCTGCCTCTAGAGCTAGAAATCCCTAGGGGTCATAGTGGACTCTATGTATATCTTAAATGGTTGTGTATGCATATGTATATTTTAAATTAATAAATGAGCAAGGACATATAAAAAATGAATGTGAAACATGATTCATAAATCATACGTGTCGACGAATCATTGTCTATATTGGGATCATATTGCCATGCTTGTGATTTTGCTTGACTGAAGAGTACATTTTTATTAAGGTCATGAGAGAGGAATTAAACAATCAACATGACCAACATAATGGTACATAGAAGGGTTGATGTGATTGTTTAAATGTCAATCCCATACCCTCATACATGATAGAATTTGGTGGAA
The DNA here is from genome assembly GCA_027924585.1 of Larix kaempferi. Taxonomy (NCBI): domain Eukaryota; kingdom Viridiplantae; phylum Streptophyta; class Pinopsida; order Pinales; family Pinaceae; genus Larix; species Larix kaempferi. The sequence continues at coordinate 38,438,300 of BSBM01000055.1, read as the reverse complement.
ACTTTGCAATCCTGAAAACTATCAAGACTGTTGAATTTTGAATGGGATCTAAAATTATACTTTTTGCATATGAAGCCTGATGAGGTTAGAACCACTCTCAAACATCCTGAAACAATTAATGGTAATGTTAAAAATTTAAATTGAAAACTTAATGGTAATGTTAAAAATTGAACAAAGCAACATTTTTTATGGGCATGGCAAAAAAAATTTCTGAACCGCAGCAAATCCGCAAAAGGAGGGCAAAAATTGTGATGTTTAAAAAAATCGCCAAAACAATCGGAGAAAATATCAACCGATATATTGTTGATTTATCACCAAGGGGTTAGCATCGCGATGTTGCCGATATATCGGCAAAGTTTGTAACATCGGTAACTTTTTCACTTGAAAATCCTCCAAGCCAAGGACATTTCCTAGGTGCAACTCACCATATATTTGAGTACCTGAGACCTGAGTCAATGTAATGTATAACATCTCATGTATTGAGTCACCATAGAACTTATGTAATGTCAAGTTAGAATCTAAAATCTTAGGAGTCCCTCTCCACATGGTTTACAATATTTAAAATGTGTTAGCGGTTAAAAACAAGTTTAAAAGATAGAATTGTCACTTTGACTTTAATGTTCTAATTGTTCATTAACTTCATAACTCAAAGTCCCCCCTCTCACATATGCCTATGCAATCCACCTATGCCTATGCAATCCACCTAAGACACCTCATATCTTTTAACTGAATGCCCAAAATTATGCCATCTCAACGCCATTAGATCCAAAGTGGTCGTGGGATTTTCAAAAAGTGGTTATAATAGAAAATTCGATAAATATTGAGGAACCAAAACTGTCATTTAAGAAAATTGCAACCCTCTTTTGAGCCTGCTATGAGCCATTTTTTCCCTTCTTAAATAATTCACTCTCCCTCAAGCAATCCATCCCCCTTCTCTAGGGTAGCACCATCCATTCTAACTTGTCTCGACAACTTAAAAATATTTTTATTATTGATTTACCATCTCAAGAGGATTTAGTTAGGGTTTTGAGTCTTCTAGAAAGAAAAAATTAATTGTTTAATGAGAAGTGGTTGAGCTTCTAAAGCTATAAAAGGAAATCTTCTCTCTCATTTCATTTGTTGGTTGTTGGTGTTACAATAGTGCTATCTTTGTACAAGACATTCTTTAATAATAATAAAATCTTTGGCTTTGGAGGTGTCATATCTTGGAGCTTCTCATTGTTGATGGTATTTTTCTTATTTATGGTTCTTTTATTAGAGATAACATTGTGCTAGCATTGCTTTCTATTTCTCTCAAGCTTCTTTAGGAGGCAATATTTTCCAAAGGGTTTGGATCTATGTTAAGGTTTTATTCTAGATTCAATGGAAGTTCTTGAATAGAAGGAGGTTTTTCTTTTTACTAATCCTTATAAATATTTTGCAAATCTAACCCCTTTTATTGTAGGATTTCACTCATGTAAGAAGTAGAGCAGGAGTCTATCCTCCCTTTGTGATTTGCATTGTGTAGCTTCTGATACATCTATGAAGGGTTGGAGGCCTTGAGCACTTAGTCTTCCTAAGTGAGTTTTGTGGAACAAGTCCATTGAAGAAATTCTTTGATGACTCCATAACCCCAAAAAAATGTAAGACACTTGTATCTCTTATTTCTCTTACAACCATCCATAAAAGCAAATTAAATTTTTTTATTTATTTTTAGTTGGTGAAATCTAACCCTAAAATAAAAACCCAAAAAAAATATTTAGATTTCACTTGGATCTATTAGTAAATCTTGAATATCTTGACTAGATCTTTTCATTTATGAATTTTCCCTTCATAGAAAAATTATTAAAACTCAAAAAATTGTTAATTATTATTTGGTAATTGTTAGAGATAGTGGTATCTGGGATGTCCTCCATGATTCAGATGCCTTGCATGGAGGTACATCAACAGTATAGGCATCAGGATGGAGTAGAGGGTGAGATGCACTCTACTCAGTGGCATGAACCCATTGGCGAATGCATGCGGACCTTCCGAGGTGTTTTGCCTCATGCATGCATGAGTTTTGCATGTACAGCAGTTAATTAAAAGATGCATGCAAAAGTGACTTTTTGCATGCATCTTAAGTTTTTGGTAAACCTAATTAATCAGTGAGATGATATAAGGAGGCAGGAGGTCCCCGGTAAAGGTTACTCAGTAGGCTTATCAGAGAGAGATCAGTCAGAGTGAGGAGGAAAAATTGTGCATGCAAAGGGCGACTTTCTGAGAGAGAGGAGTTTTTGTAGTAGGGAGAGTGAGGTGATCTGAGTGGGATCAGACCTCACTTGAACAGAGGCATTTGGTTCCCAGTTACTGAGGACAGAGAGAGTTCATCAGTGTGGTTTCTGCAGATATTGAGGAGGGTGACTTTCAGAGGAGAGAGGGGGACACTTACAAAAGAGAGAGGAGCTCGTTCTATATCCAAATGACCAATTGAGTGGCTGAGACTTTCGGAGTATCCTTGCCTCAGTGTTTGAGGAAGGACCGTGACGATCAAAGCTCAGATCTGTTGAGATTTGATTCCGTACGAGCATCTGACAACTGGAGGGAGGACGCACTTTTCCATGCAGAGGAGGGGTGCATTCATCAGATTTAGCAGTTGGTCTTCTTCTTTGGCTAAGCAGATCAGAGCAGTGTTGTGAGAGAGACAATACCGACAGATACTTACCTGCAAACAGATCCAGATCCAGTTGACAGTTAGGGCACATTTCCTCTGCGCATGCATCAGCTTATTGCATGCAGATTTAGGGTTTTGCCCCTGTCATGTTCGATTATTCCTTCTGAGGTATCTTGTATGTACTTGTATTCTACTTACTTTGCTCTGGGCTCGAAATAGAAAAAAGCCCAACAGATAGCTAGTTTTCCCTGTTTGGGGTTTCCAGGGTACATCTTGAGTAGTGTGATTGTTGTGCTTTATTGTTGAAGTGTTAAGAGAACTGATGTGTTTGTATCTTAAGTCATTATAGCATTTTCTATTTATAGAGACTCAAGCCGGTTGAGTTCTCAGGGCATCCAGAGGGAGTACCGATCTCTGGATAAAATTAACATGGTATCAAAACCCTGGTAAGGATCAAGGAGAACAATCACACTCAGATCTCTGGAGAGAGTGACCAAATCTACCAGATCTGAAGAGAAGGGTTCATATCTGTGATGGTAGAGGTCGGATCTAATAGATCTAAGAAGTTGGAATCTAGATCTGAGATAGATCTACTAGATCAGTGAAGATAGAGACCAAATCTACCAGATCTGAAGAGCGGAGCTCAGATCTGTGGTTGTAGAGGTCAGATCTATCAAATCTGTGATTTTGGTGGATAGATCTGAAGAGCAGAGTTCAGATCTATGAGTGCAGATATCAGATCTGTGAGTACAGACATCAGATTTATTAGGATAGATACCAAATCTATCAGATCTGCGAGGGCACAGACCTACAGGTTGGTTTTGATTCAGACATTTTGTATCAGCAGTGTTATCAGATTTACAGTCATGGCTTCAGGACTTTGTACAGTTATGCATCTAGCCACATGATGGGAATACAAGAAGTGTTCCTTAGTGTTTCAAACAAAGACTCAGACTGCTATGAGAGGTTAGCAGTGAGGAGAGTTGGTTCGATGATGTTCCAACTGGAGTTAGAAGGTCTATTGAAGATGGCAGGAAAGATGCATATACTAGAGCAGACAGATTTACCCTCCATATCAACTATGGAGGAAGAGGGATATAGTATTGTGTTCTAAGATGGACAGAGGTTTCTATTTCCATTGGGAGTGACCTTGGATGCAGTCGTGAGGCATGGCATTAGACAAGTCAAGTTGTACAAGTTGTTGGGAAACCCTGTATGTGGGTCTAGGGAGATCTTGGATGCAGTTTCAGTATCAATGACAGAGAGAGAGCGTGAGGATTCTCTCAAGATGACACTGATAGAGGAGGAGAGTAGATCTTCATATCAGAGTGCAGCAGATGCAGCCAGGAAGTCAACAGCAGGGGACTTGTTAGATCCAGGCAGCAGTGGATGGACTTCCCTCGATAAGTGGGAGTGTTAGAGATAGTGGTATCTCGGGATGTCCTCCATGATTCATATGTGTTGCATGGAGGTACATCAACAGTATAGGCATCAAAATGGAGTAGAGGGTGAGATGCACTCTACTCAGTGGCATGAATCCATTGGCGGATGCATGTGGACCTTCTGGGGTGTTTTGCCTCATGCATGCATAAGTTTTGCATGTACAATAGTTAATTAAAAGATGCATGCAAAAGTGACTTTTCCATGCACTGATATTAGGTTTTTGGTAAACCTAATCGATCAATGAGATGATATAAGGAGGCAGGAGGTCCTCGGTAAAGGTTACTCAATAGGCCTATCAGAGAGAGATCGGTCAAAGTGAGGAGGGTGCATTGTGCATGCAAAGGGCAACTTTCTGAGAGAGAGAGAGGAGCTTCTGCAATAGGGAGAGTGAGGTGATCTGAGCTGGATCAAACCTCACTTGATCAGAGGCACTCGGTTCCCAGTTACTTAGGACAGAGAGAGTTCATCAGTGTGGTTTCTAAAGAGATTGAGGAGGGCGACTTTCAGAGGAGAGAGGGGCCTCTGGCGCACTTCCAGAAAAGAGAGGAGCTCGTTCTGTATCGAATTGACCGATTGAGCAGCTGAGACTTTCGGAGTATCCTTGCCTCAATGTTTGAGGAAGGACTGTGACGATCAGAGCTCAAATCTGTTGAGATCTGATTCTGTACGAGCATCTGACATAAGGATAGAGGGTGCACTTTTCCATGCAGAGGAGGGGCGCATTCATCAAATCTAGCAATTGGCCTTCTTCTTTGGCTGAGCAGAGCAGAGCATTGTTGTGAGAGAGACAACACCGACAGATAGTTACCTGCAAATAGATCCAGATCCAGTTGACAGTTAGGGCACATTTCCTCTATGCATGCATCAGCTTGTTGCATGCAGATCTAGGGTTTTGACCCTATCAGGTTCGGTTGTTCCTTCTGAGGTATCTTGTATGTACTTGTATTCTACTTTGCTCTGGGCTCGAGGTAGAAGAATGCCCCACAGATAGTTGGTTTTCCTCGTTTGGGGTTTCCAAGGTACATCCTGAGTTGTGTGATTGTTGTGCTTTATTGTTGAAGTGTTAAGAGAACTATTGTGTTTGTATCTTAAGTCATTATAGCATTTTTTATTTATAGAGACTCACACCGCTTGAGTTCTCAGGGCATCCAGAGGGAGTAGTCATCTCTGGATAAAATTAACAGTAATAGCTTAGATAAATTTTATTTTTCGAAATTAGGATTGAATAAAAGAAACTCTTTTCATTGATATTCAATAAGGCCATGTCCATCCAATAAAAAATAATAATAATAATAATAATCTATTTTTAAGGTTACAGCCATTCCAGAAATTGATTTGGTGTATGACACCCCCTTGTTTCTAGTACAAGGGACAACCCTCTGCACACGGATTTAATTGCTAAAGTCTACAAAGGTGTGCGTACCCTACCCCCCTCCGGATTTGAACCTATGACCTCCTAGGAAACACATGTTCTTAACCATTGGGCAATATCAATACATGTTCAAAATTTCATAGATGAATAGGTATCTCATATGCAGCAGTATGAGTTCAGACTCCAAACCAAGAGCTAGAAGCATCTTCTTATAAAAGTTAACTAAATAGTAAATATTGAAGTCTGATATTTAAATAGTAAAAAAACTGAGAACCACATTCTCCCATGTCTCCAGTCGCTTGACGCTCAAAGTTCTCCAACCCTTCAATGCAAAAAGTGGAGCCTCCTTCAATCAAAGCTATAATCGGATGTAGGTTCTAGCTTTGCCTCTCCCAAGTTCAGGTCAATTGCAAAATGATTCAAACCTATCATCATCATGATACATTGATATGTGAATTAAACTTTAAACTTTAAGTCAATCTTTCAAATTCAAATGATGCCCAAGTTTTCCAGCAGCACCAATGGATGCATAATTTCTTCCTCATATAGCCTTGTTGGTCACTGTCCCTCACCTGGCAAAGGAGAAACTAGCTGAAACAGGCTGCAAAAATGAAGTAAAACCCAAAAAAAATGGAATTTACAGGCAAATTGGATCCACAGCGAATCAAATTGTGAGTGAAACTCATTCAACAAAATATTTACTCGCAAAGATTTGTATCACGTCGTTTGAGGGCTGATACAATCCAAAATCATGATTTGCCGATTTAGATTGCAATTTTTGTTACACTGGTATTTATACACGAGGCATCCCTTAAAGAGGGTGTTATGGGCCCACTAGACAAGGTCATACACCCCATGAGGGTTATTGAGCCTACATATCAAGTTTGAGACTAAGTCAGCCATTACCATAACCTATTATTACAATAAATGATGGTCTTAATTATAATTCTTGCATAACCAAATGCATTAGTGACACAATATGAGATGGTCATCACCACATGTATAGACTACAACAATAACTCCAACAAAAATTGAGGATTTTTATGTTTTTTGGCTAGGAATAAAGAGGCAAATGTGAAAAAGGTTGATTGGTATATTGATTCAAGCACATCACCACATTTCACCAACAAAAAGGATTGGTGTCTTCAATCTTGATTTTGTAGCAGACATGACAATTTCGAATCTGTGATTTTTGGTGGTGGGAAGTATACAAAATTGTAGGTAAAGGAAATGCATATTTACACATGCAAGATAAAAGATTGCTCTTCCTTAATGTGTTCTTTGTTCCAAATCTGGAGAAAATAACTTCTCTCTATAGGTGAAATCATGAAGTGTAATTCTCATTCGGAAGTTACTTTTAGCAACAATTAATATGTTCTTTGCTCTCAAATTGAAAAAGAATGCTTCTTTGAACAATTTGTTCTTCGAAGTGAAATTATGAAGCATAATTCTTGTTTGGATGTTATTTTTAGCAAAAACAAGTGCAATATTGTTGATAAAATAGCAAAAAAATAGTTGTCATTGTTGTTGAAAAACAAGGGTTGTTTCAATTGGTCGATGATGATACAGTCCAAGAGCATGCCTTAGTGACCAAAAGTGGACCAGACATGAGTTCACTTTGGCATCAAAAGTATGGCCATCTAAATTTGCAATATCTTTCTCTTTTTTACTATAAAATTTGAGGGATGGCCTTCCATATACATTGGATCAGCAAGACATCATGCATGAAGCATATCTTGCAGGGAAACAACAAAGAATGACATTTGACAAAGGAAAGACTTGGAGAGCTAAGGTAGTTCTCAAGTTGACTCATAAAAATATTTGTGGTCCAGTGAAAACATTATCAAAATTTGGTGCAAAGTATATTTTGCTGCTTGTAGATAACTTTTCCATAAGGATTTATGTATTCCCTAAAACAAAATCTGATGTGTTTCATGGATTCAAAAATTTTAAAGCTATGGTCTGGGAGAAGCGTTAAATTTTTTAGGACAAATAATGGTGGCAAATTTTGCTCTAATTGTTTCAAAAGAAGGGATAGCTAATGAGGAAACTTTTGCACCAACTGCCAAGTTGGCAAAATTGAGGTATTTCTAGATCTTGCTGGACATTTTGACTGGAATATTTATCAAATAGGATGTTAAAAGTGACTTACTTGACCATTTCGACGAATAGTTTTATATGTGCCAACCTTAAGGGTGGGTTTCAGTGTTCGGAAAAGTAAAACTTGGCATGCAAGTTGGTTAAGGCTCTCTTCGGTCTCAAGCAAGGTACTTGGTTTATCAAACTTGACAAACATTTGAGAGAATTCAAAAAAATACTTTCTGATTTCAATCTCTACATCAAAAAAAAGGATGGTGATTTGTTGACATTGGTGATATATGTATATGACATCAGCACCATATGTACTTATGTTGGAGGAAATACCAAGGTAAAATCTGAACTAGGCTCCACTTTTGACATGACAAACTTTCCTACCTTATTGTTTTAGCTTCACATACGAAGTATGCAAAGGGTTCGGTAGACTAACAAATTTGTTTTAGCTTCACATAATATTATAATAAGTATGCAAAGTGTTTGCTAGACCAGTTCAGGATGCCTGATTGTAAAATTCCATCTAGACCAAGAAACTTCCAACCAAAACTGAGTCAAAATCAACAAATGAGTAAGTTTATGGACAACTAGTGGAAAGTTTTATTTATCTTACAACAACTACGCATGATCTTAGTTTCACAGTCAGCTACATATCTTTAGTTTATGACAAATTTGAAGCAGGACATTGGACAACAGAAAAAAGGGTTTCGAGATATGTCAAGGGTACAATCAATTTTGAAATATATATGGCGAAGGTGAAGAACTTCAGTTGGTTAGCTATTCAAATTCTGACAAGGCAAGGTCTGTGGATGATCAAAAATCAGCAACCCATTATGTGTTGCCTTGGAATAGGTGTAGTTTCATGGGTTAGCAAGAAACAAAATGTTGTTTAATTCTCTTCAATTAAGGCAGATTATAGGGCAACAGTGAAAGGGGCATGTGAGGCAGTTTGCCTTAGGGGAACACTCACAGATTTAATGATTGAACACACTGAGCCAACAGTTCTTTTTTGTGGCAATCAGGAGTACTGAAATTCACAAAGGATCCAAACATATAGATGTATTTTGTCATTCCATATGGCGGCTTGTAAGAGATGAAGTTGAACAACAACATTGTACACACAGGAGTAGAGTGTAGACTTTCTCACGAAGCACTTGGTCCAAATAAGTATGTCAAATTTAGAGATAGGCTTGGTGTAATTTCCAGAAAGACCATCGAGAGGGAATGTTAATAATTAATAATTTAATTCATGGTCATTTAATACCTATGTACTAAGCCGTGTTACCAGATCCGCGGTTCCGATTTGGATCCAGATCCGGATCCGCATAGGATCCGTTAATAAAACGGATCCTCTGAAGAAGGAAACGGATCCTCATTCCAGGGAACAGATCCTATGCAAAATCAAAGAAACAAATTTAGATATAAGCTTGGTGTAATTTCCAGAAAAAACCATCAAGAAGGATCGTTAATAATTAATCATTTAATTCATGGTCATTTAATACCTATGTACTTATTAGTTATGTATAAACTTAATGGTAGTGCATTAAGTTATTAATAACGTACATTAGTGATAATCAAAATAAATTAGAAAGATAATATATAACCTCGGTCCTCTCACTCATTTCTTGCATATGTAAAAGAAACATTTGATGGAAAAATATATGAAGAATATCTTCTCTCTCCTATCTTTCCCATCTAATCTTTTCTGTGTAAAATTTAATAATTTGACATTGAACCATTAGTTCAATTGTCCCTGTTTATTTCAACTGTCAACCTTCTTAATTTTTATTCTGTAGAAAAAATGTTCCCCTATATTCATATTTTCTTTATTTTAGTTCTTTGAAATTTGAGATCCTGAAAATTTTAGTCTAGTGAGATTTTAAATTAGGTTCTTAATTCTCAACATCTCATCTGAAGAAGCAGTTCAAGAATCAACAACCATCAACAGAAAGAGAAACAAATAATCTCTGGAATAAGACTGCTATATTGTAGAAAAGGCCAAATCTCTTCAATATAGTTTCATTTTACAAATGTTGGGAAAAGTTTCACCTTGAACTAGTTTTGTAATAAGCTTAGAACATTCTTCTCCATACTATAGAGTCATAGACAATGATACAATCACTGAGGATACTTTGTTTGAAAATGTTAAAGCCTCAAAGCCAAAAAAGTTTGGAATAGACAATCAAAACCAGGTTGGGTAAGGGAACCAGTACCAATCATGAACAACTCCAATGAGTCCACGGTCATAAATCACAGGCAACGTGTTTGGTCCACTCACAGGAACTACATTCATTACCCAGCAGTCAATATGCTGATCCATCAACGCTGTAGCATACCTGAGACAGCCAAAAAAATAAGGCATACTTAAAAATCTCTGTTTCCCAATCATTGGAATTTTCTATCCACCATTCAGAAACACATAGATAAGTTAATATCATGTCATAATTGCCAGATAATTTTACAATACACGAAATCCTATTAAAATTGTATTCAAACAATAGTTTCAAAACAGCTTTATGCATATCTCCACCAGTTTAATAGGGATCTGTAACTTGAGAAAAAAAATAGATAACAAATAAAATCAGAAGCGAATTTCATAAAAATCATTGTAATTTCAGTTCCCGAAAAAAATATAAATAGAGCAGAATACCCTCCAAGGCCTGCCCTCATGTCCATCACATTTCGAAATTTCTGTTTCTTCCAGCCAAGCCCACGTAAGTAGCTTTTCACAACCATATTCCAGTATCCTGATTCTGCAATAAAAATATCTTTTCTTGCTAGATATGCATCCATCTGTACAGACTCCAACCTGTCAGGTGGAGTATGCAATCGCTCAGGCCACTTCGACAAATTTCCTCCATACCCATTTTCAGGTAATCGGGTGATACAGGCCTTCAATGGCACATACCTGCAAAAGCATAACAATGATACAGTAAAACCATTATGGAAATAAGAAAAAAAAACAATAAAAATGATTTAATTACTTTGCTTTTGAAACCATGATGTTCCAGCTTTAGTCACTGAATCTTGGAGATTGCCCAGGCTTATGTTATTTTTACTTTGCATTGAGATGGACAGACATCAGCAGAAATGTTAGCCATGTTAGCCATTGATGGGGTAACATGGTTTCCTGACATGGCATTACTAGATTGTGTTGATGTGTGATCTCGTGTTTTTTAAGAATTTAAGCTTCAATGAACAATTGCCTGGATAGTTTCATAATGAGGATGCCGAAATTAAACTGCAGACAGCAAGCTTCTTACAGTTATCCTATGACATTGATTGTCAATTGTATAGCAGTCAAATTGCTGCACGGAGGAGGTCCCTTGTCCCACAAACAAGGGGGTCTCATACATCAATTTGTTGTCTGGCTTGGCCGTGACCTTAAAAATAGATTATTATTACAAAAATATTATTATTATAACAAGCACCATTGATTACTAAGCCACTTGTCTTGATCTCCAAAGCCAATACTTCAAATGAAAACATACAAATCGCTGATTTGAGAGAAAGAGATTATGGTAGTTTCCTTGTAATGCGGGGCAACCAATGAGAACAATAAAGAGTAATAGTGCTGTTATCACACCATAGTAGCAGGGCTACTATTCTTGTTTAGCAGATATCTGCACATTCCAGAGCTTCCATTATTCAGAGCATGGCTATGATGATTGTATATTTTGTGATCACTCATGATCAGAGCAGTGTATTATTCAGACTTATGTTAGACCTTGTGTCAAGGCTGAGCCTTGAGAGTTCAGATTTGATGACCGATGTGACCCTTTATCCCATACAGTTTCAGTTCAGTGCTTAAAGATGTATTGCAGCAGTGTTTCAGATGGTATATGATGTTTATTACTATGATGATGTTGTATGATCTATGGATATTTTATCATTGACTGTGGATTATTATCTTGTTGATTTAGTCATGTTCACAGCATCTGCTTGGTATATTATTCCTGATGTTGCAAACTGTTTAAAATGAACTATAAATCATAAAATGGACAATTGCTTGCACATTTAGGTCATTTAACAAAACCCACTGGTTTTCCACCTTACATAGATATGGTCTTTCCTGACACCAGTTGTCTACTAGTGTAGGCTCCATATTCACTTGACTCCATCCATACATGACTTTCCTATTTGACTTTAAACCTTGACCTGTCTCATTTGACTTTCTGATACTGAGGACTTCCCCATTTTTCTACCTCTGTGTTTGGACCGCATCCCTGTATGTTCAGTGTCTCGGCTCTAAGTTGGTGACAAAACTTGCCATTGATGAGTTGGATTGTAGGCCTAAATCATTCTAGTCGGTTGTCCCGATGTTTGGCATTGACTCGAACTCCCCCTAGTCACTTGAGATGTTGTTGGCTAAAACTGAAAGCTCATGTTCTACTTATGGAAACTTATAAATTCGCCCATGGAAACTAAAAAGGGCAAGAGCGATGAACAGCTAAAAATACTCCTCGAAGAGTATAAGAAAGGTCCAAAAAGCAATGGTTCTTAAAAGCTATATCTAAACAATTGCTAATCTTATATGTATATGAAAACATGCCCTGGATGCAAGCTGCAACTAGTTGTGCTTATCAGCACACCTGAGATCCGAAGGGTTATGTAGGCCAAAAAGGCCATGAAATGAAATTGAATGATCCTAATAAACCTAGATCAACTTGATGTAGACATGATGCCTAAGTTGAATAAGCACTCTCTAAACAACTTATCCATTTGTGAGGCACAGCCATCTCCCGTGTTATTTTGTCCAGCACAGAGTTTGTAGCTTCCCCCTTCTCCCAGTCCAAAGTATTTTTGAGTTAAGTTAGACAAGTCAACCCCTTGGCCCAACCTTGTTCCTAGCCTTCATCCTTCACTAACAGTTTGACCATGTCCAATGGGTGAGTTTGTCATTTGAACTATTGTGCAAGTAATTTTATATAACAAAGGAATATGCTAACTTGATTAATGCCACTGAATGGATGTTATACTTTGAGCTTGGCTGTGAGAATGATTAGAGAAGCATGTCTTAGTCTACTGATGTGATTTATCCTTGGTTGTATATTATTGGGATTCGTGATGATGTGGGCCATATATCTATACCTATTGATGATGATTGATGGTCCCACATACTTGATGATGATGCCATATGATGGACATATGGTTTAGATGATGATTGATGCAGTTCAGCAAATTTTATTATTACTTCAGATCATCAGATTATGCAATGTCCATATATGGTGGACCCTACAGCTGGCCCATTAGGGCAACCTATGGTGTATGAATACACATTCCTAGTGGATTTGGGTCTTCTAGATCCAATGAGACACTTATCTTTCAGTTCCGGGCACTTCTGGCAGTGATTGATGCAGTTTTACACTTGTTGACCAGATTTGGGGTTGATTTCCCAGCCTGAGCAGCAGGGGCCATGAGAGGCCAGTTCACCTAGGGCGCTGTATGAGGAGGGGGTGGTCCAGCCACTTGTTTTTACCATTTACCCCCCCTTCTGGAGAGCCTGGTGGGCTCAGTTGGACAGCGCAGATGCCCTGGGAGGTAGTTTTGGCACTTTCACAGTTCCCGAGGTAGTTAAAAAATGGGATAAAGTGGTCACTGAGGAATTCGATTTGGGCAATTGAGGCAAGGTTTTGGCATTTGGTTTTCACAGAGGTCTTCCGGGGTGATCCCACTATCTTCTAGCTAGTGTTCACCATGTGGGTAGGCCCACAGCGATCACAGGAGGTCTTTTACTGCTTGTCTGTCACAGATTTTGAGGACAGATTTGATCATTTATATTATCTTGGACATATTTTATTATTTTATTGTGCCTTGGGCATGAGCTAGTAAGGATTGATGCCTCCTAGCCCCACCATGTGCTCTTTATGTCATGTCCTAGTCATTATGAGGTGGATTTTGGTACTTTTACCCCCTCTAGTGGATGACGTCACCCTCCATGATTATTTTAGACTATGACGTCATCACTTTATGAGTGATCCATGTGTTATGTTATTATGGCTCATCTTAGCCATTGATTGTATATTGAGATCTTTTAATCTCAACCACTCATTTGATGTAGTATTGTAGAGTGGTATAGGGTTTTGGTCTTTATTATCCTATATAAGGAGGAGACCCCCTATTGTATAGCTCACCTTTGGAGCTCTGGAATATTGGAATAGAACACTTCTTTGTGGAGCATATCTCTCTTGTCTTGTGGATTCTCTTGCATCTTGAGTATACAGTATCTCTTCTATGTATCATTGTGGATTTTGGTGCTTCTACTAGTTTTCTTGCAGGAAAGTCGAATTGGTGGAGAGGAGGGCGATTTCTTGAGGGTTATTGTTGGAGGGATCCACATATTCTCTCTTGGGTTGATCTTGTGATAGGGAGTATCATTATTGTATCTTCGTGACATAGTTGATGCTTTCTATTACATCTTTCTATCATTTTCATAATCATCTTACTTGACTTGTTTCTTTGATCTTGTCTTGTAGGAGGAGGACGATTTGGCTATCTTGGAGGAGGACGTTTTGGTTGGAGCTCTTGGATCTCACTCTTGAATATACACATAGGAGAATGCTATCAATTTGCAAGGTGGCCACAAGCAATTGAGTTAAGATCTACAAGGTATGTGCCTCTTTCCATCCATTCTCTCTTCATTGGTCACAAACCCTAATTAATTAAAACCCTCATTTTGGTTTTTCTTAGATCTACTTAGATCTAGCCTTGCTTTTGAAAAGATCTTAAAAACCCACCTCTATAGCATCCACGCCTAGTTGGTTCTATAGTTTGGTGGTGATTGGGTTAAAATTAACACACTTTTCAAGGCAATATAGCCCTCTTGAACCAAATCGCACTTCCTTGGAGAGGCTTGTTGGGTTAGATCTAGCATATGGGTAGGTGAGATCCCACTTGATTTGCAATCTACACACTTGATAACCTACCCCTAGACTTTTACTTGGGTGATTTCTACCTTGTGGGCATCATTCCACATTTCAAGGGATTAAAACCCCCTTTTGAATAACTTGGCACCTTAAAACTCAGATCTAGTAAGATCTAACCCTTGGATTCGCTTGATTTTCTAGATCCACATAGATCGGTGCCTAAGCTACTTGGATCTACAATTTGGTGGCCATTGGACTTGATTTGACACAACTTATCCACCTTTTAGCCCTCCTTGAGCAAAGTCGCACTTCCTTGGGTGACTGAGTTTGCCCACTTCTAAGACCTGGGTAGTTGAGATTTCAGTGGATTTGGAACAGGCATACCTTGAAACCTGTATCTAGAGTATCATTTTGTGACGATCTGCCTTGGGGGTAGCCTTCCTTGTTTTAAGGGATTGTGGTCCACTTGGGTCATTTCATGAAATCCTAGATCTAGCAAGATCCAACCATTCTATCTCAATTAGCCCACTTGACTTGACCTCTAGGTGTCCCGATCTACACTTTGACATATCTTTTGACTCCATTAACCCATCCAACAAGGCACTAGTCCTCCCTAAGCAAGTCGCACTCCTTGGAAATTGTGTCAAACCTTAGATCCAGTAAGTGGGTACTCCTAGATTCAACTTAAATCCATAGATCTACACATTACATATCCTCTAGTGCCAATTGCATCCCTTAATTTCACCTTGTGGGTCCATTTTAAGCCATTTCACATATCCCAAGAAAGTAGGACCCACTTGTGTAAAACATGGTACTATACCTTGTCATTATAACTAATCATGTGGCCTAAATCATACATTGGTTGAAATACTAATCATTTCTCAAACCACCTTCAACCATACTTTAATTTCTAGGTCCACTTTACCTTGCATTGGTTTTCGTAACTTACCATTTACTCATCCCTAGGAACCTTTGTTTGGGTCCAATCAGCTTTGATTGGTTATAGGGTCTCCCCCTAGGTCTTGATTTATCTAGATCTAAAGCGAAGAGTGCCTCGGTTGACGTGACTCCCACCTTGCATTGGGAACCGTGGCATCTCTTTGGTCACCTCTTTAGTTGTCCATCTCCTCTACCATCCCGGATGGGATACCACTAGGGACAACTACAAGTTGTGTGATAACAAGTCCAGTAGGAACACATTTAACTGCATTTACAAACAATTGTAAGCAGTGCCGAGTTGGTGCATCATCTTTTATTTTGGGTGCAATAATTTTAGAGCATTCAATTTATTAATGTTGCAAGATATGTCCATGTGCTTATGGTTCTACTAGGAGTACAAAACCTGCTCATCTTAGCCCCTGGTCAGGGGCCCATTACCAGTTTCTTCATCTCTACAAGAGTGTCTTGGACAGTGGATGCTGGGAGCACTACATCTTCAGTCTCTTCTAGCAGTAACTATTGTCACCTAGGATCACCCAACAAAGCTTTATTAGACTGGATCTTTCTCCAGATAATATCCTCCAAGAGGTTATCGGTGGTCACACAGTGGATTTTGCTTTTGAGCTCAAATGCGTGACCTTTTAATCCTATCTCTCTAGAATATACCAATTGACTCGTGGACTTTTAACCAAAATCTATTCTTTCTATTCTATTCTCTCTCTGCTGAAGATTTCAACCCTTCTTTTTACCCATTGCCCCTTTATGTTTTGTATCATAAATGATCAAGATTTCCCTTTTGTTTTGCAGTTTTGCTGCTTTAAGTTAGCAAGGAGTTTCTTTTGGGCATCCCCTTTGCTATTATTACCTGCTAATGTACCTTCGTCCGATTGACCTATATTAGTCATCAGAGACATTAAAATATATCCTTTCTTTCTTCTGTAGATATTAAAGAGAGGCAATCCTTTTCAATAGCACTCTTCAGGTTGTACAGAGACGAGTAGACCCTGTCTCTATTATGGGGTAGGAAGGAGTTGCCAGTCAGCCCTGCTAAAAGCAAGGTTATGCCTTACAATATGACCAAAGAAATTTTATTGAGAATACATTTTATTCAGAAAGCATAGGTGACACAATCCCTTGTTCCTGCACCTATCTAGGAGCCCAGTTTACAAGTCTGATCTTAAGTATGACACTTGCTCCTCGACCTCAGATTTATAAACAGTATGCTTCCCATTCAGCCATAGAGAAAATGAGTCCAGCTCCTCAAAATATCACATTTATCATGGAACTTGCTATTGCTATTGTTAAGCCTGTTTTCCTGTACTACTACCATGCCTGGGAACGTTTCCTGGCCAAGTGGAAGAAGCATGAATTGACAGAGTTTAAAAATTATGTTTTAGCAAATCATATAATTAAGTGTATTATTCCAGTAAGTACATCTAAGGAGCCCAAGGTGGGCTACCCACAATTACACATACTACTCTCTCAAATCACTTATCGCTCAATACATCATTATATAGCACCCTAGGCTGATTATGGTGATTTAACCACCGAATCACTCAACCTCGATATTATACTATTAATATAGAGTCTAGACACATGTCACTCACATATTAAGTGACTTACATTTGTTCTCGTGTTATATTGTAAGTTTTATTATACCCCCTAACACAAAAATTACATTTAGATTGTTACCCACAATCTTAACACAAGTCTTGAAACTTTAACAATTCATGTCTTCAACAAAGGAGAAATAAAATACAAAGACTACATATGGGTTAAGCCCCCATCTACTGGGTCACCTGGGTAACTTGCCACAGTACCCACCTGTTTTTTAGAAGAACTACCTAGGTAAGAGGTGTGGCATGTCTTCAGTTTCTTCTCCAAACCCTCCTTTGGGCACATTTTGCTTATGATTGCACACTGCCTCTGCTGAAAAAGCATCACGGTACCCCTGCGTAAAATACAATCTCTTGCTTCTGCAACTCTCGGGCCTTCTTTCATCCTCGGGAAGGAAAAATGGATAGTTGCTCTGCTCTAGCTTGCTTCTCATTCACACATTGTCTACCCTGCTATAGTAAAAGACAAGCTGTTCTCACTTGATATTTCTGGCATCTATGTTTTCTGCTCTTCTGGATAATTGAAAAAAACAGGTGGGCTTCTCTTCTACATCACAATTTTCTGTGTTATAGTAACTAAACTCACATTGGTCTGTTGTGTAAATTTTCCTTTAAAATCCAACTAGGGTAAAATGCATGCACAAATTAATTGCAACCAAATAACCACACATGGATTTCTTCACTTCATAAACAATTGCAGCGGAATTAAAAACTCTGAGAGATATACCAATCAATCACACCAATAGAAATAACACAATATCTTTCGGGTATAAACCCCCAGAAAAACCCAAGATGGGAAAACCGGTGCAGCAGTAGGAGAAGTATTTTATTCAGAAAATATGGAGCTCTTTTACAAATCAGAAAATCAATTTCCAGCCAACCATAGCGAAACTGAAACACACAGAAATGCTAGAAAAAAAACCTGACTGAGTGGTACGGATCCCAAGGCAGTTTGCTGCTACATTTGTACGGCCTGTACGGCCTGTTGTACGGATCCGTACGGATTGTTGTACGGACTGCCTGCTGGGTGGGTGCCTCTGCCCTGTCGCTGCTTCTCTCTCTTCCTTCCGCGTTGCCCTTCTTTGCTTCGCTGCTCCTCCGTTTTCTTCTCCAAAAACTTCTCTCTCACAAATCTGCTCTCTCAATCTCTGTCGGAATGAATGTGTCTTCTCAACCAATTGACCTTTCTTTTATAACTCAATGCTAAGCGAATAACCTAATCTCACTATGGATCAATGGATGAGATCCTCCGATGAAATCAATGGCCAAGATTAGATCTTGCCATTCACTTTAATTTTTCGCTCATACTTTATAAAAAGTAATTTCATTAAGTCAATAATTAATTAGATCACTTTAATTAATTTTCCAAAGTACACTTAGGAAAAATTAATTAAATACAATTTTATTGGTTTACTCAATTTCCGTCTTTTGCATGCAAAGACACATGCATGCAAGAAGACCTTCCTCAGTTGTCATAAGACACATGCATGCAAGAAGACCTTCCTCAGTTGTCATAAGACACATGCATGCAAGAAGACCTTCCTCAGTTGTCATAATCTAACATGTTGTTCATGCTTCATTGCACATGCTTCATGTGGATCTACACAACATTCTGTCTCTCACAAGCATTTGGACATCTTCTAAGAAATGTTAAATATTCAAGAGGTCTACAAATTTCTAAAATATCATCCTTGTATGCATGATGGTTTGTTGCGTGTTGCTCATCATCTATTTCAATTATCACACCTTACCTCCAAGCTCATCACACTTCAACTCTCCTCCAAGGTCCTTGGTCTTTCCAATGTTATGCAGTCTCCTTTCAGGTCTACATCACAAGCTCTAGATTATTAACACTCTGATACCATGTAGGATTTCATATGGACGAATCCATAACACAGTGATACAAACATAATTGGACAGGACAATATATGTCACATAATGTTGCCACAACAAGTACTTCTAGGGAGTTCAAGGTATGCTACCCACAATTACACATACCGCTCTCTTCAGTTACTCATCCCTCAATACATCATTATATAGCACCCTGCGTTGGCTAAACTCCCTAACCTTAACATTATAATATTAATATGGTCACATGTCACTAACATATCTAGTTACTTCCATACATTCAGCTGTTATATTCTAGCAATCACTACTCTGCACCAGAAGTAGAAGAGGAACTAGCATCTTTGTTGCCAACCACAGTAAAGTTCCCATGCTGAACCTGAAAATGCCCTATTTGGAATGCCCTGGAATAAGCAGAATAAGTCGGATAATCTAGCAGGAAGCTACCTATAGAAGCTCTCCTAACATCCAAAGTTTGCACTTATGTACAAAGTTAACTATTATTTGTTGTCTCAAATGTTCTTGTGTGATATAATATTGCTCTTGTCAGAATTCGGCTTTGTAAGTGATATGTCTCATTCCAAGAATATTTCTCAGAAGTCTTCTTATTGCCCATGCAAATTCATAGTTTGAGAAAGGATCAGAATCTCATTTGACATGCAGATACAAAGACTAGCGAGAATAGGTTAATCTTGGTATCATGTCCAAGCATCATCTATATAGGTAAGAAGGGTGGCTCAGAAGCCTAAAGCGTGAACCCCTCTTTGAGAAAGTCGCCCACATGTAGAAAGACGTCTTCTTGAGGTGAGAGATGCTGACAGATAGCTTGAAACTCAAGCTGAGAAGCCCTTCTTCCAGGGGAAGGGTAATATCACTGCTCTAAGAAGGATGGGAGCAGCATGCAGAAGGTATGCTCCCTATAGACTGAAATGCAAATAGGAATGTCCTTGGACAATGCGCCCATGCAAGGAGGACGAATCCCTCAATATAACATAAACTCGAACTCTGCAATATCTGAATAGTAGTAATACTTGATGATGAAGCAATTCTGAATCTGGATGATCTAACCTGATAGTCACTAGGGCAGATAGATTTCGCTGCCGAAATACACCAGTTAGTTGAGTGCATGCACTCAACCCCAACTTAGCTCGGTGAGCTCTCCATCGAATCCACAAATCAATAATCATATAAGTAGGTCTTCTTTACTAGCTTTACTTTTCTTTTATAACATTTACCTATCAAACCTAACTTTTGACCTAATTAGGTCACTTTATTTTCTAATTCTCAGTTGACTTGCATGCGCTGCTTTTGGAGTGTTTGGAGACTCAATCAGTGCATGCATCATGAAATAATGCTCGGATGGCATGCATGCAAGTGGCTTTTAGTTCTTGTGGCCCCTGTTTACCTACTGATGATATAATACCCATGCCAGAGATCTTCTTAGGGTGCATATGGCATCAATCTTCAGTTGATTCCCTGAATGTCAATGCCCGCTCGAACCTATGGGAATCAGATAGGTTAGCAGGATGGTCCTATGTGCTTAAGCAGAAGAGGACATTACACAAGATATGTACAAGTTACTGTAGAGTAAAAAATTCTTTCAATTAAAGTAGGTGCCTTATGCGAGCTAAGCAGCTTAACATTTTTCCTTGAGACAATGTTGTGATGGTGAATGATTCAACCTCAGTTTGAGAAACCTGTGCATGTATGTGGATAACTCTTATGGTCCAGGGTTGAACCACATATAGTTGGCTGCTACAGATGCCAGCAGAAGGTTCTGACAAAGATGTGCAACCTTCTTGCCGGATGCCTCTGCCACTAGGCTAACTCCAAGAGACATGATGCTAATATATGTTGGAAATAATGTAGCTTCAGAAGTTATCCTTAATGTAATTTATTATATTATTGTTGTACCTCCTTCGGGAGAAATTATTGATGTAATTAATCATGTAAAAGATCATGAAGGAATCAATGTAAACCTTGGGTTAGAATTAGCCAAAGGAAATAAATAATAAATGTAATTTTGTATTCCTCCATGACAAATCGGCCCAGTGGGTAAAACTGCCCCGAACAATGGGTAGTCTGCCCCATACAATGGGCAGAAATGGCCCAGTCAAGTGGGCCCAGTAAGGGAAAAGGTCAATGTTTTGATGTGTATAAATAGAGAGGTCGCACCTCTCATTTGGTCATTCATTCAAGACAAGTTATTTCGCTCAAGAAAAGGAGAAGTTCGCTGCTGCAATCATAGAAGGCTTATTTGGGGTTGCTACTATTGGAGAAGTTTATCTTTCTCTCTCTTATTTATGATATCTGGATGTACTCTGATCTCTGAACTATTTATCTCTATACGAAGGTTTCTGGGTTTTCTCCCTATTGGGTTTCCCAGGATAACCGTGTGTCTATTGTTTATGTGCTTGGTTATTCTTTTAGTAATCCTGTTGTTTTATATGCAATCAAATTACATTGCTAGAATTGTATAAAATCTAATAATATAAAGAATGCAGCAGCTGTAAAAGGAGGTAAGAAACTACATAATAAAGGGAAACCTTGAGGATAAGAAAAACTTGCTTAAATTAAAACGAAGCCTGGCCAATGCATCAACCAAATTATGTCAACTTAAACCAGCATATCCATGGACAGTATCAAAGGATTTTTCTAGCTGCAAATGCTGTCATATTAGATTATGGAAACCCCTTAACTTGTTTCCGATCCTTAGCCATCACAAGTAGGAGTGGTAGGATAAAGCTTAAAGTAACTATTTTCAAGAGCTTAAAACACACTATATGTCCGTATTAGTCTGAAATTAAACTTAGTTATAAGTTTTTTAGCCTCACATCCACGTCAATGACTAGCAAAAAGAAAGTAAGAGGGCATTACCGTTGTTTAATCTAGTTGAAATTCTAGTTCTTTAGCTAAGAAAATTGAAATTTAAAGCTTAGAGAAGCTCCCCATTTTATTTGATAACATAAAGGACTAAAATCATGTTTTTGGCAGCAGCTATTTAATGCTCTGTTTACTGACTTATTTACTGTGAAATATTCCAAAATGGTTTGTGGCTTACCAAACATCATCTGGGTCCTCATGTACATCGCATAATGGAGGCTCAACTCCAACATCTCGGCTAACATAACAACTGTTATTCAAAGGCTTCTGCCAAATTGCAATATACCCATCCTTTTTAACAAGCCTCCAGCAGATCCTTGTAGTAAGGTTCTCCATATCTACAAGCATATGCCATAAACACTAAATGAGCTTGAAACATACATTTTAAAAATTATAATTTTCATAGCCAGCAAAATCTTCAATATGTCTAAAGTTGCATTAACATAATTATGTCATTAAATAGCCATATCAAAAGATAACTATCCAATAAAGAAGCCCAGTGGGTTAGCCAAATCGATTTGAACAGGCAGTTTCTAGTCAGAGCTCATCTTAAGGTTTCTGGTTCTAATCTGGCTGCAGTTAGAGTCCCACTGTACCACTGGCCCACTGGGTTACCAGCCGCTATTGTGGCTGGCAGTTGAGCCACCCTCCATCCAGATATTCTGGGGCAGAGGGGAGAGTGGGGGGTTTCCCACGAACTTTTCCTTGGAAGAAAGATATCCAATGAAAGTCTTTTTATTCCACAACTGGGTCCATTTAAACAGAGAAAAAAAAACAACAGAAATGCAATAGCAGTTTCTAGGGTGAAAAATCCAACGAAAGAAACCACCAATTGCTAGACTTGAGAAAAGTAGACAATGCACAATCCGGCAGAACCAGTGAAAAAGAAATAAAGAACTGTATTAAGGTCAGTGTCATCATATGGTCCAAAGTGATCACTGCACTGCTAATTACAAGTACAAAATCTCAAATCCAATCCAAATGAATGGAAAAGACAAAAAGAATTTAGTAATAGTTTATCACAGAACAATAACCATGTATTGCAGTGCCATATGTAAACAACTGACATGCCCATCCTCATAACTATTAAAAATTCCTTAGGATCTGCCATCTGATGAATATTATGTCAGTGGCCCAGTTTAGTCCCACCAAGAGGCTAGCACCAATGCCCCTCCCCTACCATCCAACGTAAATGCATGCCCTGAGAAAAGGGAAAGTTTAGTGATGATCTACCTCGTAGAAAATCCTGAGGACATAAGGTATGCCCATCCTCGTAACTATTAAAAATTCCTTAGGATCTGCCATCTGATGAATATTATGTCAGTGGCCCAGTTTAGTCCCACCAAGAGGCTAGCACCAATGCCCCTCCCCTACCATCCAACGTAAATGCATGCCCTGAGAAAAGGGAAAGTTTAGTGATGATCTACCTCGTAGAAAATCCTGAGGACATAAGGTTCTGGCCATTTAGTAGGGCTATTTTGGGGTTCCATCAGGGAAGCACCGATGTCTCTCCCCTACCATCCTATGTAAGTGCATATCCTATGGAAAGAAAACGTTTATGTCATGTCCCAAAAATTTGCATTGGGTCACAATGGCCTAAACCACTTGGCCATATTCATGATAGTCTGTCAAATTGATGATAAGGGTCAAATAATTACCAAGCATGATGTCTAAGTTAGTAACAATGTAAAATTAGATCCAAGTGGACAAGGTGGGTCACATTAAGAGAAAATTCTCAATTCAAAGTTTGTAATATTCCCATCCAAATGAACTATTATGAAGGAAAATTACTAGTTTCCAAGGTTGGGGGTGGAAGCATTAAAAGTTGGAGTAAAGGAGCTACAAGACCCAAAATGACCTTAGACTTACAAATTCACATTAAATGGGTCAATTAAATAATAATACAAAGAAAATAATGTGGCACTGGACCATGAGGGCACATAAGAGGTTGTGGGACCCATTTGTGGCAAGATTCTCCACTACACTTGGCATGATTCTCTCACCAATTCGAGTTCAAGATGAAAGGTAACATACTTGGAGTGGAAGAATAACTCCCATGGAAGAGGAAGAGGCATCTTAGAAGAATTGTGACACTTGGGCTAGATTCCCTAGCTTCTATGACAACAATGATGAAGATGCTATGACACCTATGACACAAATCAGACCTGAATGGTGACATCTGACATATATGACATGTCAAGGCTAAAAATAGCCTCCAAGAAGGTGCACAAGGGAGTTAGGGCAGCCAAAGAAACACAAATTCGAAATGAGGGAAGATGGAGACTAGGAATTGTTGGACAAGTGGCATACATTGGAATTTCTTCCCAACTTGAGTTGGAATGAATCTTTTGGAAGGAATTCAACCCATGGAGAACTTGAGAAGTTTATAAAAGACAAGAACAAAGAAGGAGAGTAGCTTTTGATCATTTTTTATTTGCATCTTTGCAATTTGGAGAGCTTCTAGCTTGTCCATGCCAGTGGAGTGTTTACTCTACTTGCCTTAGTACCAATTTCGAGGGTGAAAGATTCCCATCTTAATTGGCAATTGGAGAGGCCATTCAAAGCTTTCATTTGGAGCTACAATGGAGTTATTAGTTGCAAGTTGAAGCTACAGGGCAGCTTGTAGTTCTTTCTTCTACAACGTGTTCTCACCTCTATCTCACATTTTCTTGCATATTTTGGCTCTTGGAGGAATTGCGCCTTTGGTGAAATGATGATCTCTTTGTGAGAGCCCAAGAATCTCTATTTCTTTGTATTCTAATATATATACTCTGTATTTTATGCTCATAAGACTGTCAGGTCGAAATACCAAGTGAAACTATGTAAAAATACCAAACAATGCATAAATGGTGGCATTTTCCCTATATCTTGTTGTTGGAGCTTGAAGAGGCTTTATTTCAATTTGTATCAATCAATCTCTGTGATTTTGTTGATGTATGGAGTGTCATTAATGTTCTGAAGAAGTTTCATTAACATCGCACAAGTCCTTGGAACCTAAATTTCGAATTTCATAACTAGTGGTGAAGTTTACTAGCATTTCCCCCTATGTGAAGACATGGATGCAAACATCTGATTTATGGGAGTTGCAAAAGCCTATAGGAACTAATTGATGATGCATTGGGGAGCTCATTGAAGTACTTTATCAGTACCATGTCTCTGTTCTGAAATTTGGAGAGGTCTTACAGCATTTGGAAACCCATCTTTGTCCCTACCCTTGGGGGTTTGAACCTCGAATTTACTAGTAAAATTCCCCAACTCCTCCTGAAGTTAAATGAATGTTGCAGAAGTCTTCTAATAGTGTATAATAACCCATGAGGTCCATTTTTATGTCTTAATACCATTCATATACCTTCGGACTCAATTTTAGAGCATTTGGAACCATTTGGAGCCATCTACCCTTGGGGGTTTCAACATTGATTTTCCTAGTAATTCTGTCTTTCATTCTCTAAGTGTCAATGCAAGTTGCTGAAGTATTTGTAAAGTGTCCAAGCATATAATATCTGCTTTAATGTGTCCAAATACATCTCAATCCACTCTATACACCATTCGAAAAGATTTGGGATCATTTGGGACAGTTTGGGGCTTTACTAGTCCAAGTTTCGAAAATTGACTAAATTGGGAAAAATATCAAACTGGGGGCATTACAGTTTACTGATGAGAACTCATCCAACTCTTGAGGACATAGGCTCTACTAGTAAATTGAGTAGGCCTGTTAAAGGATTCCATCTATTGTCAAATAGTCCTGATTGACGCAAAATGTCTCATAGAAATATGGGGTCTTGAGTACAACTACAGATGAATGAAGCTGACAAAATAATGTAATGAGATGTAAGTCTACCTTTAAGAGTGTTTCAAAGTAAAATGTGTTATATGTGCAAGATGTTACAATCTTTGAAATAAGTCCTGATGTGCACGACACACGGCATCTAATCAGTTGCTGTATGGCATTATATTTTGCTTTCAGTTAACTTTGATTTGGAGTGTTATTTCATATCTTTTGCTGGATCAGTGTACAAATATCAATGACATCATATTTACAGTACATAATTCTGCACCTGAAGATAAATGATGCAACCATGTTGACAATTACAATATTAAGAACAGAACATTTATAGTACATACATATGCGCACAAGGTTAGTGATGCATCCATGGTGACATTTTGCTTAAGCAAGTTTCTTCACGATGGTTGATAAGATTTTATAGGCAATTGTTGCCTTCTTTCTAGATACAATTACAGACAATAGGACCAATCACATAAGTTTGACCTTCCCTTAATGGGTTTTTTTAAATCCTTTGTAATCTCACCCTAAGCAAGGCTAGAAAGTAAATATGCATGCATGTCACATGAGACCTTCATCTCCCTTGTCTATTAAAGGTTTCTAGCTTCCTGGTGATTTTTCTGACTGAACCTCTTCCACTTTGCCCATGCATCCAAATATGTTATAAAGATTTTGCACGAGCTTCTCCAATTCTATTTGGTTGGTGGATGTAATTATGAGTTTGAACATGGTTTGAGTTCATTATGTTGAATCAGAATTCTTGGTTTATTTTGAGTATATATCATCCTCATGATGCATGGAGGAGATCCAATATGTTTCATGCTGTTTGATCCATTATTTAAACACTTTGTGCATGCATTGACTATGTGCAGACCATAAGGAACATTGGTGGTTGAAGTGCATTATTCTACTGAGGAAGTGTCTTATGTCAAACCTTAGGATTCCTCTAGACCAAATCAAGGTTTACTCTCACCAGCATCAAATTGAGATAGATCATTACATTCCACTGTCTGAGAGGATTTATCAGATGCACCGAATTGAGTCGGAGTAGCATAGATACATGACACAGGTCTTAGGGGGGCCTCCCGAAACAGACCCCATCAGTAGAATCAATTCCTTCTTTCCTTCTATCCCATCTGCTAGTCACACCAAGCAGTAGGCATGTTGAAAATATTAATGAGGACAAGTGTCCGAACCTTACCCTTACTTCTGCTCAGTAAAAGGGGATTTTTTTAATAATGCAGAAGTGTAATTTTTTAATGTGGAAGTGTTATTTTTTTTTAGTGCGGAAGTGTTATTTTCCATGAAAAGTAAATTAGGGATTTGGAACCCTAAAAGTCACCAAAACATTATAAAAGGGAGTCAGAGGGTAAAGGCAAGGTAAATGAGATATTGCGAGAAGCAAGAGCACAGTTGAGAAGACAAGACAGACAGGGGGCGCACTTTTGAGAAAGAGGGAGGGCGCACTTCAATGGAGGAGGGCGAATTCAGAGAGTGAGTTCATCTGACAGAGAGACAGGGCAAGGGCGAATCACTAAGAAGGTGATTCAGCAGCAAAAGGGCGTGAAGCCCAAGTCAGAGAGCAAATAGAGAGGGACACATTTCCCAAGACATGCAGCAAAAGAGGGGCACAAATCCCAAGGCGTCCAACAGAGATCAGGCACGAACTTCCAGGAAGGAGGTTCAGAGATAAGTCTGTGTGATTGTTGGAAGAAATTATGTTGTAGTTCATTGTAATCTGCTTGAGATAATAAAAGAACTCGCTCACTGGTTTTCCCACGGGGTTTTTCCAGCGTCATATTGACCAAAAATCTGTGTTAATTATTTAATGTGTGTGATTATTGCTAATGAGAAAAGAGTAAGACTTCATGTGTTTATAGTTATAAATTTGTTTATGCTTTTATATTTTACTCCGGGGCAGTAATATTGAGTTCGGGCATTAAACAATGAGCACTTGTTTGGTGATGGTTTTATCCTGTTGAAGAAGCCCTAAAGAGTGTGGTATTGCTTCCCTCACCCTTTGGGTCCTTGGTGCCATTAATGAAAGCCCTTGCTATGATGATCATAACTAATGAGGATGTGGAACTTGTTTGAACAAACACCTTGCAAATAAAACTAATGATGAAGTCGGCCCAGCTTTAGAAGATGATTTTTAATTATTAAATAAAAACAACATTTGCAAGGTCAGCTCAGAAAAATACTTCATGAAAAAATGTGTATAAATAGAAGGAAATCCGCCTCATTTCAGGAGTGTGAAGATGTGGACAGAGCTCTGATTTTCGGACCCCCTCTGAGGCAATTTCGCTGGTGTAAAAGAGATAGGTAGAAGACTGATTTTTGGGTGGCAGCAGGTAAAGTTATTTTTTGAAGTGAGATAGCTCTGGAATTCGGGTGAATGTATTGACTGAGGCAGCAAGCTCTGAGGCAGTAGTGCAAAGGTTTGATCTCTGATTTTTGGCAGCTCTAGTGAAGGATGCATCTCTGATTTTCAGGCAGCTGGAATAGTAAATTATTTATTTTATCTTTTTCTCTGAATTCGGATTTACTGAGGTAACATTGGAGTGAAGTTTCAGCTCTGAATTTGATACTGAGACAGCCCTGGCATATGCTTCTACAAGTGCACGTTATTTGATGTGGCAGATGTAATCTCTGATTGGGGTATCCTGAAGCAGTCAACATCTGATCTCATTTTCAGTTGAAGGTAAGAAGAAGTTTCAAGCTGTCCTATTCTCTAAGCATATATATCTGCAGCATGTCAGGTGTTCCAAGTTTTAGGCTTGAAGACAGCAGTATATTTGTATAAACTTTGATGGCTGCAAAAACTCATCCAAAGCCAGTTTAAGGAGATATTTCTCGTGCTAAGTTTTGGACTCTATGTAACATTACAGACAATTCCTGGTCTGCAATCTGAAGATACTTACTGAGGCAAGGTATTTGTGAAGTTGAAGGTCGGATTTTTCTCAAGTCGAATGACTATCAAGCCTTGATGAAGACAGCAAATAATACTTGATTAAGGCTGGCCTTGAAGATATAGCAGCAACAATCTATGAAGTTGTAGCAAGTATTGAAGTGGCTTTAATCTCTGAGTACGATCTTGAATGCAGCCACAGTATATTATAGCTCTGCTCAAATGAAGGCGTGGACATGTGAGTTGAAGATAAGTACAGCAGATTGATGAAATGTGACAAGTTGATGACAGCTTGACAAGTGACAGACCTTGACATGACAGCAGTTGATTGGTAGTGAAATGAGTTGATGACAGTGATAAGTATTTGAAGGGCAAGCTGGGTCTTGCAATTCTTCTTAGTAGGAGCTAAGAAAACCAGGCTGGGCCTTGGCATAGGAGTTGGTGCTCTTTAGTCAGTTGGTGCTGATGTAATCGCAAAGATTGAAGTCTTCCATTGTAATTCATATCAAATTATAAATAAAGATTACTATACTTGTCTTGTGATGTGTCTCTTATGATCTATGTTGATAACATGCTTGATTGATGAATGTTGGTGTACTTGGTAGTATGCAAACGATGATCTTTGTCTATGTTTTGAAAAGTGAAATTTGTTAAGAGTGCTAGCACACTGATTCACCCTCCCTCTCAGTGTGCCATTGTGTCCAGCAGTGACAAGATACAAAGAACAGTGGATTTTTGGCCAGCAAAGACAGTCATCCTGAGTTAGTTTCAACCTGATATAAGTATGTTGATGAGATTTATGCCTTGAGCAATATTGCAACAAACCATGCCTCCTTAAATCACAAATAAACAGCAGTCAAATATTGAATTTGAAGTGGGGTAATAGCAGGTTTTTGGGAGGTCTGTGTCATCAGATCCTCTTCATAAGCACTAGTACTAGGGAGCCCAGAAAAATCTTCAAACATTACTTACAGTTGATTAAAGGGTGAGTTCAAGAGGAAACCAGTTCATTGAAATCAAACAGCTCCGGTTCATTTACTGGTTCCGGTTACGGTCCAAGTTGACCCTCAACCGGTTCAACTCACCGGTTCCGAGTTTTAAAACATTGATGGCAAGTTGGGCCCGAAATAAAAGTATTTTCCAGGATTTGGAGATTCCGGCGGCCACTACTGTTGGACTGATTTTAAAGCTGTCAAGACAATTCCAATAGTGCCGAAAGCTCATAAGCCTCGGGTTCGAGTCATGCCTCATTTAGATCTTTCTTTTCCTTTAGGGTATCTTTCTTTTCCTCTAGCCAAGGCCACCCAGCAATTTGCGGAGTTGGAGCAGTCCTGTTCATGAATTGTTCTCACTATTTTCTCATTCGATCCACTCCAGGCAGGGGATTCTATATGAAGGCTGAGTTTGCTGCATTGTGGACTCTTCTGTACTTCGCTTCCATGAAAAGAATTAATCGGCTTCAGGAATGGGCGATTCAAAAGTTGTTATTGATTGGGCCAACAGGAAAATTGAAGTCGATAATGTAAGAATTCAGCATCTCATCGATCAAATTCAGATCGCTATGCAATCTTTTCAGATGATTACCTTCTACCATATATACAGAGAACTCAACAGAAAGGCAGATGAATTGTCTAAGGAGGCCCTTAACATGCATTCAGGCACTTTCTGTTTTTCGGAATTTATAAATGATGAAGTGGATGCCATGGCACTCCACTTCTAGCCGAGACTCTGAGGAATGATTTCTGGGACAGCATGGTGTTTGTGGTTTTAATTTTGATTATATGGAAGACTGTACTGGTACTATAAAACTGGTTTTTTTTCAGTGACAAGGACAGGTGGTCCTCTTTTTGGTTTTTATTTTGAATAGTCCAATGATCAGTCTGATGTATATTCTACTCTAAATATAAATTTTTTTTCGATTCGAAAAAAAAAAAGTAATTGAGCTTTTATGTATGGAGGAGAAATAATTAAATAACAGTACTCTCATGTCAATGGGGGTGTTTGAGTATTAAGTTTTAACACTCTAATACTATAGTACAATATAATAAAATCATCTTATGACGAAAAGACTAATAAAAGTATACCTAGTGATAAGCGGTAATTTAATACTAATTCTATCGCATCCTATATATTCTACTCTAAGGTTCACTCTTTTCTATCTTACTAAAGCTTCATATGGTTCCCCTGATGATGGGTGGACTGTCCACTCTAAACATTGGGACATTTCAAAAACTATAGCACAGTTCAATCCCAGAAATCTTATAATAATAAAATCTGTAATTAGTTAAGCAAGTTTAGGAATTAGCTAGCAAACAACCAACTAATAAACAAAATAAAGAGAGTCCCCATTGTACCAATTGATCCCTTTGAATAACATTTCATACTTTTTAAATCTCTCGTCTATTAAGTATTCATCTTTCTAACCGTCAACTGGTTTTGACAAATATGTAATGTGAATAAATCATTGCAGAAGAATGAATATAAACTAACAGATGTCTAGTCCAGCAGAAGCATACCATAGATATAGATTTTAGCAGTTAATAAAATCTGGTTTGAATTCTCTAACTGTGTTGCTTATTTCTACAGAACACATGCATAATTTTAAAGGATGTTTGGTTGAAAGTCCAAATGTCAATTTCCTCTTCCCCACATCTCTCGCAAAAAGACAAAGAAGTGGGATGGAAGAAAAAATTTCAACTGAGATGTTGGAAGTGTAGCCACATGCCTATTAATTAGATAATGTATCTTAAGACTTGGCACATTACTGGTATCCAAGGCAAATTTCATATTATAAAAACTTAGTTATCCAACCAAACAGAAAGGCAAAGAGATACTTCTTCAAGAAACTTTTGAATTGAAACCTAGATTTTGTGCCAAATGCAAATCCATAGAAAGTATCAAATGTTCTGCCAAATATAAATTTAAAAAAAAATCAAAATCAATCTTCTTCTTCTCCACTTACAGTACCTTTCCAAGTTTCTTGTTGCTTCTCCTCATGTTTGTATACTGGTTGCGCTGCCCAAACAAAGTAGCCTCCAGCCCTCAACATCCTATCCACCTCAAGAAGTAATATACCCCCTTCATTAAAGGAAAAGAAAGTATCACAATTAGTGAACGCTCTTGAATGTATGTCCTTAAACTTGTATGTTGCAAGACATGATTAGTTCATATAAGCAATATGAGCTCCATGATTAATCAAAAAACAAAAGCAGCATAGTGACCACCTTGAATCGACATTAAAAACAAGGGCAATATCTGTAGCAAACTAATTATTCAACAATGTGTCCCCAATAAGCAACTTTAGAACTGCAAGAGGGCCTCTAAAATCTAATTCCTTCAGCAAATAAGCAACAACTTCAAATACTGGGACATACAAAGTAGGAACTGAATGGCATCTCTGTCTACTTGAATGCTACAACCCAAAATTATTGAATGGCTAGACATTGTCATAGATTATCACATTTGCATTCCAAAGCAATGTTCTAGCAATCCTCCTCATCTTGTGTCTCCATTAAGCAACTTTAGAACTGCAAGAGGGCTTCTAAAATCTAATTCCCTCAGCAAATAAGCAACAGCTTCAAAGACTGGGACAAAGAAAGTAGGAAATGAATGGCATCTCTGTCTACTTGAATGCTACAACCCAAAATTATTGAATGAATAGCCATGACATAGATTATCGCATTTGCGTTCCAAAGCAATGTTCTAGCAATCCTCCTCATCTTTACATAAAACCTAATGTAGATAGTATTATTCACACAATATCCAATTCTTTCATGCCCTAAACTCTCACAAAATTAAATACAGTGGAGGATGAACGGCGAGATTCAAGAATGCCTAGGGATGAAGAAAGATTCTGGAAATGAGTTTTAATTCAATGTCCTTTGAAGGAAATGTCCTTTAATTTGATGCATATGACTTATAGTAAAATGCTATTGAGTAATAGTACTTTTTGAATTTATCAAGTGACAAATTGGAAAAAATTTCAATATTAATCATTTTTCCACTACTCTTGAATCCAATTTCCCTGTTTTAAGTGAGAAGGGTCTCGTATGCCAGTCATGGAAGCTCATCTACCTTTCCCTAATTATCATTCTCCTTCATCAGCCACAGCATAATTTCTTATAACCATAGTTTGTCCAATTTCCCCATAGGTATAAATTTGAATGTTTGAACTCGTACTGTTAATTGCATTCAATTCTTGGAACAAAAAGAAAATTGCATCAGATTCTGAGTTTACCTTTTATGTTTCCTCCACGAACACTTCTTATGTTAAGCATCCTTTATGTGACCTTGCCGTACCCTATTTTTGGTCTTTTAGACCAACTAGGGTGGATGTTATTGTTTTATGTGCATGTTTTTCCTATTCTTATTTGTGGTCTTCCGAATTTTAATATAAAATAAGTTTTTCACAGGGACATTTCCAGGGTGGGAGACACATCCCATGTTTCTTGTCAAAGAGTGACAGGTATGCATTACCGTTATGTCCCTCAGGAGCCCGGAAATGCAGGAAACTCCATTCCCATATTTCCCTATCTTTCCCAACAACTGGGGGACTGCAAGGATGCCTGCACATCCCTTGCTATTGAAAGACCTACAAACGCCTATCGAAAGACATCTAGAGTCCTCCTCCAGCATATATAAAGACATCCCAATCATAGTCACGTTAAGTGACTGAAATATTAAAAGCAAAATATATTGGAACAAGTAACATGCATCCAAAGAATGATGCCAATTTATTGAAGTTTCAATGAATCTGAAACATGAATACATATGAGTTTCTAATTTGCATATTAAATGTTATTTTTTCCTTTCTTTTTAATATTTTCAAGGGTGTCACCCCTTGAGATTTTGGGAGTCCCTACAGCCATTCCCACAACCCATCCCCCCAGCCCGGAAACAGTGTGGAACATGGGATAATGGGCATTTCTTAATCCATAACTTTAACAATCTAATCATAAAATAGTTTTTCTTACATCCATTATACCATCATTCTTAACCATGCCACCCTTGTAATTATTTACAAGTTACAAAGAGTCATTGTCATATAGAATTACTGAATTAGTCATTTCCAACATCACAATTTGTACAAGTCATGCCCGATGAATGCGAGTGATCAAATTAAATCCCTTTTCAATCCAATGTCCTGTCCTGTTAACATGCAAGTCAAAAGGCTCCAAAATCAAGATCTACATCTTCATTGGTATAAGAATAATTTCACACCCCTTCAAGCCTAAGGAGACTAAATATCTGGTGTCATGCCTACGGGTCTCGTTGTTAGTTTTTGTACCATGGATGTGTTCCCCCTAGTGACGTTGGCCTAAGTCACTAAGAAAGGGGGTGATGGCACCCTCACATTAATTAATAAATTAATGAGACTATAAAGTCACTTTTGTCCTAAGTCATAAAGTGAGTGAGTAATTATTAATTAAGTGATTTAATTAATGAGATTTTACTCACATCTAATCTCAGCCATTGATTAGATTTAATCTACACCATTGGTTTAAGATTCCTTTTAGGGATGGATAAAAGGGAGGGAGGCAGGATACCTAATCATTATTGAGGTGAATGAATGAGAGAAAATTGAGAGAGGAGAGCAAGCACAGCAGCACGCACTTCGAGGCAAGCACAGGAATTGAGGCACGAGCTGGGGCATTCACTGCACAGTACGGCCTGCTCATCATTGTCTTCATTTGGCACATGACCCTAGGTGAGAGTACAGCAGGTACAGGACACGAGTTTTTGGTTGAAGCTGGGCACAAGTTTCATAGTATTCTGGGCGCATTTGTTGAGAGACTCAGGGCACAATATCCATGACAGTCTGCTCACTTTTGCTGAGTGATTCAGGGCACAATACACATGACAGTCTGCACACATTTGTTGAGTGAATCTGGGCACAAACCCGTGACAGTCTGCTCACATCTGTGGAGGTGAATCTGGGCACAAAACCTTGAGGGTTTAACCACTGATTTCGTGGGCTGCTCTCTGCCTGAGATAGAATCAGGGCTCGGTGTTTTGAGACTGCTACAGCACAGAATTCCAAGTGTTCCGTACAGATCTGGGACTGTACTTTCCTGCACGTTTTTTGAGGCACTTTCAGCACAGACAGACTGCTGATTTTGGCACTGTATTCGAGAAATCTGCTGGGTGAAAATTCACTGTAGAGATAAGTAAAATATTTCTGCTATGATTTTATGTACTGAAGATATATGAAGCAATAAGAATCTCTCTCTCTCACTCAACTGGTTTTCCCCGTGGAGGTTTTTCCAGGGCTTGATTTGGCCAAAAATTACTGAGTTATTTTCATGTGTGTGAATGTTGTGAGTTAATTTGCAGCCTGTTAAATGTTTTTAATTGTGTGTTTAATGTCAAGTCTATTGCATTAAGTAACCTACAGCCAATGCAAAACAGGCTGTAGGTGAAAACCACCTTAAATTGGCATTAAACCAGCAGGCAATTAAAGGCAGAAAATCTACACTCGTCATCTCATGGGCACGTGTAACTTCCATATGACCGCAACTGAGGCCACTAGCACTTAACAATCCTTGAGATGGAAGCTCAGTCCTATTCTAGAAAGAAATGAATCACAAAATTCGAAGAGAAACTATATCAAGAGACAACAATCAAATAGGCATAGCCAGCTCCTTTTTCTTCCATTTTGCAGTCTCCTGTAGATTTACCAACCGTTTTGCCATCTACTATGCTATGATTTATTTCTGGCATCATGCACCTATGTGCTCTTCTAAGCACTCAGCATGAAAAACGAAATTGTGAATCTAGTGGTTGATAAAGGGTGTCCCCATAATGATGACCCAGGTTCAAACCCTAGCATGCATAGAGCCCTGGGAATTAAGTTGTTGACCATGTTTGACAGTGGATTATATGTCGATTATATGTAGCATTGTTCACAACAACAAAAAATCATGAATTTTCCAATCTATCATCTATCTGATGAAAAATGGTCCAGACTCCAGATCCACAAAAGGGCATACCTATCTGTCAAATAGTGGGGTAAACAGCTCCTTAAGAATGGAACCAGTGAGTCTAAGGGATCAGACCAACAACCTTTACCACTCAATCATAGACCTAACTCTTCTCCACTGCTTGACCTCTAACAATTATGCTATATGTATCTTTGTACCTAACAAATAATAAAAACCCTTGTTCAGATTTCTATTAATTTTATATAAAATGCACAAGATATAATCTCATAGTTTAGGAATCTCAAATAGAGTTAAAACCATACCATCATGAGTCCATTCAATTCGACAACGGGAACAATGAATCATCTCAAAAGCCTGACTGGGATACAAAAGGCGATGTGTTGCAAAAGCTGCCACCATAGCAGGAACACCGCGTTCAAGAGCAAACTGGATCTGATTTTCATGAACATCTTTTGGAGCTATGGAAAGTGTTGATACATTTCGAGAAAGCAAAAAGGCACCAAAACTTGCTACACCACATCCCACATCCAAAACAACCCTGGTATGAACACCCCAAGCCACATCAGGAACCATCTGCACAGCCAAATAAAAATGAAAAATCTTCAGGCCCAGCAACAACAAATATCACCACAATGCATCTAGTTCCGAATATCATTAGCTAGAACCCCTAATGACAATAAGGAAACCAAGCACCATTTCCAAGAACCTGAGCGATCTGATCTATGTAATGATCTGCCCCATGAATGAATTGGGTTCCACCTCCTGGAAATTTGAATTTATCTTTGTCTAATACAATCCAATTTTGACCACCTTTATCTTCCACCAAACGAGTATGTGGGACATTATTGTACCAGACCTGCAATGTTGTAAATGAGCAAACAGTGCAAATGTCAGAATTAATATCAATAATAAAAAGAAAATAAAGTTAGCCTCTTGCACAAGGTAAATCATGCATAGTTGAGGGCCACAAATTCAATCTAGTCTCAATACAATAGACCTCATAAATATACAAACAATATTGAGGCCTCTGTAGCAATGTGTGTAAGGATGACATGAATCATGAGAAGTGGACTTCTGATGAGTATGGAGATGGCATACATAAAACAATGAATAGTAACTTCACGATTTCATAGTGGCCATCAGAATGCATTCCAGCTCCAGGCAAACAGGTATATGGATCAGGTGGTCCTCGATAACCAACTACTTGATGATAAGTTGATACTCAATTGGATGAACTGTAAATGCTTTGTGGTATTTATAAAGCAATTCATAAGACTGTTTCTATTTCTAAAGAGGTAAAACCTCTTGCTGTGTCTCTTCATTAACAACATTAATGACTTAACATCCATTGCGATTCACTGCTTGATGTGTTATTATCATTGCATATTTCGCCCTTTAAGATGATGCTATTAATGCTCTCTTAGGTCTGATGGCCATTGAATGACTTGTACGTTTTGGTATGTCATTTCTTATTTGTTGTGTGCATTGACTAAATTTGGCATGTTTTCCATACATGTAAACATTCCATTATATTTTAGTTCATCATTCTTTTATTCTTTCTCAATTTGCATATTTGCAACAATTATAAATTTATGATTTGAAATTTCTTGGTCTAAGATTCTACTACCATGTTAGAAATAATAATGCACAAAAGAAGCAAGCACACACAATGGAGAAGATTTTTACCCTGGAAACGCTTCACAAGGAAAACCAACAAACAATAGATCTATTATCCTTGACCAATTCAGCCAAGGCATGGCCAATCCAGCCAACACCGGCCACACAGAAGCAGCATCCAATGGAGTTACTCAAGCCTTTAAGTAGGCTTCATCACATGCTAATACCCTGGGCAAATAACACAGGTTACCCAAAACCATGGGCTCATAAACCACCAATGGTAAGCCCATTTGACCAAATCAAGGTTATCTCAATCACTCCTTAACTGAATCAAGATTAACCTAACATTCCCCCTTTAAACTTGATTTGTGGTAAATACCAACCCACCTTAAAGTTTTAACCAAGTTTCTAGGAATACGACATGCCCCCCTACCACTTAGGTCTACATCTAGATTTTACACCGGTGAATCAATAAACCAAGGGGTACGCATGCCTAAACGAGTCTTATAACCATATGCCCATTTACATTGTGAGTAAATCCAACTCCATAAAATGATTACAATATAGTGAATCAATTACTTCTTCATCCGCATCTTCCATGTGCTTCTTTCATCACTGCTTCACATCGATCCATATCATGCATTTCTATCTTTGGCTTAGCTTCAACCAAGGGACTACATTTACCATGAACCGCACAAGGAACAACAACATGCTTCTGTAGCTCTTCCGGAGTAGACTCCTCAAGTACCACGCCAAGCAACTGGCATGTAATCTTTCTACCACCATTCAATTGCTACCTCACAATTTGTGCCAAACTTAGTTGTGTTATAGAAAATTCCTAAGGTGAAAGTGTTGTTTGGTTCAAACTTGAACTAGGTTGGTAGTTTTGCACCGTGAGCTCCAAGTTGGCCATGGCGGAAACAACAATCTATATGCCCCACAATGGGCAGATCCAAAACCACATGTTATTGCACACTGCTCCTCTTGGCATTGCCTTCTTCACGTCCACCACTATGCCTGCAATGATATGTTTCTCCAACGAGAGATTTCATGCCCACAACAATGGCATCTCAGAATCATGAGACTACTCTCATACCAGCAATAAACCAACAACAATTCATTGGTCCACAACATTCTCTAGCCCTAGAACCCTAACCACCCCCGTGAGAGAGTCCAAGCTAACCTT
The DNA here is from genome assembly GCA_027924585.1 of Larix kaempferi. Lineage (NCBI taxonomy): Eukaryota > Viridiplantae > Streptophyta > Pinopsida > Pinales > Pinaceae > Larix > Larix kaempferi. Next base: position 38,400,180 of record BSBM01000055.1, on the reverse strand, counting down.
GCTATGATACCAATTGTTAGAAAAAATAATGCACAAAAGAAGCAAGCACACACGATGAAGAAGATTTTCACCCTAGAAACCCTTTACAGCGAAAACCAACAACCAATAGATCTGTTATCCTTGACGAATCTAGCCAAGGCATGGCCAATCCAACCAACACTAGCCACAAACAAATAGCATAGAATGGAGTTACTCAAGCCTTTAGGTAGGCTTCTTTACATGCTAATACCATAGGCAAATACCATGGGTTGCCCAAAACCATGGGCCCATAAACCACCAACAGTAAACCCATTTGACCTCAAGGTTATCTTAATCACTCTTTAACCAAGTCAAGCTTAACCTAGCATACCATGCCACATAAGATATGATGCAGTCTACTTGTTTGTTTAACAAGATTGTTCTACAATATTATATGGACAAGTTTGCAAGTTTGAGATCTGAATTTGGTTGGGCCTACAAGCAAATATTCATCAAAATTTTCAATGATCAAAAAATGCAAAAATAAACGACATCTACCTATATGTTCTAGTTGCTTTAACATACAATCATAGTATCATGACCCCAAACAATCAACCTTAAAGCATCTCACTTAGCTTGCAATCACCTCAAGACTCTCTTCAAATATTGCCATCTTCTTGAAGCTCTTTTGACACATGTAAAACTCTACGACCCCTTTTATATTCCTCCCAACCCCTCATCCCTCTCACCTAATCCATAATGCCTAGTACCCTACACAACTGTCACTCTCACACCTTCAGATGCCCTTGTAACTTCAGTTAGTTTTAAAAAAATCACATTAACAAATAGTAATAGAGCAATCAAACTATAGAACAACTGTTGGGAGCATACATATTCAATTTCAAGCCACAAAACTTATGTTATTTGCTGCAGATACCAATTTGAGCACCCTCTGAAAGACACTTGTATTTGTGTATTTGGGTGCCCAAAAATATAAAAATGTGCCAAAACCACCACAGTAGAGAATCAGGCCCTTGGCAGCTGGATGCCATTAATAAGCAGAGCCTTGTAGTGAAAAGGCATCGTATTTTGAACATATGGGAAATAATTACACTTCTGAACAAAAGCACAGCTTCTTCACAATGGGATATCGTATAGCTATTCCATGTCAATTACGCCATTAGCATGTAGACATTAAGAGATTGTATCTTCAACTCCTGCCTACAAAGCCTAGGCTGATTTCATTATTATTTTAATAATATAGGATGACCAATCACCAGAGATGAAGCAACCTTGTATATATTCTAAACTGGACACTCCAGTCCCATAAAGGTATATCTGATTTGTCATAGTATCGGGCTTCTTGAAGATTAAAGGACAAAGTGGTTTTCATCTATATATCTCTCCCGTAGTTTTCTGTGTGCCGTTGTTCTATTGTGCTACATTGATAAGGATCTGTCACATATGCAGTGTGCAAATATTCTAAATTTCTATCTGACTGGTGTCTATTGTGAAAACACATAAAATTGTCAGATGAATTTTATGCAAAGCAAAAGATCAAACGACAGAAAAAAAGATGTGTCCTTGGTACTTACATCAAATTCACAATCACAGACCTCAATTGTTTTATCACGGGTATGACAGATGCCCATGAGTTCTGAGCATTGTGATGGGTCGACTCAATTGGAGATTTAGGATCCAGCCGATAAGTTTTTGGAGCTTTGCCAACATAGCAAATGAGATGACATCTCAGAATTCTAGTAGTTCAAAGGAAAGAGGGGACAAACAAACCTAGTCACAGTAGGATTGTAGGTGATTTCATGAGAACTATAATACTAGCATCTAGACCATACACACATTCTGGCTTGAACTTATGTCTATGTGCAAAACCATCCAGTTGTTTCATGAATTTCAAAAATGAAAAAGATCAAGAGACAAAGAAAGAAAGAAAGATGCATACTTACAACCAATTTAGAATCCCTTATCCACAACTGTTTTTTCCATTGTCCAAACATATGACAGATACCCGCAAGCTCTAAACATTGTGACGGCTTCACTCAATTGAAAATTTAGGATCCAGACAATAAGTTCTTGATACCTTACTAATAGGCCAAATGACATTACATAACTGAACATTATGATAGATTCACTCAATTGTAGATTTAGGATCCAGATAATAAGTTTTGGATGCCTCACCAATAGGCAAAATGACAATACATCTCCGAAATTTGTAGGGCATTATTAAATTATATTATCTCATATTATCTTGCATCTATTAATTCAAAAACACAAGAGGAGACAAGTTACAACAAACCTCGTCGCGGCTTCTGGGCCATGGAATGGGAGCGCTGTACTTAGGTGGAGTGGGAACAAGACAATTTAACCGGTTCGCTTTGTCGGGGCAAAGACGTTCAAACCTCTCCCCTCTCGCCATGGATTTGAGTTTGGAAATTGCAGCAACATTGTCCAGGCAAGGTATGTACTCACTCATATTCTTAGGGCACAGTTTGAATCTATCCACCTTGGTGTCCACCCCGATCTCAGTGCTCCCCTTCACATTCTCAGATCCATTGAATGATTGCTCAAAGATGTCCATCTCAGAAACAGAGGTGTCATTATCAGTGTCATAATCATCCAGGTTGTCATCGTCCCCCACCAAGAAATGATCCTGCATTACGCCATCCTTGTCTACTATGCCAAATGAAGGTGGTGGTGGTGGTGGTGGTGATGGAGGAGGAGGGGGAGTGGGTTTTGTGATGTTTAGGGAAGAGAGGTCATAGGTTCGAGACTCAGTGGGTGCAAGGGCAACCATGTGGGATTGAACAGAAGAGGAAATAGAGCCAGTAACGATCTGTACCTGGTCATAATCGCTTGCCCAGTGCTTTCCCAAGTAGAAGCATGCGATGGCAAGCAGCAGAAGACTCACTACCTTCAATGTGAGGGGACTCTTCAGAATCTCCTCCTTCATTTTTTCTTCCTCTCTGTGGATCTAGCTTCTACGATTTTGCCTTTGCTCATTGGCTTCCCATGTCCAAAAATGGGTGAGACAATTGATTGAGAGGGAAAAACGGAGCCTAGCAATAAATTTAAGTACCAGTCTAAGGCTAATTGGTGGCAATTTTCATGGTTGAGACGGTGCTGACGGGAAGTCGAGAACGTCGGTGCCTTATGCACAAGAAACATGAACAGGGAGCTGTGGTCGAGTTCTAACTGAAAGACTGTGTTGTGGCTATATCTATTATAAGGTTTCGAATTTGCGGAATTGTTGTTTAAAAATAAAAATAAAAAACATCTTGCATCCGCTTTCTTAATTGAGTTTTTAAGTGATGCATATTACCATTATGGTTTTTTAATTGTAAAAAGAAATCCAAATCGAAAAATTTTAAAATTGACAAGGAAAAAGATTTATATTTTTTTTTAAATTATAATTTTTTTTTAAATATTGATTGGACTATCTTTATTGATGAAAGATAAAATAATTGGTTTGGATGGATGGCCATACCTTTCATAAAATTAAAAAATATATATTATTTTTGTTATTTGTGGTTGAAAGGGCATTGGGTAACTCAATGCATTGGTCAAGCACTTAAGATGGCATATGGTTTCTGTTATGCCCATGGAGTGTAATGTCCAATAGTGTATGAGGACATGTGGGCTCTAACTATAGGTATGGTGGAGGAATGGGAATTGGTTATTATCAAACATTCATCTTTGTTATTTATATTTCCAGGTTCCAAACCCAAGTATGGTCGTGGTAGATTTTTGTTTTTGTTTAACCAAGTCCAAATTAGGTTGGTAAGAAAGATTAGTTTATGTTGTGTATGAAACCCTATCCAAATTAGGTTGATGGTGAGGGTAATTTATGCTATGTGGCTTTTACCAAACCCAAATAAGGTTTGCGATCAAGATTAATTTATGCTCTATGAGTTTGTGTAAATGAACCAGGCCCAATTAAAGTTTGTGACCAAGATATAATTATTGCGTTGTATATGTGTGAAAGAATTGATTGAATATATGTTTGGGTTTTATAGCAATGGATCATGGATAATTTGTGGAGTGTGAAAGTCGAGAATGATACAAGATTTACTACATTTGCCCTTATAAACAAAGCTATATGCCAAAAATTGAGGCATGGAAGTGCAAAGAAGGATAAGATCAGTGTTGTCATTGGGATTACTTTCATGGGTCTATGTAAGGTTTTAGGACATAGACAATAGTGATTTTAATGGGGTCATTGTGAAGAGTTTATCCATGTATTTGTGATATAGAGAATAGTGCTTTCGGTGGGGTTACTATGAGGGGCTTATGCAGGATTTTAGGGTATAAGAGAATATGTGGTGTTTGGGTGATGAATTGGGATTTTATTTATATGCGTTTAATGTGCAAGTGACCTTTGGTCCTTAGCATTTTGATTGTTTTAATAAGGTTGTGCTTTTATGCATAGTCTTGATGTGCATAAGGGATAGTAGTGTATCAAACCCATCAACAACATCCATCTTACTTTGGATGCTAAAGCTAGAGATGATAAACATCATTGAGCCCTCCATGAGGGAACAAAAGATACTATAAGTGGAACAAGAAGGAGAGTTAAAAGTGGAAGATCATTGCAATATGCAAGTTTTATGATTCATACGAACATGCTACTAGAAATATAAGCATATTTTGTAATTTGATTTGGGAATTTATTTGAACCTATATCTAAACCGATTTGGGAAATTGGTAGGAGGAAGGTATATTGTGTATAAGTTGTTGCACAAAGGGGGTCCATTGTCCCACAAACAAGGGGATCTTGTACATTAATTTGGTGTCTAGCTAGCTGTGACCTTAAAATGAGATTATTATTATTATTATATTATATATACACGCACAATGATCAAATGCAATTTTTTCTTTAATTGAGTTAAAAGGAGGTTTATTGTGGGTTGTGTCTACCTAGATATATGTTTGTGTGTGTGCATGTCTGTGTCTATGTTTATAAATATTGAAGTGTTTCAAGAAACATATCTTATGGGTTTGCACTTCAAATAGTGAATTATGTATGTCAAGCGTTGGGCCCTAGGGGTAGTTATTCTCTAAGCACTTGGTCACAATAGCAATAATTCTGGGTTGGCAGGTGCGAAAGGGGTCATTTTTTACCCCGGGGAAAATAGAATGAATGATTACGCTTGGGGGATTGGAAACAAAACCAACAATGATGCCGAATGGCTAGCTTTACTTAAAGGTCTAGAAATTGCAATCAGTGTTGGGATAAAAGACTTGATAGCCATTGGGGATTCTCTTCTGATAGTACGCGAAGCTCTCAATCTCACCAGAAAACACTCTACTCCGTCAAGTAAGTATCAACACATTCTCAAATTCATCAGCAAAGAATTCAACTCTATTAAAATCCTCCATGTTCTCCGCTCAAACAATCAACATGCCGATGAAATGGACAATAAAGGCGTGCTTCTAAGCTACGGCTACTTGGTCCAAAATGACAAGCTCCCTCTTCCTTGTTGGGTTCCCTGACCCTTTTCTCCCTAGGGGTGTCTCCTCCCCCTTTCCACGCCCTCCTTATCCCTACTCCCCCGCCACCTTTGGATTCGATGATCTTCATCACTACATGAACACACTTGTCGTTGGTTTTGAGGGCCGATGGAGGCATTTAATGCCTTCACATGGCCTCACCTACCTCCACTATCCCTCTCATGTGCACGCTCTGGACTTTCCTTTCTTCATACGCTTCTCGACATTTCTATTGTTAGCTCGCGTTCAGACTATGGAAGCTTGCTGCTCTGTGTCCATAGATCCTTCCCTGGGCGCTAGCTTCTTTCCGTCTCTGCAACCCTCCTCCTGCTCGCTCTGTAAAAAGCCTCTGCACTCACCCTCAGTTATCATTCTACCCGAAGCAAGACTATTGGAACCGTTACGCCTTCTGCTTGACGACCTTTCATCCCTTAGTCTGCGTGAAGAAGAGGATCCAACCCTTGAAACTCCACCCTCTCTGGTTTTACAAGGCCCCTCGATAGACGTTATGGAAGAAAAGTTGTGCAAGGTCAGAATAGAGAATTCTAATATTAAAAAGACCATGACAAGAATGTACACACTTCTGCAATCTCTCAGTACTGAAATAAGAAATAATAACGACCTCATGAATGGAAGAATCTATTCCATGTCTGAGATGGTGGATTACACTGCCAATAGCATTTCAAATGTGGATTCAAAGTTGGATGACAATTATAGGAACATATCTGACTTGGAGGGCAAGGTGGACAGACTCCGTGAAGACTTAACTCGCTGCTTTCCAAGGTTTCATGACACAACATGCTCTAGCTCCAACCTGGACGACTCCATGGAGAGCCCGAAACCTCCTCGTTAACGCCAGAAATAATGCAGCATGCTGACTCTATAGTTTTCGCGGGTTATATATTTTCTTTCTGCAATAGCTTAGAAGTAACTATGGATTATAGCAGTTTAGATATGGGTTTTTATTAGCTTTTAATGGATTTCAAATCCAAATTTTGTAATGTACTATTTCTGCAAGTTTATTTTGGGACAATTTGTAAAGGTCTACAGTTATCGTGGCCTCGAACTGTTTAGAGTTAGGAGAAGAAGTAGTGAAACAAACAAGAAAAGTTTGAATTCTGGTCCCTCTCAGAGGAAAACCAGAAACTATGTCTCTATATTTTTGAAGATGAATCCTATATTCGTTCTTGTTAAAAAAAAATAGCAATAATTCTCCCAAAATCATCCTTGGGCTAGCATCCTTTAGAAATTCACACATTATCAACGAGGTAGACCATAATCAGAATGGAATCCTAATGGATTGCTTAACACTCCTCCAAATTCTATAGTGGTGGGGTACTATATGTTTTCGTACATGGGCCTAGGTTTACATTCCAAGGAATCATTTAACTCTCATGCACATCCATATGAGGATGACCTAGTTGGTGTTGGGATTCATCATTTATGTAATTTACAATTGAAATTGAAGATGATTTTGTGTGATTGGAATTGTGATGATCGTGCTTTGAGGTTGAAGTATGCTAACCAAAGATATAAGGTTGGAATTATATTTTTTAGCATGCAAACTAATGAAAATGGGGTTCATACTTTTTTTATAGGATGGATGTGATGCTTTGTAGAATTTGGGTTTTTTAACTATAACCTTGACACTTGAATTTGTGAGCATTATTTTAAATTTTTGGTAAATTGGGTAGTGGGTGCTTCACATGGAGCCTATTCACCACAAGATGAGCATAGTTCAGTTGTTAGGGTCCTACATGTTGACTTGGTTTACAACTCAACGTTAATAATTTGGGAAGTATATGAAATTTTGACCACCGTCTCTACTTCAAACCATTTCTTCATCTGAATATTGCCAATAAAGTAATAACATACACAAATAAAAGGGGAAGGGAGTGCATCTAGACCTTGAGGAGGCATAAGGGATATTTAATGATGGGGTTCTACAGTTTTGGATCTTGTTTCACTATATGTTTGGTCAACTATATGTTTCCTACACCATGATTATTTTAAAAAGGGTTTTATATTCCTTTGAAAATGTTTTGAGTTATGGATATATCTAAGTTTCGACATTATGATACTTCAAGAATTTCATGCACATAGTATCGTTGTGTAATACAATATGAGGGCCTTGAGTCCTTTAACATATGTGCATCATTGGTGGTGATATAAATGAGTTTGAAAAAAAAAGTTGTGTAGGGCGGATTAAAATTTGGATGAAAGTAATAATAAGTCACTTTGAAGGTGGCATACCATGACTTTGTCACAACCAAAATCTAGATGTAAACGCATCCTTATTGAGTCACAATAGTTAGCATGATAATATATAATGGAAAATCCTACCCGAGCAATGGTCTCATGGTATAATGTTGTATTCTACAAAATGTTGGAAGGTTGATATGTTACAAATTATACTCACCTTAATGCAGTCCCGAGGTATGCTTTTATTGATTGTACATAAGATATGATTATAGTTTTAAATGTCTCTTGGTCACATTGTATTACATATCACTCAAACTTAATGACGGTCTTGGGCATTGAATGTTAACGTTGTGAATGGTGTCATTGGGATTTGTTAATTTATTTGTTGCATGCTCCAAAGTGCCAACAAGGATGGTTTCCCACCCAAATGAATGCCACCTTAGACCCCATCGTACCATGCTCAAATGGAATTTAATTTGATTGTGAAGGGTTTTATCGAGGGTTAATCTTGATCGTTTGTTTGGTTTATGGAGAGTTTCCACCCTTTGTGCCATATTCACTCCCTCCTCTGCATTTTGACCTCCAATTAGACCTCTTCAAGCCCCTATGATTGCTAACTAACCCTTATGATACTAAGCCTCAGATGCAACCATCCATTTTTCCATTTAAAACACCATTCTCGGTTGCCTAAATGTCAACAAAGCTAAAGAAAAGTTGCAGAACAAATATTTATTGGGGGTCACGTGCTATAGAAATTTTTGGAAGCTTAACTTCAATGAAATGAGGTAATTGGACACCATCTCTTGATGTTTGCAAATCATGTTTTGGTACTATGTGGATTACGTGTGTCATTAAACGTTTTGATTGACATGGTCTCGACCCTTGCTAATTCGTTCTATATGCCCAATAAAAAAAGGGCCTGAATAGTATGGCCCTATTTCAAAGACTAAGTTTAGTTCACAACTTGACATTAAAATGAAAACTAGCACATGTGCTTCACGTGCCCCACTTCGTGACCATTTCCCTTTGCCTAGTTTGTATGCGGAAGCTAGGCGGCAAGTCCTTGTGACTTGGAACTAATATAATTGACTATTTACATTGATTGTATTTACATGCCATGATGTAGGGCCTATTCACAATTTTGTTTTCAAATAATGGGCTAAAAAATGTCATTCCCTATAGCTAATGACCTGGGTCTTTATTTTTCCTTTCATGACTCCCATACCCTCATTGTCTTACCATGAAAATGAGCATATGGACAACCCTATTAATACATACCTTTGCATCTAATAAAATTAAGGGTATAGCTTGAACGTTCTCTCCATTTTGTCTTCCTTAGAGCATAATGATAAATATAAATAAAAAGAGGGAAGCACCATGATGCATAGTTTCTTAGCTCTAAATGCATGAAATTGGGTTTTTTTAGTGCTAGAGTCTTCCCTTTCCACAATGGCATCAACCAATCTCAACTCCCTTTCCCATAAGTTGAAATGTTCAATGGTCCTCGAACGAAGTGTTGTGCTTAATCATGATTTTGTTTACAGTTTGTTAATGTTGACTATGCATGTTGATGAAATATTGATATATACACTTGGTTGTTAGATTAGTTTCTTCGGTAGGGTCTCCCGTAGGGGACCAAGACAAAGGCACCACAATGTGTGGAAGGAAGGAAGTAGAAATAAAATAAGGTTCTGTGTTCATTTTGATGTGGACTCTAAAGAGTTCAATGGGTTGGCCCAAACATGGCATTTGTTTTTGGGTGGATAGACCCTTGCACAGCTCATGGTGCATACTCTTAGGCCTCTACAACCACATTCAAGCATTGTAGAAGAAGCCTGGGTACCCCTTCAAAATTAAAATAATGGCTAGGGTGAAAACCCTCTATAGTCTTACTCAAGAAATGTCAGGTGGGGTGTGGCTAAACCTGAACACCAAAACCCCACGGTTCAATCTACTACTGGCTCAATGAACTCTTCTACTCATTCAAAAAGCCATGCAAATCCCAAGTCTCCCTTGTTTGAAAACCCTCATGATGATAAAGAAAATCATCCTATTCTTAATATGTCAACTTTGAGTGATGAAAAAACACAACCAATGCATCCTACAACTATCCACTCAGAGACGAATGTTGTTAAGACAAAAACATGCAACAATGGTGATATTACTCCTTTGGATTTGTTTCCTGAAAATTCATCTTGTTGCAAATATGACATTTAAAGGATTATGTGTTATGGATTAAGTTATCTTTACTAGATTGGGCACCATGCTTTTTATATGGTAATGAACAGTTGGCCATGGTTTTGTAAATGATTACATTTTTGGATTGATATAAGTGGCATATGTTGGGTTAATTTGATTTGACTTAACATTGCATTTTGGCATAAGTGCATAGTTGTCATATGTTTAGTGTATGGCTAAATTTTGGATCTAAAATAATAACATGGTTAGGATGAGTTACCTTTTGAGTGGGATTTTATTTGAATATTACAACTACACTTTGATAGCACTTTAATGCAGTGATGCATGTACTTGTATCCAACCCTGCATGCATGGCTCATTTGAGATGTTTTATTTATGGGAGTCACAAATGGAAGTGTATATGTTTTGAAAGGGATGTGTTTATTGCATTTTATTTATATTTTCTATTAGCATATAGGGATATATGGGGTAAAGTTCAAACGTTTTTGGGTAAAAGTGATGATGGGAGGCATAAGGTTATGTGAGCTTTAGGACTTCACCCCCCTTGATGATTGGTTGATGTTGACTTATGATGATGATTTCAAATGGGCCGCCCTTCCTTTTCCATGTTTACTTTATCTCATACTTTTGATGTTCTTGCTTGGATAATTAACTATCTTACTTTATCCCGTAAAAAAATTTAAAAGTACCCTTTTAAATAAAAGGGGAAAATGAAATGAGGTAAAAATCATCTCCTCACTAACTTAAGTTTGTTAATGATTAACTAAAAGATCAGTTGTACCTGATAATTGCCTAAGAAGACAAATAAAAGGAGAAGAGGAGGCTACACAAAGGATCATCATTATGCTGAGAGAGAAAGGGTATATTGGAGCTTGAGAAGCAAACTTCTACCTTTTCATTCTCATTCCACACTAGGTTTTACTATAGGCGTTGACTTTGTTTGTTGATAGTAGGGAAAGTTCATAAAGTAGCAAACGATGATGAAGTAAGGTCGCATTCTACTTTGTTTAAAGAAGTACTTTGTTGATATGTGCATGCATGTTGTATTAGAAGTCACTTACCTTGTGTTGGTGCTAAATGGTGACATTATATATAGAATAGAAATTTGAAGTAGCATCTTAACTTGTATTTATCGACCTTAGTTGTGTCTCACTTTGTCGCCCTATTTATTTGAATTTTCTGTGTATGGTCTCGAAAATTGCAAAGTTTTTGATATTTTTCTTGGACCAAGCCTTCACAGAGGCTTGTAGAACACTATTAGAGCAGAAATATCTTAATGAATCTTCTCATTTTAATAAAAGATACAATTGGGCTCTTGCATGTTCCTAGCATTTTTCTCTCTTAATTTTTTTAAACAATTTTATTTATTTTTACTTGTTTTCTTATTTGATAGCTATGGTTTATATTTTGATGTTCCTTCATGTATATCACTGCGAGTTATATATTGATTGAGTACTTTGCGAGTTACATATCTACTAAGTACTTTATTTCAAGCAATAAGAACACGTTTTTAAAACGCATAATCATTTTAGGATGTTGATGTCATGTGAAAGCTTGTAGCTATGATTTATTTCAGTTTTTTGTTATGTTTATTTTCAACGTCCTAATTTACTTGTTTATTTTTGTTAGTAGTTTATGGTTTTAGTTACTTCTACAATTTTAACATAAAAGCACAAAAAATCATATAATGAGAAAATTGAGCAAGAATTTATGATTCTTGGAAATTTAGACATTAAGGACTTATTGCATATCCTTTGGAGGCTTGAATATTAAGGGTTACATTCCCGCCTCTTCCATCCTAGCCTCATGACAGGTTCAATTTGTCGACATTGAGAAGACCATTTTTGAGATCAACACTACCCTAACCTCCCTACTTTATCAATGTACAAGGCCAAAAGGCCCATTAGATAGTCAGTGGGTATTGACTTAATGTAAAAGGGCTCTCTTTCTTGAATGAAATCCCCTAGGTGGTTCACCTTCATTGATAGTTGGACAAGTAGTTAGGACTTTGGTTGTCAAAGCACTATATATATAATAGTAAGCTATGTTATGTTTAATCAAGAATTGTCATTGTATTTGGAGCTTTACTCTTGCAGGTTCCCCCCTTGAAGAGGCAAGTGAACATAGCTCTCTATTTTGAATATTTTTCATACAAGATATATTTTTCTAGTCTTATCGATTCTCTCATGTTTTTTTTCTTTGCTTTGAATTTTTGGGTATAAGCAAATTACAACAATTTTCCTTCAGGCCAATGGCATGCCACATGGAGAGTTGGTTAGAATCCATTGTGAAGCCAATCCAAAGTTTTATTGGCTGCCCAAGGCGATTTTACAGTGCTTGCATTGGGAATCCACATGATTTCCATGGATTGGAAATCCACGTGATTGCCATTAGTTAGTGATCATCAATCAAGCTACTTTGTTTGAAGCTTACCAAAAGACATTTATTGGTTTGATTATTAATAATTATTTACAATCCTTATCCCCTTGTGTGATGGATCATTTTGCCAACATCAGACCAAAGTAGATTCATGGAGCCTTAGAGTTGAGGATGAAGATAGATTCCTAGATTTTACTTTAGTGAATAAGGCCATCGAGCATGCTTTGAAACATGTAGATAAGGAAGGAGACCAAGTAAAACATTTATTTTCCCTTTTTTTTCCATTATCCAGTAAAGAATCTTTTATGAATATGTGAAGAAGACTCACTTTCCCAATATGTGCATTCACTATAGTGTTATCAAGCATAACCTAAGTTTTTGGACTATTAGGGTGTTAGATTTTAGATTTACAAAGTTAAATGAGCTGTCTAATTTGTTACTACAAGGGTGGTCCCATAATATTGAGTTACTGTTGAGTGGTATTGAACATATATACTTCATAAATTGTAATCACAACAAAGCAAAGGATCCTACCTTAAGTGCAGATATTGGATATGGACATCATGCTAAAGGTCTATGATCAACATCCATGGAATATGTGATGGCAATGAACTTATTTTCTTTGGGTGGAAGAAACAAAGCAACCATAAATAGAAGCTCCAACGTCTTTGTTGTAAGTAATCCAACAACAAAAGTTGTCCTCCAATTCAAGCAATTTATTGGAAGTAAGAACCATGTCTACAAACTTATTAATAGAATGGTTCAAAATTTTAGTATCATTGTTATTGGAGACCTAGTTGGTTCTTACATGTAATCAAAGTTACTCTTATTTGATAACTAGTAGTATAAAATCCATTTTAATCGCATCTTAACCTAGGATTTATTGAGCACGTATAAGAAGAAGAAAAAATTAGGTGCAAACTTCTTGGTGCTTAAAAGTTATAGTTAAGTGGATCAATGCTATGATTTTTTTGTCATTTTGGTTTATTAGCATTACACATTTAACACAACCATACATGTGAGACATATTTTCCACCTTGTGATGCTCTTGGTGCAACACATAAATTATTTGAAAACAAAAATTGAATGTATGAATTTTGATGTTGCATTTTAAAATGGGTACATGTTGGGATGCAGGAAATATGATATAAGGTTTTTTATTTTATGATAATGCATGGTAGCATTGTCCTTGTTTGTATTAGCTGCAAGGGAGGTGTAGTATTAGTAATTTCGATGGTGCCAATGTTTTGGTCTTGTTGTTGTTTAGTGTGTATGTTTGAACGTTGGATTTTTTTTATGACTATATATGCTCTTCATGTTGCCTTTTTAGTTGCAAGATTAAGTTGAGGATTTTGTTTATTTGACCTTAGTATCACTAATACAAGTTTCTATCATCAATGGATTCAGAGGAAGGTTGTTTGACTCTTGCCCAAGTAAAAGGAGAGATAAATGAAACAAGTAGCAACAATAGAGGATCTACATTTTGTTCTATAACCCATGTAGCTTTATAATATATAAAGAATACATGTATTGTGTCTTTCTTGATGTAGGTGTAGGGAAAGCGATGTAGGCAACTTCTATGAACATATTGTGTAGTGATCATGAAGCTCAGTAAAATTGCAATATACTTCATGGATATGGATTAATACAACTTCCATATTGATTTTAACTATTTTTATGCAAGGGTTTTAATGTGTTGTGATTAATTTTCCTATTTTCATTTTTTTTATTGAAAATATTTTAGATTAGTTATTGTACAAATGATAGGTGATGATGACATTATCATTCATTGAGATCGACATTGGTCTACTAGAACTTAACAAAGAGAAGTTAATTATTATTTGGTTTTATGATAAATAGTTTTAAATAAGATTACCAAGCTCAACAAGTGTCTATGCCTGTCCTATCTAGTTCATCCTTTTATTTAGATTCAAATTGTTTTCTTATTGTTGTTTCTAGTGCTCGGGTTTTGATTGAAATTTCCCATCGTGGATTTGGGTATGCCATTCTCTTGGGTTTTGGCAAATGATTTTATTGATAATGTTCTCTAGGTTCTTATTGGCCGACTCTACTAACCCATTACCTTGAGGATAGTACATAGAAGATCTTGAATTAATGATACCATGTTTATGAAAAAAATGAATAATGTCCTGGAAAATAAAATCAAGGCCATTATCACTCACTATCTCTAATGGAATGCCAAAGTTGGCAATAATGTTGTTTTCTTAAAATGAAATGACCTATTGAGATTTAACATGAGTTAAAGGGACAACTTCAGCCCACTTTGTAAATTAATCCATGTTTTCCAAATGAAATAATGGCCAATTTTTCCCCTTAATCACTCCCTTAGTGGCTAAACTATCTTTAAAGATGAGTGTTTACCTGTTTGAACACTCTCTACTAGATTTTAATCATGCTAAAAGAATATGAACATTGTAACCTGAATATGCTTGATTTGATTTTAAATTATAATATTGTTTATGATTTTGGTTTTTGAGGTGAGAAGCTCACACATTTGCTTGTTAAATCATCATAATCTTACTACCCATAATTTTATCCATGATTATGAAAAATTATCTCCCTATAAACATTTAACCCATGTGGAAGTTTGCTTTTTTATTGCTTAAAAAGAAGGTTGGTTAATCTTGTGTAGTTTATTATTTCATTTTGAATACAAAATCCAAATGAGCATGAAGTTAGTGTCTTGTTCTAAACAATGAGATTGCATTTTTCCTCTTACAATATAGAATGTTTTACTTGTTTTCAATTTCTCCACCACAAGCTTAATGTCAAACAACAAAATACATACATTATCCACCACAAGCTTAATGTCAAACAACAAAATACATACATTCTCCACCACAAGCTTAATGTCAAACAACAAAATACATACATTTTATTAATTGCTAAGAGATTAGGGTCAAAATCCTTAGAAATCTAATATAATAATTCTTATAACAATTGATTTTGATCATAGGGGAGGTAGGTGGGGGGATTTCCTTTTTACCTTGAAGTAAATCTAGTACTTTCCTATGCTTGGGGTTTAGAAACCGCTTCAAATAACCAAGACGATGTCTTTACACTCTAGAAAGGACTCTTAAAAGCTAGAGAGAAAGGAATCAAAACCATTACGGTTATAAGAGATTCCATGGTCATAATCAGGTACTTAAGGAAAAAAAAGAGCTCTAAGAGACACTTATCTTAATAGAAGCATGATTAGAATTCATAACATAGCCCGCTCTTTCCATTAGGTGCACGGCTCCATGTTTTGAGAGACCTAAATAACCTAACTGACAACTAAGCCAAGGATAGAAGCAAAATGAAGCAAGGTGAGTATTCAGAAAAGTGGGGGTATAACTTCCAACTTCATCCCCCGAGTTTTGTCATTTACTCCTCCTCCTATCTCTAATCATGAAATTGAGTTGTAATCATTTGTATTGAGTGGCGCAAGATTACATCCACGTTCCCTCATCCTCCACAACCTCCTTGCGTTATCATTCAGGTTATAGGGAGGGTCGAATCACCCCTCATGTGTATGTGGTTTCTTGCCTTTATCTCCTGAGCTTTGTTATATGGCTTGTGGTTCCACCTCCTGTCACCCTAGTCATGGCCTTCCCCCATTGGTTCCTTGAGCTGGGATAGGCTCTCGTTCATGGAAGGGGTCGAGCAAGTTCTCTAGGTCGTGTTTGTCTCAATTCTAGAGCTCAGTGGTTGTTGCGATTACATGTTCCATACCCAAAATCTCCCTTGTCCTTGTCTCAAATTATTGTTCCTTACATTTTCTTATGATTCTTTGTTTCATAATATGGTTTTTATTGCACTCTTTTAGGTTACCTATCCCTACTTTCCTGGAAATTGTTATGGTTAATTCCTTTGTGGCCCAATATGGTGTTCATTTCTCTTGGGTTTGTGACATTATGGGTTTATGGTCTACTAGGAGCTCACCTACCATTTGGGATAGTGTAATCCTAGTCCACACTTCGGCCTTTGTTCCTCATAATCATGTTTTTTTGGGTGGCTCTCTTTCCCTATGCATCTTTCTGTGTGGTTATCCTACTATCACCCCATGTGTAACTCTCGACTCCTTGTCTAGTAATGTCTGCCCTAGATCCGGAATAACCCTAAGTGTTAATGCAACACTCCCCAGTTAATGGTCTCACTCCTTAACCCAGTCTGTCCTTCTCGTTTTTGAAATTATTCTCTCCTCTCAGCTAATTGCGCTCCCTAGTCTTATGTTGGTTAGTGACGGTCTCCATGGTTTTCCATCTCAAGGTTTGTTGCATTGCTGGAGTCAGGATTTCAATGGTTTAAAGAAATTTCATCAACAATAGACTATATGAAAGATGAAGAATCAAGTAGTCCTCATTAAGAAAATTTTATACTTTCATCTCTAGTTGCAAAACAAAATATTGGGTTATTTTTAGAGATTTGTGCTTAGTCTTTTTGTACAGTTCATATGTTTTGTAAAACCTTTTTGCCCACTCTTCCAGTATTTCTTACTGTGGAAACATACATACTCATAAAACTTTTCTAGTTCTTGGGGAATTTTGGAGGTTGTACACAAGCCACATTGTAGATAAATGCAGAATTTTTTTGAATATACAGTAGTTAGAGTGTGATAGTAGGCAACATGAAAATCCTAGAACAAATTTTGACTGCCTATTATCTATTCTATTATGTAATAATTTTATACAAGAAGGCTGTCTGGTCAGGCTGCAACTCTTCCCTTTTTATTAATACAAATACACATTACTGCTAAAAAAAATCTAATTTTGATCATTGATAAAAGTTCAATTCACAAGTTAAGAGGCTTTATAAAAGACATACGTGTTCAAACTCCATATATGACACGTTTGAACATAAAAACAATTAAACAACAATTCCATGGTGCAAATCGATGCTATGCAGGGTTTGTGAAGATCGAGCGAAGACACTGATCGATACACCAAATGGTTTTGGCTGTTGTAGGATCGAGTTAGCAAACAACTGCAAGGTGGCTTGAAATTCCAGGAGCTTGTCATGAAAGGAATAAAGAACCATCCCCACTAAACCTCTGTATTGGCTTAGCACTTAGTCCATGATACCTACCCATTTCTAGAGTTTGTCGAGCTGTATGGGTTGGTGAGATGGAACATTTCATCCAGTTCTTAGCTTATCCCTTAGATATTTTAGATTTGGCTTCCACCAACAAGTTTTTTAGAGAATTGAAGACGAAGGAAAGAAGATTGAAAAAGGAAGCAAAAATAAAAAAGACACGTTAAGGGTTTTTCTTGTTAATGAATACTAAATGCAATATGTCCATTGAATTCCTAACCATCATGAAATTCAGTTACAGAACTATACAACTGTTGGCCAATACCTACCTTCTTACTAACCTCATTATGTCGTTCGTTCATCTATAGGTGTTGCTTGTGATATAATTGTTGGACAAGAGAGATATAGGGGGCTGCAAAGTGTTCCTGTGAAAGTGGATCTGCTTATCTGCCTAAGCCATAAGCCCACAAACATGAAATCTTGAGCTTTTAAAGTTGATGCAGGAGCATCAAGACCTACGCAGAGCAGTTGAAGCTGATCGACAGAAGGCCAACCAGAGGGAGTGCCGACGACCACTGGAGCGGAAGTGAAGATTGGGTGTCGAAGTCAATAATTCGTGCAAAAGCTGTCGAGGTGCATCGGCAGGAGAAAAGAAGTCAAGAGTCAACATGTTAAGGTCGACAGACGACGGAGTTGTAGTGGAGAAGTTGAGTGTCGACAGGTTGTCGAACCGCGACATCGATAGGTGTTGAGGTGAAAGCCAAGCGAGGAGGAAGGGGCAAACTGGCGAAGCCTTAGATGCGAAAGGAAGCCGATGGATATGTCTAAGGCTGGCGAAAGACAGTATGGTCGTCGAGGCGGTGACGGGATCGACAACTGTCAGGGAGTCAGAAGGATGCGCAGGAAGTGAGGCAGAATACTTGGTAGCCGTTCGGGGTTGTTGAGGAAGTTATGAGCAGTTATTGAAGGTGGTTGAAGACATGCCAGATGTCGCCACAGGTGGAGGTTGTGCAACACAGCAGCGACGCTGACAATTGTAGGTCTGCAGGATCATAGAAGATCGATGGACAGAGGAAGCGTGTCTCGGGAAGAGCAACAACGGTTTGAAGACTTGTGCGCAGGCACAAAGGAAGGGAGTTAGTTCCATTTTGGGAGTTGGCAGAGAGCAGTCACTTGGAAGAATATTTGTAGATTGGAGAGAACAGTCACACATCTACCAAGCGCAGAGAGATCAGAACCATAGCTCAGAGTTTCGCAACGAACCAGGAGAGGGTGAAGATTGACACACACAGAGAGCACACAATTAGTTTTGTACATTGTATAGGCTAAGGCCGACAATAATTATTTGTTTACATTCCTTGCATTTCGCATTGTAACCATATTCGATTAAAGTAATAGAATCCCGCTTCCGGCATCCTATTTACATCTAGTCCATGTGAACACGTGTGTTGTGTGTAATTTTTAAGCAAGAACCCTTGTCGGGTGACCTTACGTCAGTTGGTATCAGAGCGGGAAGAGAATCATTTGAGCAGAAAGGCGATGATACCAATTTGCCTTGCATCAGTTGGTATCAGAGCTAGTAGTATCATGTGGATAGGAAAGACTGCGAGTGTGTTTACAGCTCCAATTGCAGTTGGGTAGAGTTGTGCACGGCTTGTGAAAGTCCGATTGCGATTGGATGAGTGGGAGTTTCAGCTGAGGTTGAAAATGGCTGACAGAGGCGTTGATGTCTGAGGAGTTGGACTAAGAGCGCGTGGCGCAGCAGTCACAGTTGATCGTGTGATGTTCGACGAATGCGTGCAAACAATGTGAAGCTTGAGTAATGGAGTTGCAACGATCAAAGAAAGCCAAAGGCATGGTTGTATTCCTGATGCGTTAGACCACAACGACAAGGAGGTCAAAGAGGTGGAAGCACGGGAAGCAACAGGAGAATAACTAGAAGACAAAATGATCAAGCTATTGTCAGAGATGAGAGGCCGGACAAAGATAGATGTACGTACCTACTCAGGAAGTCTGGATCCAGAATACTTGATCGACTGGTTCAGAGAAATGGATAAATAATTCGACATAGAGCAGATCGAGGATCCTAAAAGGGTTAAGACTGCATGTCTGAGGTTGAAGGGTAATGCCTCGTTATGGTGGGATAATGTGCAGGCTGACACAGTCAAGAAAGGCAAGGAGAAAATCAAGTCTTGGGACAAGATGGTCGCCAAGCTGAAGGGGAAGTTCTTTCCAGGTGACTATGTGATTTCCTTGTTCAAGAAGTTACAGAACTTTCGACAAAAAGAGATGACCATGAAGGAATACACATAAGAGTTTTATAGATTGTCGATAAGGTTAGGGCAGACCGACGAAGGCGAAGAAGCTGTCGCGAGATATGTAAATGGCTTGAAATATGCCATACAGGACGAGTTGAGCCTGTCAAGATTCAGGGTGGGCAGTGAATCCTACCAGTTAGCTTTGAAGGCAAAAGAGAAACTATTGAGGAAATCCACATCGACCATAGGGAAGATGACTGGTCGGGGTGCGAAGACTGTTTCCGTGAAAGGCAAAAGTAGCGGATACAGGAGACAAGCCGTCGAAAACAATCGACGTGCGAAAGGGACATCGACTAGGGAGAAAGCGCAAGAAAACCGACGTGATGGTCAAGGGACACGCGGTCGAGGTGCGTATGGTCGAAGTGGTCCATCCGACAGAAAAGGAGCTGACAGACTAGATTTGGTTTGTTATAAGTGTTGAGGAGTTGGACACAAGGCATATGAATGCCCAGAGAACCTACATGTTGTAGAAGAGTCGAAACCCAAACATCGAAGGGATGAGCAAGCCGACGAGAGGGCAGAGTCGACATTCGACACCAATGAGGATGGGAAGAAGAAAAGTCGCCCCATGACGACTAAAAGAACATTGGTTCAGGACGACCATCGCGAAGAGAAAGAGTCGGCACAACGAAAGGATATCTTTCGAACCAAAGTGCGGATCGACAAGTGGCGTTGCAAGACCATAGTTGATGGTGGCAGCACAGAGAATCTTGTGTCAACGGAGGTCATCGACAAAGCAGGGTTGAAGTGTCAAGAACACCCACACCCTTACAAGATCTCGTGGTTGCAGAAAGGACACCATTTGAAGGTGACCAGACAGTGCCTGATTAACTTCAAGGTCGAAAAGCTTGAAGACAGTGTATTGTGCGACGTAATGCCAATGGACGCATGTCATCTATTGTTAGGGATACCATGGAAATATGATCGAAATATGATCTATGATGGTTGAGACAACACAGTTACAGTGTGGAAGAATGGCATGCGGAGGAATCTGAAGCAAAAGCAGGAGGATTGAGTTGACTGCAGACAGGGCGAGAGCAACTTTTGGGAAAAGCGAGTGTTGATGTGTTCAGCCAAGGAATTCCTCGTGGAGGAGAAAAAGCAGTCGGGATGTTTCGCCATCATTCCGAAAGAGCCATGTGTCGAAAGGTTGACAATGGAGATAATTCTGGTCGAAGTCGAAAAGATGCTCGACGAGTTTCAGAGCATAGTAGTCGATGAGGCACCGACGAGAAGCATATCCCATCAGATTGACTTGATTCTAGGGTCGAGTTTTCCAAACAAGGCACCCCATAGAATGAGTCCGACAGAAGGTCAGGAGCTCAATCGACAGGTCCAGGAGTTGTTGGACAGGGGATTGATCAGAGAAAGTCTGAGTCTGTGCGCAGTACCAGCGGTATTAACGCCAAAGAAGGGTGGAGAATGGAGGATGTGTACAGACTCTAGAGCCATCAACAAGATCACGATCAAGTACCGGTTTCCATTTCCGAGGATGGACAACTTGATGTATTGCTTGAGTGGAGCAAAGTACTTCACAAAGATTGACCTCAAGAGCGATTATCACCAGATTCGGGTTAGAGAAGGAGATGAATGGAAAACAACATTAAAGACGAAGGAAAGGTTGTATGAGTGGTTAGTCATGATGTTCGAATCGACTAATGCACCCAGTACATTCATGCGGTTTATGAATGAGGTACTGAAGCCATTCTTGGGTAAGTTCATCGTAGTATACCTAGACGATATCCTGATATTTAGTTGAACCAAGAAAGAACACTTGGAGCACATTCGACAAGTATTGCAGAAGTTGCAGGAAGAGAAGCTAATGGTGAACCTACAAAAGTGTTTCTTCATGAAGTAAGAACTGGTGTAGTTGGGATTTGTAATCTCGGGTAAAGGGTTAGTAATGGACCCAGAGAAGGTGAAGGCAATATTGGATAGGCCGGAACAGACGAGTGCGACTGGAGTCAGAAGTTTCCATGGACTTCTAGTTTCTACAGGAAGTTCATCTGGGGATTCAATTGGATATCTGCACCTTTGACATAGTGCATGAGAAGAGGGGAGTTCAAGTGGACGGAAGCTGCCCTGTCACCTACCCGAATTCTGAAAATATTATTTTATTGGCAAAAATACTTTATGTTAAATTTTAACTATAAAGTTTTGTAATTATGACCAAGTTTGGTCAAGGATGAATGTAATTACTAATTATTATTATTATTTAATAAATTAAAGTAGGAGACAAACACCCAAGGGAACTGTTAAATGAGTGTTCACTGACCCACTAGGAGGAATGGAAGCTGTTAGAAGGCATGGGACAGATGGCAGCAATTGCACTTCACCACTAGCTGTTGGTTATGGGACAACTACCCCTACAAATGTGGCATTATCCCCCAGGTGGAGGGAGTGAGCGGGCAGCTCATTTAATGACCAGTTAACAATTGAAAGGCCTGGGCAGCCTACATAAGGAAAATTCGAATTGAGCAGGAAGCTCTTACATAATATTTTCTGCAGAAATATTCCTCATGTGCATCAGGTGATCACTAAGAGATTCGAATAAGGAGGCTACGTGAGAGTGCAACTGTAAGTCTGCAAATTATTCTGAGAAGGAGAACCAGAGGTGCTAGTGCAGGTCCCTTTGACTCCTAAGTCTTTAAGACTGGATAACTAATGATACTACAAGTTGAGGTCCTAAGCTTCTAAGTTTCTTCCTCCTGGTGGTTCAGTGAATAGGCTCGGGGGTCCTAAGGCAAGTACTTGGCTGTCTTCAGGAATTGGTTGGGTGGAACAGGCTCCTTGGGCTGTTTGTTTCCCTATAGATTAACCAGGTTTTGCTGTTTCTTATTTTGTTTACAGTTTAATATTTCTGTTTAGTGAAATCATCAAACTCTGTTTTGTAAATGTATTTATTTCTGCTTTTGGTTTAAGTTTGAATGATAAAGCTTTGTTAAAGATCTGATTAGATAACCATCTCTGTATTTTTCCACATGCTGTTATTTGCATCGTACTCTAGTATAGAGAAGCAAATTAAATGATAGATGAGAGATAGGCAGATTGCCATTGATTGGACAAATAATTACAGTAAGTGCTTTATTCACAATTCTGTCCTATATCTAACATAATAAAAATTTACTGTATAGTATCGACAGTAATCTAGGACTCTTTTGTTATTTCATGAAAGAAAAATATAGTTTAACTTCTGTATAGTCGTATACTCGTTTCTTTTAAATAGCAAACAAATGCAATTAAATTTATACATATCATGTTTTCCGAGTAATCGTATTTCCAAGGATTTTAACAGCTGTAAGAACTAATCAATATATAGTTTTCTTATCTTTACACATACTTTATTTCTTCACTAATTTCCTGTTTGATTTCATGTATCAATTATTTATTTCAGTAGTATCAAAACCTAATACACTGTAAACCCTAGCTCTGTATTTGAATATCATAATTTCTATCTCAAAGACAAACTGTGGACACTATTCAAAGCATGATAATATTATGACTTATTAAACCCTAGTTATTACTTTCCAGGACCATATTATCTTATTTATATAGTAAGTTACTATCTAAGAATCATCTAACAGTTAGCAAAGATACAAATTAAATATTCATGTTTAAACCATAGCTTATAACCCTAGTATCTAAACCCATGCAATATCGAAATTATTTTGTTAACGATTTAATTTTGGATACAGACCCTAGTACAAGCCCGAAAGCTTATTGGAGATTACAAGTAAGACATCCTTTGTAAAAATAAAAAACTAGAACATGGGGCATAGCCCTTTTCGAAAATATTTAATAGTCGAAACTACCTTAATGCTTTTCCAAAATTGAGATTATCAACAACAAGAACTAAGTACATACATACATTATGCAAACCATAAAACCCTTGGCCAAAGACAAATATCATGGCTCGGCAAACCTTAAACAGTTATTTGACACAGTGATCTCAACGATTTGTTTAAACAGAACTTTCCATTGCAAGAAACGAACCATGGTATACATAGATAAACGAGCCCTCGACTCTGAGTTCCATACTCAACAGAAATAACCAAAAACTCAACAAAGTTCACATTTCGGACCTATCAAGGTTTCAACAGTACGAAGAAGCTTATCAACAAACATCAAACGAGATCACATTATCCAAAAACTACACAGGGTTATACCCTTGACATCTAGCATTACGAAAATGAGTGTTAAAACTCTTATCAGCGACGAGCTAGGCATCAAAACGGCCAAGTAACAATATAAACATTCAAGGGTTACCCTCTATACAATTTTTATGTCAACATAAGACCTTAAAGAAAACTTGACAGAAGGCCATCGCCAAAAACAAGGTTGAACAGTTTTGACTCTCGACAATAGAATCATCATCAAACCAAGCCCAAAGGCACCTATGAGGGTTTGAGGACCACCTGAGCTTACCAGGAATTGGATGCATGCATTCCATTTCCAAACCCTTGCCAAGGAACTTCATTCGAAATCGGTGCCTGCCAAAAACACAGTCAAGAGTTTAAAGACAAGAAAAACGTAAGTATGAAAGTTAAACGCAGTAACATATTCTTTGGGTGAGTGCTTACCTTTAGAATCAACGATCTGAGTCTTGTACACTACACCGGAAAAAACGACGAGGTCGATGGCTTGGACCAAGGCTATGAGCTTTTTACAAAATATTTTCTTCCACTAACTGAAGGAATCAAGCTACAAATTCATAAATCGACAGCAGTAAAACCGAACACAGCAAACACTAACTATATCATATCACCATGGCACCGGGGGTGAACCTGAAGCTATTAAGATCACACCTATAGGTCTCAAGGTTGAAACCTCTAAGTTACTTTGTCTAAACTCTACTTTCCAATAACCTGTCGGCCTCATCACTCGAAACACCAGCGTAACAATGAAGACCAAGAACTCTCCATCAAACACTTACAACGAGATTCTAGGGTTAGCAAATCAACGATCTAGATCTAATACAATCAACAAGCAAGAGAGTGCCAGCGAGCTACATTGGAGGTCGGGCAACCATAACATTTATTGCTTCATAAATGACCACAACCACGGCAGTGCCAACATTGCTTACTAAGGATCATTACCATATCCAGCACGGAGGAGAATAGACGTGGAAACCACGCACAGTTAGATTCATAGTCATTTTATCGACCACGTTCATGTGGATGGTATTACGTCGAGTGCCAACAGCACTTTCCACTACGTAGTTTGGTCTGAATCATTAATGCAGGATGGGACACCATCAACGCCAGGTTGAAATGCATGCCAAGCACTAAGCTTTAGAACTCCTGTCAAATCGAAATTCAATACAAAGTTAGTATCAATATATATATCTTTTGTATAGTATCAAAGTTAGCATTCATGCATTGTATAACTTGATAATTTCAATCTATATATTTGGTATAGTTTCAAAGTTAATATTCACGCATCATAGTATTAGAGTTTATGCTATGTCAAGTTACAATGTTTACATCGCAGTCCTTGGCTTGTGTACAAGTCACATAGGTAAGGCTTATACATTTGTATATTAGCGAAACCTTGTCAATTGTTGGTAATTGGAGATTATAGGAGGATAGGATTATTTATTTTATACAAATTATAATGCTAGCAATATATTCTTTATATTTTTCATACATTTTTTAAAATTGCAAACAATTGAAAAGGGTAGGATTTGTGTTTTGTTCTCAAGCTAACTAATGCTAATTATTTAGCATAAAAACCATGATCATATTATTTACGTCACACAATAGTTTTATAGTGCAAAGTATTTGATGAATTAGTAGTACAAATACTACATCTACAACATACAAGTAGAACTACCTTAAGACTATGGTAAAGCCATTAAACATTAATGACGATAGTCATGATAATAAACTTAGCAGCATAAGAATTAAATAGACGACGCTTTTTCATAAAACATTGAAGAGTTTGAAAGTTAGCACTCGAGCTAGTATTAGAACTAAGTAATTCATACCTCCAGCAACTTGTTTCGCAATGAGGTACTTAGCATTTTATTATTACATCGACGTTCAATTGAAAGACACACGTACTCTTAAAACATATGGTCATAGAACTTCTTACCTGCTGTCTGCACATAGAAACATTCCAAATGCCTTAGCTTTTGCAGCTAAGTAAACTCCAGGGTAGCTCGTAGGACACCCTTGGACATCAAGAAAACAAACCGTTAGTGTCTTGTCAAAAATAAACCTGTTGCATCATATTTCTAACCTTTCAGTTAACTTGAGCAATTATTGTAGTAAGCATATTGTCAGAAGTATGATGTGTCGCTGTTATCTAAAATGTTTTTAACTCAGTGATTAAATTATGTTTAGTATGTAATGATGTTAGGAACCTATGTCAACCCTTCTCTTTACTATGTTAGTATATTGTTGTTGGACGCATATGCTTTGTAAGTCGTTCCGTAGTATTTGTTGATCCGTAGTTTATATTAGCCCATAGTATTGGACGCATATGCTTGTAAGTCGTCCTGTAGTATTATATGTCCCATGGTTTTGACTCATAGTATTGGGCATAGACTTAGTATATAAGTGTGTGTTGAGGTCATTGAAGGCACGGTGAAGTTAATTGTATTGAGCTTGCTCAAAGAAGGTTGCCCCCTCGAAGTGGCCCATGATCAATATAAAAGCGATTATGTTCTATTATTTCTGATATCTTGTGTATTTGCATTAATTAATTATTGCAGGTACATCACATCTGGTATCAGAGCACTTTCCTTGGCACAAGTGGGAAATTTTTTTCTTCTTCTTTTTTGGGCGATGAATTTCAGGTCAATTTCTAAAACTTTTTGCACAAAATCAGAAGAAACTGATTGCATATCTGAATTTCTCTTTCAAAAATACGTAGTTTCAAAAAAAAAATCATCTCATTTGGAGTTCTAAAAGTGGAGATATCGCGGATTTAAAATCAGCAATTTTTCAGAATTTCGGTGACGGCCGCGGAAATTGCGGCGAGAAAAATCTTTTGACCAAGTGCCCAGATTTCTATTCCGCTTTTATGAGTAAAAGCAGAGTGGTTGTTCCAGTTCCGGAAACATGCTATAATAGCGATTCTGAGTAATATAGATCCGGTTTTTGAACATTGGGTGGAATTTCTACCCAATTTTTTTTTTTTTTTTTTCTGTTGCAGGTTCGGATCTGGGAATAATCCCTATCCGCTTAACTGTGGGAAGTACTTGGGCATAAGCCCTAAAACTCATTGTGAGGAGTACCACAAGAACCTCGAAGTAGCTGGCCATTGAGAGGACCTGCCAAGCGAAAAGGGCAACGACCCCTACCTGATTGATTAGTTCCCACCCGTGAGGTAAACCAAGAGCTGTCGTTTGTGGCAAAGCCGTTATCAGTTTTACCTGAGCCGTGGAGTGAGGGGTACTGCCCCAATACGCAAGCCGTCAGACAGCATTGGTGGCCGAGTGAAAACCCTGAAATGTTAGGAAGCCGCACATACCTGGGGTCCATATCTACTTTCAGCTGAACTATTGCCAATCACTACTGCGCCGTTTCAGATCCATTTTGCAAGCCATTCCAGATCCAGCCGTTCGGCGTTGTTCCAGATTCCTTCTGATCTGTAACCGTTCCAATCTGTTAAAAACAATCCGAGCCGTAGCCGCTCCAGTCAAAAAAAAAAAAAAAAAAAAGAAAAAAAAAAAAGAGGTTTTTCTCCATATCAAAAAAAAAAAAGTAAAAGTTTTTCTCCATATCTCCCTTGTTTTACCTCTGTTTCCCTTGAAATTTTCAGGGAACCCCTGTCATTCCATTCTGCATATTTCATTCCTAAGGACCCTATCCTCAATTCCCCTTCCTACAGCGCGAAATCTCACATTTGTCGATTTTTAGGGTTTGCCATAACTAAAAAGAAAAAAAAAAAGAAAGTTTTTCTCCATATCAAAAAAAAAAAGAGTAAAAGTTTTTCTCCATATCTCCCTTGTTTTACCTCTGTTTCCCTTGAAATTTTCAGGGAACCCCTGTCATTCCATTCTGCATATTTCATTCCTAAGGACCCTATCCTCAATTCCCCTTCCTACAGTGCGAAATCTCACATTTGTCGATTTTTAGGGTTTGCCATAACTTCCTCAGATTTCACCCAATCACCTTCAGATTTTACCACAGAGTTCCTTTCTGAATTCTGCTTCTTTGTTCCCCTTTGCCAAATTTTCCCATTCTTTCACCCCGCTTCTTAAATCCTCATTTTTGCTTCCCTATCTATCCAACAGTGTCCAAAACCTAGTCAAACCCCAATTACCCTTCTGATTTTTTCCCAAATCCAAATTTTCCCTTACTGAAGTAGTTCCTGTTTTTGTTTTCCTACCCAGTCAAAAAAAAAAAAAAAAAACCTGGTTATGGTTGTCACCTGTGCAGGAGCACACACCATGGAGGAAGCACTTGCAGCGATCCAAACCAAACTCCAAGATCTGGATGAAAAATTTCTCAGCCTCCATCTTCAGCATTCAGCCATGAACAATACCAGCAGCTAGAATATTTTGCAGCCACTGGGTTCTCTGCTTCTAGCAATTTTCGGGGCCGAAGCTTGATTTTCCTCGCTTCAATGGTACTGATCCAACTGGATGGATATACCGAGCAGAACAATATTTCAGTCTGCATAATACTTTTGATGTTCAGAAAGTTCCACTTGCATCCTTTCATTTGGAACAGAAAGCCCTTCAATGGTACCGTTGGTACATCAAAGCTCATCCCGAGCCAAACTGGACAGATTTTTGCCAACTCATTTTGCCACGATTTGGTCCTAGTGCTTTTGACGACTTCACAGGAGCACTCACTAAACTTCACCAAACTGGCACAGTGAGAGAGTATCAGATGGAATTTGAGAAACTAGCCAATCACACAGAAGGATTGTCTGATGAATTCTACAGGAGTTGTTTTATCAGTGGTCTCAAGGATGAAATCCGCTCAGAGGTCAAAATGTTTTGTCCCAACACAATGATGGAAGTCCTAGGGTTGGCTAAGTTGGCCGAGGACAAGATCGCAGCTCAACAACGCTCCAAACCCACCTTTGTTCCCTTCAGAAATATGGGTTTCCAACGACCTCCCATCACGCCTGCTCTTCAACCAACTCCTATCAAACATTTGTCTGAAATAGAAATGCAGGCACGCCGAGAAAAAGGGCTTTGCTATAATTGTGATGAGCAATTCACTCGAGGACATAGATGTGTTCAACAAAAGCTCTATATCTTGGATGTGGATTCTCCGCCTGC
Source organism: Larix kaempferi (assembly GCA_027924585.1). NCBI lineage: Eukaryota > Viridiplantae > Streptophyta > Pinopsida > Pinales > Pinaceae > Larix > Larix kaempferi. The sequence goes on along the minus strand of BSBM01000055.1, from coordinate 38,371,344 downwards.
CTTAGAACTTGGTGAAGAAGCTACAGATACAGTAGATGATCCGGTCGACATGCAACACCCGCCTGTTGACACCCCATCTCAGGACGACCCACCCGAGATCTCTCTCCATGCTGTAACCGGCGTCACCACCCCACAAACAATGCGGATCAGGGGATACTTCAAGAAGCTCCCTCTTACCATACTCATTGATTCTGGTAGCACTCATAACTTCATTGACCCTCGAATTGCCAAATAGGCTGATTGTTTTGTCCATCCTTGCTCCAACTTTGAAGTCATGGTTGCCAATGGGGGCACCTTACCTTGCAAGGGGAAGTGTCACAATGTGCGTATCTCTATGGAAGATTATAACCTATGCTCCGACATGTTTTCCTTGTCCTTAGGCGGATGTGATGTGGTTTTGGGCATTCAATGGTTACGCACACTTGGCCCCATCTTATGGGATTTTGCTGAACTCTGGATGCAGTTTAACGTCAATGGGGCACAACACAAATTTTGGGGCTTACAACCAGGGTCTCTCTGCATCATCAGTTCACATCGCCTGGAAAAAATCCTTAAGAAGAATTCACATTGTGTCATCGCTCAGCTCAATTCCATTCAGATGCACCCATCAACAGTCCCCACTACTTCCTTGGATAGATATGCAGGTATCTTTGTTGAACCAATGAGCTTGCTGCCTTCAAGAGACCTTTCCGGTAAGAATGTAACCACATCTACCTCTCAGCAGGAAATGATGGCTATTTTGCATTCAGCACAGAAGTGGCAGCCATACCTATTAGGCAATTATTTCTGTATCAAGACTGATCTCCCGAGTCTGGAAAATTTTCTGGAACAATGGGTCTCCTCCCCAACACACCTGCAATGGGTTATCCCTATGTGATCACTTACAAGAAGGGTAAGGAAAATATGGTGGAAGATGCTCCTTCTCGCATAATTGATGACCCAGTTTCTCTTACAGCTCTTTCTCTGCTTGTTCCAAATTGGTTGCCATATGTTCAACAGGGCTATCTCTTCTATGATCTCCATGCTTCTTCATCAACAGGTCACTCTGGGTTCTGCAAAATGTATGACTAGGAACAATGTAACTTCTTTTGGCTAGGACTAAAAATGACAATTCAACAGCTGGTGGCTAACGATGATACTTTCCAAGTCAACAAGGGGGAACCGACACTCCTTTCGGGATTGATCAAACCCTTGCCCATCACTACACAACTTTGGCCAACTATTTCTATGGATTTCCTAGCAGCACTCTGGTGGTACAATACCACATCTCAAAGGACACCATATGAAGCAGTCTATGGACAAACACCGCCAGTTCTTCTTCCATACACCCTTAGCAGCTCCCCAGTTCAGGAAATTGACTCGGTTCTTCGAAACTACGATCAGATTCTTCTCATTCTGCAGGATAATCTTCACATGGCCAGAATTCGCCTGAAACAACAAGCCGATCAGCACCATTCTGAGCGCATTTTCCACGCAGCTGACAGGGTTCTTCTTCATCTACAACCTTCCAAGCAATCCTCCTTGACACTCCAAAGGCGTCAGTGGCCCGAAATGCAAACCAAGGATGCTACCGGGGAACCACTCCTTCAGATTCTGCAGCAATTTCTCCAACCAAAGATTTGAGGACAAAGCTTTTTCTAAGGGAGAGGGGATGTTAGGAACCTATGTCAACCCTTCTCTTTACTATGTTAGTATATTGTTGTTGGACGCATATGCTTTGTAAGTCGTCCCGTAGTATTTGTTGATCCGTAGTTTATATTAGCCCATAGTATTGACCCATAGTATTGGACGCATATGCTTGTAAGTCGTCCTGTAGTATTATATGTCCCATGGTTTTGACTCATAGTATTGGGCATAGACTTAGTATATAAGTGTGTGTTGAGGTCATTGAAGGCACGGTGAAGTTAATTGTATTGACTCCTTGCTCAAAGGAGGTTGCCCCCTCGAAGTGGCCCGTGATCAATATAAAAGCGATTCTGTTCTATTATTTCTGATATCTCGTGTATTTGCATTAATTAATTATTGCAGGTACATCACAAATGATTTCTTAATCATTGTCGTCTTAATCAAACATTTATTATTTCTGCAACTATAATCATCACATTTAATGCTGATTTTAAAAGTTTTAAATTTTTATGAAAATTCGGGATGTTACATGTGGTATTAAAGCTCATGTTCGAACTCTAGGCTTGAAAAAGGTCTAAGAACACGCAACAAAAATTTTTATTACAGCAGAAAATCTTACTAATTAAAATTTTAACTATGGTGTTATACATAAATTATTTTAAGTTACAGGTATGGAGAACTCAACTGAACAATTAGAAGACAGATTTCAACAAAACAGCCATAGCACGGGACATCACTATGCAGAAGAAGGCCACGGTGAATTGAATGACAATTCGTCAGAATTGTTACATGCGTTTCAGGAATTAAAGGCAGAAATTAGATCTGTGAAACAAGACAATGAAAGAATTATGAAGGCACAAGAAGAGTTAAACCAAGTGTTGTTTGAACAGTGCCCAATTGATGAGCAAGAGAGAGATAATGGAGATATCTCCAAGGTTGAGGATCTGCCTCATGGTAACAAAAGTAAGAAAATGAAAACCGATGATGTGAACAGCAGTTCAACATCATCAGGAGATGCTATTGAAATACGTAAAAAGAAAAATAACTATTCAAGCGATAGTAGTAAACGAGATTACAAACCTAGAAAGAAAAGCCATAAAGAGTATGAACAGATTTCTGGGGAGTTCAAAAAGATTAGACCTCCAACTTTCAATGGAGAAACTTAGAAGGGCGAGACAGCTGAAGCATGGCTGTCTGGCATGAAGAAATATATTCAGATTTATAACTATTTAGAATCCTTGAAAGCAAAAATGACTATATATAACTTGATCGAAAAAGTAGATATTTGGTGGCAGGACATCAAAAGAGTAAAGGGTATCAAGGATAAGGATGTAAACTGGAGTACTTTTAAACAATACTTCAAGAAGAAATTTTTATCTGAACAGTACTATGAAGAAAAATCCAAAGAATTCTACGATTTAAAGCTGGGAAGTATGAATATAAAGGAAATGAACAGTAAATTTCTGAACTTATTTAGATATGTGCCATATCTCGTGGAAGAAAAATCGAAGATTCAAAGATACTTGAGCTGTCTACCTTTCAATATTAAGGACATAATCGAGTATGACAGTTCAAAGACCTTGGAAGAGGCTATGAGGAAGGTAGTTTTCTGTTATGACACTAATTGGAAAAGAGAAGGAATGTCAAACTGGAAAATTCATAAACCTAACAATTTTGAGCTGAAAAAGAAAAATTTCAAGTTCAATGGAAATTCCGGTTTCCAAAAGAAAATTTTTCAGAATCAGAATTTTCAAGGAAATAATTTCAGAAACAGTCAACAGCAGAATTCTACAGCACCCAGAAATGCTCCCAATCATACGAGGACTAATGAACAAAAGGAACCTATCAAATGTTTTGAGTATCAAGGTCCTCACTATGCATCAGAATGTCCCAAGAGGAAGCGGACAACTAACAACATTCACTCTATTCAGATTGAACCTACTGTTGGAGACGTGGGGAGGGTGATGCCCAAAATCAATTCAACACTCGACAACAGGCAAGCAGATCATCAAATCTCTATGGTAGATATTGAAGGTATGCTACAAAATCATCCTGTTACTATTTTAATCGACCGAGGTGCTAGTTTAAGTTATATATCACCAGATATTGTGGAAAGTCTTAAATTAAAAACAGAAAAGTTCAGTAAATCTTGGTTAGTTAGACTAGCAACTGGAATAAAGAGGAAAGTATCAGATTTTATAGAAAGTTGTGCTTTATCCATGAATCAGTTAGAGACACAAATCAAGTTGAATATTTTACCTTTAGGATCCTATGATATTATAATCGGAATGGACTGGTTAGAAGCCCATCATGTCATTCTGAATTGTTATGAAAAAAGTTTTACGTGTTTAAATGAAGAAGGAAAAACTGTAGAAGTAAAAGGTATCCCAAGAAAGGTAACCCTTACACAGATTTCAACCATGCAAGTTAAGAGGGCAGTTAGGAAAGGATGCCAGTTGTTTGCAGTAAATGATGAGTTTATTTGTAAAGAGGACAAACTAAAATTAGAAGACATACCTATCCTAAAGGATTTCAAGGATTTTTTTCGTGAGGAGATTCTAGGATTACCTCTTAAAAGAAATTTATATTTTACCATCGAGTTAATACTAGGAGCGGTACCAAACTCTAAAGCTCCATATAGGATGAATATACTGGAATTAAACGAATCAAAATCACAGTTGAAGGAACTGATTGATAAGAATTATATAAGACCCAGCGTGTCTCCTTGGGGAGCACCTGTTATATTTGTTAAGAATAAGGATGGAACCCTAAGACTGCGCATAGATTATCGCCAGCTTAATAAGATGACAATCAAGAATCAATATCCGTTGCCCTGCATAGACGATCTATTTGATCAGCTGCGAGGAGCAACGATAATTTCAAAGATTGATCTAAGGTCAGGATATCATCAAGTGCGGGTTAAGGATGAGGATGTTTTCAAAACAGCTTTCCGAACTCGATATGGACATTACGAGTTCGTAGTAATGCCATTTGGCTTGACTAATGCCCCGACTGTATTTATGTGTTTGATGAATAATATTATGCACAAATACTTAGATAAGTTTACTGTTGTGTTAATAGATGACATTTTAGTGTATTCTAAAAGCAAAGAAGAGCATGATGAACATATACGGATTATCTTACAAGTACTGAGAGATCATCAACTATACGCTAAGTTTAGTAAGTGTGGCTTCCACAAAGACAAAATTCAGTATTTAAGACACATAATTTCTAAAGAAGGAATCTTGATTGACCCCGATAAGATAAAGGCCATTAATGACTGGCCGGTTCCTAAGGATGTGTCGGATGTAAGATCATTTATGGGCATTACTGGATATTACAGAAAATTTATAGAGGGTTTTTCGATGATTGCTAACCCCATAACTTCCTTACAGAAGAAAGAGAAGAAATTTGTGTGGGATCAGAAATGTACAGATAGTTTTAAGAAGTTAAAGGAATTATTGACTACATCACCTATTCTGAGGATAGCGGACCCTAATAAGGATTTTATAGTGTGCACAGATGCTTGTAATGACGAACTCGGTGGAGTCCTAACACAAGAAGGGCATGCTGTGGCATACGAATCTAGAAAGCTGAAAATACATGAGAATAATTACTCTACTTATGATTTAGAGTTATTGGCAGTAATTCATGCTTTAAAAATGTGGCGTCAGCACCTTATTGGCAGAAAATTTACCTTATTGACAGACAACATGGGTTTGAAATATTTATTAGATCAGACAAATCTGAACGCTAGACAATCTAGATAATTAACTTTCTTAAGTGAGTATGATTTCAAAATTCAGTATATTAAAGGGAAAGAGAACAAGGTTGCAGATGCATTGAGTCGTAAAGCAAAGCTGAATTTTATTTCAGCCATCAGTACTTACCAAACAAATTTAGAAAATTAGATCCTTGAAAGGAGTGAAACGGATGAAGAATACAGAAAATTAAAGGAAAAAACAACAATTAACAGTTCTGAAAATTCTATGGCAAATTTCAGAATGAAGGAAAATGCACTATTGATATACAAAAACAGATGGTATGTACCTAACATACCAGAGGTAAAAATTCTAATTTTAAATGAGATGCACAAAATCCATTAATCTAGCCATCCAGGTTATCAGAAGACCATTACTATGTTAAGGAAAGAATACTATTGGCCCAAAATGAAGGATGAAGTAGCAGAGTACATAGCTAAAGGTTTGGATTGTCAAAAAGTGAAAGTTGAACACCAACATCCTGCCAGATTGTTGCAAACATTACCTATACCGAGTTGGAAGTGGGAAGCGATAAGCATAGAATTTATTATTGGACTACCCAAAAATTAGAAACAAAATGACTCTATCATGGTGGTAGTAGACAAACTTAGCAAAGTAGCACACTTTATACCTATGAAGACTACTCATAAGGCTCCAGACATTGCAGAAATCTTCATGAAACAAAATTTTTCGACTACATGGTGTACCGAAAGTGATAATTTCAGATCGTGGCTCTAAGTTTACTGGAAACTTTTGGAGGTCCTTGTTTAAAGGATTGAATACAACCTTAAATTTCAGCACAACATTTCATCCACAAACGGATGGACAAACAGAAAGGGTGAATCAAGTTTTGGAAGACTTACTGAGAATGTATGATAAGGATCAGCTTGGTAAGTGGGAAGACTACTTGCATTTAGCAGAATTTGCATATAATAACCATTATCATGCATCATCCAGACTTAGCCCATTTGAAATTCTTTATGGTAGGAAATGTAATATACCTATTTCTTGGAATGACCCAGTAAATAGAGTTGTTTTAGGAGTAAATTGTTGCAGGAGTTAGAACTAATTGTGAAACAGATACAAGAAAATTTAAATGCTGCCCAAGATAGGCAAAAGAGTCAAGCAGATTTAAAAAGGACTCATAGAGAGTTTCAGGTTGGTGAACATGTGTTCCTTAAGGTAAGACCAAAAAAGATTCATTGAAATTGGGAAGCTGTGCCAAGTTGGCACCCAGGTATTGTGGTCCTTTCGAAATATTGTCCAGGGTTGGACCAGTGGCATACCAATTGGCTTTGCCACCAAATTTTAAGATACATAATGTTTTTCATATATCATTTTTAAAGAAGTATGTACACGATGCTACTCATTCTGTAAACTGGAATGATGTACAAGTGGGACAAGATGGCGATTTTCAGGTGGAACCAGACTGTATCCTCGAAAAGAGGGAAACTCTGCTCCGGAATCGCACCATTGGGAAAGTGAAGGTGCAATGGAAGAACCTTAGCCCAGAAGAGGCAACCTGGGAGTTGGAGAGTAGTATGTAGGCAACATACCCAACTCTGTTTCAGAAACACTCAGAAAGTGATTGACCAACATCGAGGACGATGTTGAAACTTAAGCGGGGGTGTATGTCACCTACCTAAAATTTGAAAATATTATTTTATTGGAAAAAATAGTTTATGTTAAATTTTAATTACAAAGTTTTGTAATTATGACCAAGTTTGGTCAAGGATGAATGTAATCACTAATTATTATTATTATTTAATAAATTAAAGTAGGAGACAAACACCCAAGGGAACTATTAAATGAGTGTTCACTGACCCACTAGGAGGAATGGAAGTTGTTAGAAGGCATGGGACAAATGGCAGCAATTGCACTTCACCACTAGCTGTTGGTTATGGGACAACTACCCCTACAAATGTGGCACTATCCCCCAGGTGGAGGGAGTGAGTAGGCAGCTCATTTAATGACCAGTTAACAACTGAAAGGCTTAGGCAGCCTACATAAGGAAAATGCGATTGAGCAGGCAACTCTTACATAATATTTTCTGCAGAAATATTCCTCATGTGCATCAGGTGATCACTGAGAGATTCGAATAGGGAGGCTACGTGAGAGTGCAACTGTAAGTCTGCAAATTATTCTGAGAAGGAGAACCAGAGGTGTTGGTGCAAGTCCCTTTGACTGCTAAGTCTTTAAGATTGGATAACTAATGCTACTGCAAGTTGAGGTCCTAATCTTCTAAGTTTCTTCCTCCTGGTGGTTCAATGAACAGGCTCGGGGGTCCTAAGGCAAGTACTTCGCTGTCTTCAGGAATTGGTTGGGTGGAACAGGCTCTTTGGGCTGTTTCTTTCCCTACAGATTAACCAGGTTTTGTTGTTTCTTATTTTGTTTTATAGTTTAATATTTATGTTTAGTTAAATCATCAAACTCTGTTTTGTAAATTTATTTATTTATTATCTTTGTTTAAGTTTGATCGATAAAGCTTTGTTAAAGATTTGATTAGATAACCATCTCTATATTTTTCCACATGCTGTTATTTGCATCGCACTCTAGTATAGAGAAGCAAATTAAATGATAGATGAGAGATAGGCAGATTGCCATTGATTGGACAAATAATTACAATAAGTGCTATGTTCACAATTCTGTTCTATATCTAACATAGTAAAAATTTACTGTATAGTATCGACAGTAATCTAGGACTCTTTTGTTATTTCATGAAAGAAAAATATAGTTTAACTTCTATATAGTCATATACTCGTTTCTTATCTCTATTCATTTTGAATAGCAAACAAATGAAATTAAATTTATACATATCATGTTTTCCAAGTAATAGTATTTCCAAGGATTTTAACAGCTGCAAGAACTAATCAATATATAATTTTCTTATCTTTACACATACTTTATTTCTTCACTAATTTCCTGTTTGATTTCATGTATCAATTATTTATTTCAGTAGTATCAAAACCTAATACACTCTAAACCCTAACTCTGTATTTGAATATCATAATTTCTATCTCAAAGACAAACTGTGGACATTATTCAAAGCATGATAATATTATGACTCATTAAACCCTAGTTATTACTTTCCAGAACCATATTATCTTATTTATATAGTAGGTTACTACCTAAGAATCATCTAACAGTTAGCCAAAGATACAAATTAAATATTCATGTTTAAACCATAGCTTATAACCCTAGTATCTAAACACATGCAATATCGAAATTATTTTGTTAACTATTTAATTTTGGATACAAACCCTAGAACAAGCCTGAAAGCTTATTGGAGATTACAAGTAAGATATCCTTTGTCAAAATCGAAAACTAGAACATGGGGCATAGCCCTTTTCAAAAATATTTGACAGTCGAAACTACCTCAACGCTTTTCCAAAATTGAGATTATCAACAACAAGAACTAAGTACAGACATACATTATGCAAACCATAAAACCTTGGGCCAAAGACAAATATCATGGCTCGACAAACCTTAAACAGTTATTTTACACAGTGATCTCAACGATTTGTTTAAACAGAACTTTCCATTGCAAGAAACGAACCATGGTATACAGAGATAAACGAGCCCTCGGCTCCGAGTTCCATACTCAACAGAAATAACCAAAAACTCAACAGAGTTCACATTTCGGACCTATCAAGGTTCCAACAGTACGAATAAGCTTATCAACAAACATCAGATGAGATCACATTATCCAAAAACTACACAAGGTTATACCCTTGACATCTAGCATTACGAAAACGAGTGTTAAAACTCTTATCAATAATGAGCTAGGCATCAAAACGACCAAGTAACAATATAAACATTCGAGGGTTACCCTTTGTACAATTTTTACGTCAACATAAGACCTTATTGAAAACTCGACAGACGGCCATCGCCGAAAACAAAGTTGAACAGTTTTGACTCTCGGCAATAGAATCATCATTAAACCAAGTCCAAAGGCACCTACGAGGGTTTGAGGACCACTTGAGCTTACCAGGAATTGCATGCATGCATTCCATTTCCAAACCCTTGCTAAGGAACTTCATTCGAAATCGGTGCCTGCCAAAAACACAGTCAAGAGTTTAAAGACAAGAAAAACGTAAGTATGAAAGTTAAACCCAGTAACATATTCTTTGGGTGAGTGCTTACCTTTAGAATCAACGTTCTAAGTCTTGTACATTACACCATCAAAAACGACGAGCTCGATGGCTTGGACCGAGGCTATGAGCTTTTTACAGAAGAATTTCTTCCACTAACTGAAGTAATGAAGCTACAAATTCATAAATCGACAACAATAAAACTGAACACAGCAAACACCAACTATATCGTATCACCATGGCACCGGGGGTGAACCCGCAACTATTAAGATCACACCTACAAGTCTCAAGGTCGAAAGCTCTAAGTTACTTTGTTTAAACCCTACTTTCCAGCAGCGTGTCGGCCTCATCCCTAGAAACACTAGTGTAACGATGAAGATCAAGAACTCTCCATCAAACACTTACAACAAGATTCTAGGGTTAGCAAATCAACGATCCAGATCTAATACAATCAACGAGCAAGAGAGTGCCAACGAGCTACATTGGAGGTCGGGCAACCATAACATTTATTGCTTCATAAATTACCACAACCACGGCAATGCCAACATTGCTTACTAAGGATCATTACCATATCCAGCACGGAGGAGAATAGACGTGGAAACCACGCACAATTAGATTCATAGTCATTTTATCCACCACGTTCACGTGGATGGTATTACGTGGAGTGCCAACAGCACTTTCCACTACGTAGTTTGGTCTGAACCATTAATAAAGGGATGGGACACCATCAACGCCAGGTTGAAATGCATACCAAGCACTAAGCTTTAGAACTCGTCAAATCAAAAGTCAATACAAAGTTAGTATCAATATATATATCTTTTGTATAGTATGAAAGTTAGCATTCATGCATTGTATAACTTGATAATTTCAATCTGTATATTTGTTATAGTTTCAAAGTTAATAATCACGCATTATAGTATTAGAGTTTATGCTATGTCAAGTTACAATGTTTACATCGTAGAATTCTACAGCACCCATAAATGCTCCCAATAATACCAGGACTAATGAACAAAAGGAACCTATCAAATGTTTTGAGTATCAAGGTCCTCACTATGCATCAGAATGTCCCAAGAGGAAGCGGACAGCTAACAACATTCACTCTATTGAGACTGAACCTATTGTTGGAGACGTGGGGAGGGAGATGCCTAGAATCAATGCAACACTCGACAACAGGCAAGCAGATCATCAAATCTCTATGGTAGAGATTGAAGGTATGCTACAAAATCATCCTGTTACTGTTTTAATTGACCCGGGTGCTAGTTTAAGTTATATATCACCAGATATTGTGGAAAGTCTTAAATTAAAAACCGAAAAGTTCAGTAAATCTTGGTTAGTTAGACTAGCAACTGGAACAAAGAGGAAAGTATCAGATTTATAGAAAGTTATGCTTTATCCATGAATCAATTAGAGACATAAATCAAGTTGAATATTTTACCTTTAGGATCCTATGATATTATAATCGGAATGGACTAGTTAGAAGCCCATCATGTCATTATGAATTGTTATGAAGTTTTTTTTACGTGTTTAAATGAAGAAGGAAAAACTGTAGAAGTAAAAAGTATCCCAAGAAATGTAACCCTTAGACATATTTCAGCCATGCAAGTTAAGAGGGCAGTTAGGAAAGGATGCCAGTTGTTTGCAGTAAATGTAGTAAATGATGAGTTTATTTGTAAAGAGGACAAACTAAAATTAGAAGACATACCTGTCCTAAAGGATTTCAAGGATGTTTTTCCTGAGGAGATTCTAGGATTACCTCCTAAAAGAGATTTAGATTTTACCATCGAGTTAATACCAGGAGCGGTACCAAACTCTAAAGCTCCATATATGATGAATATACTGGAATTAAACAAATTGAAATCACAGTTGAAGGAACTGATTGATAATAATTATATAAGACCCAGCATGTCTCCTTGGGGAGCACCTGTTATATTTGTTAAGAAGAAGGATGGAACCCTAAGACTGTGCATAGATTATCGCCAGCTTAATAAGATGACAATCAAGAATCGATATCCATTGCTCTGCATAGACGATCTATTTGATCAGCTGTGAGGAGCAACGATATTTTCAAAGATTGATCTAAGGTCAGGATATCATCAAGTGCGGGTTAAGGATGAGGATGTTTTCAAAACAGCTTTCCGAACTTGATATGGACATTACGAGTTCGTAGTAATGCCATTTGGCTTGACTAATGCCCCGACTGTATTTATATGTTTGATGAACAATATTCTACACAAATACTTAGATAAGTTTGTTGTTGTGTTTATAGATGACATTTTAGTGTATTCTAAAAACAAAGAAGAGTATGATGAACATCTATGGATTATCTTACAAGTTCCGAGAGATCATCAACTATACGCTAAGTTTAGTAAGTGTGACTTCCACAAAGACAAAATTAAGTATTTAGGACACATAATTTATAAAGAACAAATTTCGGTTAACCCCGATAAGATAAAGGCCATTAATGACTGGCCGGTTCCTAAGAATGTGTCGGATGTAAGATCATTTATGGGCATTACTGGATATTATAGAAAATTTATAGAGGGTTTTTCGAGGATTGCTAACCCCATAACTTCCTTACAAAAGAAAGGGATGAAATTTGTGTGGGATCAGAAATGTACAGACAGTTTTAAGAAGTTAAAGGAGTTATTGACTACAACACCTATTATGAGGATAGCGGACCCTAATAAGAATTTTATAGTGTGCACAGATGCTTGTAATGACAGACTCGGTGGAGTCCTAACACAAGAAGGGCATGCTGTGGCATACGAATTTAGAAAGATGAAAATGCATGAGAATAATTACTCTACTTATGATTTAGAGTTATTAGCAGTAATTCATGCTTTAAAAATGTGGCATCAGCACCTTATTGGCAGAAAATTTACCTTATTGACAGACAACATGGGTCTGAAATATTTATTAGATTAGACAAATCTGAACGCTAGACAAGCTAGATGGTTAACTTTCTTAAGTGAGTATGATTTCGAAATTCAGCATATTAAAGGGAAGGAGAACAAGGTTGCAGATGCATTGAGTCGTAAAGCAAAGCTGAATTTTATTTCAGCCATCAGTACTTACTCAACAGATTTAGAAAATCAGATCCTTGAAAGGAGTGAAACGGATGAAGAATACAGAAAATTAAAGTAAAAAAACAATAATTAACAGTTCTGAAAATTCTATGGCAGATTTCAGAATTAAGGAAAATGGACTATTCCTATACAAAAACAGATTGTATGTACCTAATATACCAGAGGTAAAAATTCTAATTTTAAAGGAGATGCACAAAAGCCATTACTCTGGCCATCCAGGTTATCAGAAGACCATTACTATGTTAAGGAAATAATATTATTTGCCCAAAATGAAGAATGAAGTAGCAGAGTACATAGCTAAATGTTTGGATTGTCAAAATGTGAAAGTTGAACACCAACATCCCGCCGGATTGTTGCAACCATTACCTATACCGAGTTGGAAATGGGAAGTGATAAGCATAAACTTTATTATTGGACTACCCAAAAATTAGAAACAAAATGACTCTATCATGGTGGTAGTAGACAAACTTAGCAAAGTAGCACACTTTATACCTGTGAAGACTACTCATAAGGCTCCAGACATTGTAGAAATCTTCATGAAACAAATTTTTCGACTACATGGTATACCGAAAGTGATAATTTCAAATCGTGACTCTACGTTTACTGGAAACTTTTGGAGGTCCTTGTTTAAAGGATTGAATACAACCTTAAATTTCAGCACAGCATTTCAGCCACAAACGGATGGACAAACAGAAAGCGTGAATCAAGTTTTGGAAGACTTACTCAGAATGTATGATAAGGAACAGCCTGGTAAGTGGGAAGACTACTTGCATTTAGCAGAATTTGCATATAATAACCATTCTCATGCATCATCCAGACTTAGCCCATTTGAAATTCTTTATGGTAGGAAATGTAATATACCTATTTCTTGGAATGACCCAGTAAATAGAGTTGTTTTGGGACCTGAATTGTTGCAGGAGTTAGAACTAATTGTGAAACAGGTATAAGGAAATTTAAAAGCTTCCCAAGATAGGCAAAAGAGTCAAGCAGATTTAAAAAGGACTCATAGAGAGTTTCAGGTTGATGAACATGTGTTCCTTAAGGTAAGATCGAAAAAGAGTTCATTGAAATTGGGAAGCTGTGCCAAGTTGGCACCCAGGTATTGTGGTCCTTTCGAAATATTGTCCAGGGTTGGACCAGTGGCATACCAACTGGCTTTGCCACCAAATTTAAAGATACACAATGTTTTTCATATATCATTTTTAAAGAAGTATGTACACGATGCTACTCATGTTGTAAACTGGAATGATGTACAGGTGGGACAAGATGGCGATTTTCAGGTGGAACCGGACTGTATCCTCGAAAGGAGGGAAACTCTGCTCCGGAATCGCAACATTGGGCAAGTGAAGGTGCATTGGAAGAACCTTAGCCGAGAAGAGGCAACCTGGGAGTTGGAGAGTAGTATGCAGGTAGCATACCCAACTCTGATTCAGAAACACTCAGAAAGTGATTGACCAACATCGAGGACGATGTTGAAACTTAAGCGGGGGTGTATGTCACCTACCCAGAATCTGAAAATATTATTTTATTGGCAAAAATACTTTATGTTAAATTTTAATTACAAATTTTTGTAATTATGACCAAGTTTGGTCAAGGATGAATGTAATTACTGATTATTATTATTATTATTTAATAAATTAAAGTAGGAGACAAACACCCAAGGGATCTGTTAAATGAGTGTTCACTGACCCACTAGGAGGAATGGAAGCTATTAATTAGAAGGCATGTGACAAATGGCAGCAATTGCACTTCACCACTAGCTGTTGGTTATGGGACAACTACCCCTACAAATGTGGAATTATCCCCCAGGTGGAGGGAGTGAGTAGGCAGCTCATTTAATGACCAGTTAACAACTGAAAGGCCTAGGCAGCCTACATAAGGAAAATGCGAATTGAGCAGGCAACTCTTACATAATATTTTCTGCAGAAATATTCCTCATGTGCATCAGGTGATCACTGAGAGATTCGAATAGGGAGACTACATGAGAGTGCAACTGTAAGTCTGCAAATTATTCTGAGAAGGAGAGCCAGAGGTGTTGGTGCAAGTCCCTTTGACTGCTAAGTCTTTAAGACTGGATAACTAATGCTACTGCAAGTTGAGGTCCTAAGCTTCTAAGTTTCTTCCTCCTGATGGTTCAGTGAACAGGCTCGGGGGTCCTAAGGCAAGTACTTGGCTGTCTTCAGGAATTGGTTGGGTGGAACAGGCTCCTTGGATTGTTTGTTTCCCTATAGATTAACCAGGTTTTGTTGTTTCTTATTTTGTTTTATAGTTTAATATTTCTATTTAGTGAAATCATCAAACTCTATTTTGTAAATGTATTTATTTCTGATCTTTGTTTAAGTTTGAATGATAAAACTTTGTTAAAGATTTGATTAGATAACCATCTCTATATTTTTCCACATGCTGTTATTTGCATCGCAGTCTAGTATAGAGAAGCAAATTAAATGATAGATGAGAGATAGGCAGATTGCCATTGATTGGACAAATAATTATAGTAAGTGTTATGTTCACAATTCTGTCCTATATCTAACATAGTAAAAATTTACTGTATAGTATTGATAGTAATCTAGGACTCTTTTGTTATTTCATGAAAGAAAAATATAGTTTAACTTCTGTATAGTCATATACTCGTTTCTTATCTCTATTCATTTTGAATAGCAAACAAATGCAATTAAATTTATACATATCATGTTTTCCGAGTAATAGTATTTCCAAGGATTTTAACAGCTGCAAGAACTAATCAATATATTGTTTTCTTATCTTTACACATACTTTATTTCTTCACTAATTTCTTGTTTGATTTCATGTATCAATTATTTATTTCAGTAGTATCAAAACCTAATACACTCTAAACCCTAACTCTGTATTTGAATATCATAATTTCTATCTCAAAGACAAACTGTGGACATTATTCAAAGCATGATAATATTTTGACTTATTAAACCCTAGTTATTACTTTCCATAACCATATTATCTTATTTATATAGTAAGTTACTATCTAAGAATCATCTAACAGTTAGCCAAAGATACAAATTAAATTTTCATGTTTAAACCATAGCTTATAACCCTAGTATCTAAACACATGCAATATCGAAATTATTTTGTTAACTATTTAATTTTGGATACAGACCCTAGAACAAGCCCGAAAGCTTATTGGAGATTACAAGTAAGATATCCTTTGTAAAAATCGAAAACTAGAACATGGGGCATAGCCCTTTTCGAAAATATTTAACAGTCAAAACTACCTCAACGCTTTTCCAAAATTGAGATTATCAACAACAAGAACTAAGTACAGACATACATTATGCAAACCATAAAACCCTTGGCCAAAGACAAATATCATGGCTCGACAAACCTTAAACAGTTATTTTACACAGTGATCTCAACGATTTGTTTAAACAGAACTTTCCATTGCAAGAAACGAACCATGGTATACAGAGATAAACGAGCCCTCGGCTCCGAGTTCCATACTCAACAGAAATAACCTAAAACTCAATAGAGTTCACATTTCAGACCTATCAAGGTTCCAACAGTACGAAGAAGCTTATCAACAAACATCAGATGAGATCACATTATCCAAAAACTACACAAGGTTATACCCTTGACATCTAGCATTACGAAAACGAGTGTTAAAACTCTTATCAACAATGAGCTAGGCATCAAAACGGCCAAGTAACAATATAAACATGCGAGGGTTACCCTCTGTACAATTTTTATGTCAACATAAGACCTTTTTGAAAACTCGACAGACGGCCATCACCGAAAACAAGGTTGAACAATTTTGACTCTCGGCAACAGAATCATCATCAAACCAAGTCCAAAGGCACCTACGAGGGTTTGAGGACCACATGAGCTTACCAGGAATTGGATGAATGCATTCCATTTCCAAACCCTTGCCAAGGAACTTCATTCGAAATCTGTGCCTGCCAAAAACACAATCAAGAGTTTAAAGACAAGAAAAACGTAAGTATTAAAGTTAAACCCAGTAACATATTCTTTGGGTGAGTGCTTACCTTTAGAATCAACGTTCTGAGTCTTGTACATTACACCAGCAAAAACAACAAGCTTGATGGCTTGGACCGAGGCTATGAGCTTTTTACAGAAGAATTTCTTCCACTAACTGAAGGAATCAAGCTACAAATTCATAAATCGACAGCAGTAAAACTGAACACAGCAAACACCAACTATATCGTATCACCATGGCACCGGGGGTGAACCTGCAACTATTAAGATCACACCTACAGGTCTCAAGGTCGAAATGTCTAAGTTACTTTGTCTAAACCCTACTTTCCAACATCCTTTTGGCCTCATCACTCGAAACACCAACGTAACAATGAAGACCAAGAACTCTCCATCAAACACTTACAACAAGATTCTAGGGTTAGCAAATCAACGATCCAGATCTAATACAATCAACGAGCAAGAGAGTGCCAGCGATCAATGAGGTATTTGAATACTCAATCGAAGTTGAATCAGCGGCACATGAAATGGGTCGAATTCATGCAGAGATATACCTTCATGTTGCGACATATGTCGGTAAAGTCGAACAAGGTTGCCGACGCGCTGAGTCGACGAGTTGCATTGTTGAACACCGCGATAGTTCAGGCAACGTGAATAAAGTCGTTGAAGGCAGAGTATGCGACCGACGAGGATTTGGCGAATGCATGGGAGGCTTGTCGTGAACCGTGGAGTGTCGACATAACTGCATACTTGGATTATTTCATCCAAGAGGGATACCTATTCAATGGAAAACATATGTGTATTCCCAGAGGATCCGTAAGAGAGAACCTAATCCAAGATTTGCACAGCGGCGGATTAGCAGGTCATTTTGGCATCGACAAGACCAAGGCATTGGTCGACGAAAAATATTATTGGCCAGGAATGACGACAGATGTCGGGAAGTGGGTATGACAGTGTCGAGTTTGTCAGTTGGAAAAAGGAAGAAGTCAGAACATAGGTTGTATATGCCATTACCAGTACGGAATACCCCATGGGAGCACTTGAGCATGGATTTTGTGCTAGGAT
This sequence comes from Larix kaempferi, assembly GCA_027924585.1. NCBI lineage: Eukaryota > Viridiplantae > Streptophyta > Pinopsida > Pinales > Pinaceae > Larix > Larix kaempferi. The sequence continues at coordinate 38,353,755 of BSBM01000055.1, read as the reverse complement.
TGCTGAGGAGACAATAGGGAAGCAACTCAATCCTTGTTGTAGTCGACATATTTTCGAAGATAGCACACTTTATTATGTGTCGGAAGACAAGTGACACCACAGGAATGTGAAGAACCCGCAACAATTAATTTATGAAAATATACGAGATAGTAGAAATAACAGAACTCATAATCGCTTTATTGATCACAGGCCACTTCGAGGGGGCAACCTACTCTAAGAAAGCTCAATACAAATAACTTCATGGTTCCTTCATTGGCCTCAACAAACATTTATATACTAAATCTATACCCAATACTATGGTTCAATACCATGGGACATATAATACTACTGGACGACTTACAAAGCATATGCGTCCAATACTATGGGCTAATACAAACTATGGATCAACAATTACTACGGGACGACTTACAAAGCATATGTGTACAACAACAATATACTAACAAAGTAAAGAGAAGGGTTGACACAGGTACTTAACATACCCTCTCCCTTAGAAAAAGCTTTGTCCTCAAAGCTTTAGATGTGGAAATTGATGCGGAATCTGAAGGAGTGGTTCCCCTGGAGCATCCTCGGGTTGCATTCCATGCCATTGAATGAATACCTCTGTGATAGATTGAGAGAGAAGCAGACGCCTTTTGAGTTTTAGGGAGGATTGCGTGGAAGGATGTAGACGAAGAAGAACCATATCAGCTGCGCGAAAAGTGCGCTCAGAATGGTGTTGATCGGCTTGTTGTTTTACTCAAATTCTTGCCATGTGAAGATTTTCTTGTAGAATGAGAAGAATCTGATTGCGGTTTCGAAGAATCGAGTCAATTGCATGAACTGGGGAACTGCTGAGGGTGTATGGAAGAAGAACTAACGGTGCCTGTCCATAGATGGCTTCATATGGTGTCATTTTAGAGGTGGTATTGTACCACCTGAGCGCTTCAAGGAAATCCATAGAAATAAATGTCCAAATCTGTGTAGGGATAGGCAAGGGTTCGAGCAGTTCCGAAAGGAGTGTTGTTTCACCTTTGTTGACTTGACAAGTATCACAGTTAGCTACCATCTGTTGAATTGTCATTTTCAGTCCTTTCCAAAAGAAGTTACATTGTTCCCGGTCATACATTTTGAGGAACCCAGAGTGTCCTTCCGATGGAGAATCAAGGAGTTCATAGAAGAGATAGCCCTATTGAATAGATTGCAACCAAGTTGGAACAAGCAGAGAAATAGCTGTAAGAGAAACTGGGTCATCAAATGTGCGAAAAGGAGCATTTGCCACCAGATTGTCCTTACCCTTATTGTAAGTGATCGCATAGGCATAACTTATGAGTTGGATAACCCATTTCAGGTGTGCTGGGGAGGAGACCCATTGTTCTAGGAAATTTTCCAGACTTTGGAGATTAGTCTTGATGCAGAAATAATTCCCGAATAGGTATGGCTGCCACTTCTGTACTGCATGCAAAATAGCCATTATTTCCTTCTGAGATGTAGATGTGACTAAATTCTTACCAGAAAGGTTTCTTGAAGGCGACAAGCCCATTGGTTCAGCAAAGAAACCTGCATATCTATCCAAGGAAGTAATGGAGACCGTTGATGGGTGCATTTGAATGGAATGGAGTTGAGAGATGACACCATGTGAATTCTTCTTAAGGATATTTTCTAGACGCTGTGAATTGATGATGCAGAGAGACCCTGGTTGTAAGCCCGCAAATTTGTGTTGTTTTCCATTGACTGAAAACTGCATCCAAAGTTCAGCAAAATCCCATAAGACAGGGCCAAGAGTGCGTAACCATTGAACACCCAAAACCACATCACATCCGCCTAAGGCCAAGCAAAACATGTCAGAACATAAGTTATAATCTTCCATAGAGATACGCACATTGTGACACTTCCCCTTGCAAGGTAAAGTGCCCCCATTGGAAACCATGACTTCAAAGTTGGAGCAAGGATGGACAAAACAATCATCCTGTTTAGCGATCCGAGGGTCAATGAAGTTATGAGTGCTACCAGAATCAATGAGTATGGTAAGAGAGAGCTTCTTGAAGTAACCCCTGACTCGCATTGTTTGTGGAGTGGTGACGCCGGATAAAGCATGGAGATATCTCTCTAGTTGGGAATCCTAAGATGGGGGGTCAACATGCGGCTGCTGAATATCGACCTGATCATCTATTGCATCTGGAGCTTCTTCACCAAGTTCAGAGGCAGGCAGAGAATCCACATCCAAGAGATAGGGATTTTTCTCAACACATCTATGTCCCGAGTGAATTTCTCATCACAATTATAACAAATCCCTTTTTCTCGGTGTGCCTGCATCTCTGCTTTAGACAAATGCTTGATAGGAGTTGGTAGAGGAGCTGGCGTGATGGGAGGTCATTGGAAACCCATATTTCTGAAGGGAACAAAGGTGGGTTTGGAGCGTTGTTGGGATATGATCTTGTCCTCTGCCAACTTAGACAACCCTAGGACTTCCATCATTGTGTTGGGACAGAACATTTGAACCTTTGTGTGGATTTCATCCTTGAGACCACTAATAAAACTACTACTATAGAATTCATCAAACAATCCTTCTGTGTGATTGGCCAGTTTCTCAAATTCTATCTGATACTCCCTCACAGTGCCAGTTTGGCGAACTTTAGTGAGTGCTCCTGTGAAGTCATCAAAAGCACTAGGACCAAATCGTTGCAAAAGGAGTTGGCAAAAATCTGTCCAGTTTGGCTCGTGATGAGCTCTGATGTACCAACGGTACCATTGAAGGGCTTCCTGTTCCAAATGAAGGATGCAAGTGGAACTTTGTGGACATCAAAAGTATTATGCAGACTGAAATATTGGTCTGTCGGGTATATCCATCTAGTCGGATCAGTACCATTGAAGCAAGGAAATTAAAGCTTTGGCCCACGAAAATTGCTGGAAGAAGAGAACCCAGTGGCTGTAGAAGATTCTGGCGGTTGGTTATTGTTCATGGCTGGATGCTAAAGATGGAGGCTGATAAATTTTTCATCCAGATCTTGGAGTTTGGTTTGGATGGCTGGAAGTGCTTCCTCCATGGTTTTTGCTCCTGCACGGGTGACAACCATAACCAGGAGTTTTTTTTTTTGAATGGGTAGAAAAACAAAAATAGAAACTGTTTCAGTAAAGGAAAATCTGGATTTGGGAAAAAATATGATGGGTAATTGGGGTTTGACTAGGTTTTGGACACTGTCAAATGGACAGGGAAGCAGAAAAGGAGGATTTCATAAGCGGGGTGAAAGAATGAGAAAATTTGGCAGAGAGAGACAAAGAAGCAGAAATAGTAAAGAAACTCTGTGGTAAAAATTGAAGGTGATTGAGTGAAAGTCGAAGAAGTTATGCAAACCCTAAAAATAGATAAATGTGAGATTTCTGGCTTTGGGAAGTGGAATTTGGGATAGGGTCCTCAGGAATGAAATATGCAGAATGGGATTACAGGAGCGTCAGGGAAGTTTCAAGGGAAAATGAGTGAAAATAAGAGAGATATGGATTTTAGAATGGATCAGAAATGGAGGGATCTGAAACGACTCGAAATCGATAAAAAAAACGGCTGGATCTGAAATGGCTCTCAGAATGGATCTGAAAATGGTTGGATCTGCAGCAACGCGTAAGTGATCGGTAACAGATGGATCTGCAACGACACGGAAATGATCGGTAACAGTTTAGCTGAAAATAGATATGGACCCCAGGTATGCTCGGCTTCCTAACGGTTCAGGAGTTTCACTCGGCCACCAATGTTGTCTGACGGTTTGCGTATTGGGGCAATACCCTTCACTCCACGACTAAGGTAAAACTGATAATCGCTTTGCCACAAATGATAGCTCTTGGTTTACCTCACGGGTGGGAACTAGTCAATCAGGTAGGGGTCGTTGCCCTTTTCGCTGGCAGGTCCTCTCAATGGGCCAGCTACTTCGAGGTTCCTGTGGTACTCCTCACAATGAGTTTTAGGGCTTATGCCCAAGTACTTCCCACAGTTAAGCAGATAGGGATTATTCCCAGATCCGACCTTGCAACAGATGCATAATTTTTTTTTTTTGGCAGAAATTCCACCCAACGAGCCTAAGAAAATGCTCTGATACCAGATGTGAAGAACCTACAACAATTAATTAATGAAAATACATGAGATAACAGAAATAACAGAACTTAGAATCGCTTTATTGATCGCAGGCCACTTCGAGGGGGCAACCTCCTTTGAGCAAGCTCAATACAAATAACTTCACGGTGCCTTCATTGGCCTCAACACACACTTATATACTAAATCTATGCCCAATACTATGGGTCAATACCATGGGACGTATAATACTATGGGACGACTTACAAAGCATATGCATCGAATACTATGGGTCAATACCATGGGCTAATACAAACTATGGATCAACAATTACTACAGGATGAATTACAAAGCATATGCGTCTAACAACAATATACTAACAAAGTAAAGCGAAGGGTTGACATGGGTTCCTAACAAGGAATTGATGTACTATTCTTCAAGGAGGTAGTCAGGTTGCATGGGTTGCAGAAGAGTATAACATTGAACAGAGATACCAAGTTTATGGGGCATTTATGGAGAACCCTATGGAAGAAACTGGACACGAGGTTGTAGTTTAGCTCAGCATATCATTTGCAGAAAGACGGAAAGACCGAGGTGGTGAACAGAAGTTTGGGAAACCTTTTGAGGTGTTTGACGATCGATAGACCCAAGCAGTGGGAGAACGTGTTGGCGCAAGCAGAGTTCGCATACAAAAATTCTGTGAATCGGTCGACAAGTTTGAGCCCATTCCATATTGTTCAAGGTCGAAGCCCATATGGAGTGGTAGATTTGGTCGAGTTACCGACATAAATTAGGAAAAGCGTGGATGCATAATCATTCACAGAGAATATGAAAGAAGTGCATGAAGATGTGCGAAAGCGCATAGAAAAGAGCAACGCGGCATACAAGTTAAGAGCCGATAGAAAGAAGAGGCTATAGTCATTCAGCGAGGGAGACTAGACAGTGCAGATTCCAGATCGACACAAGGAAGAAATCACAGAAGTAATAGAGGAACGCGAAGTTAGGCGTACGCACAGGAAGGAATACTTGGTGCGATGGAAAGACGATGAGTTGCAGGAAGCGACATGGATTTCCAAAGAAGAGTTCAAGAGACTGACGGAGCAGTTGAATTCTTTTTTATCTGGGCAGTCTGATGCAGGAGCATCAGGACCTAGGCAGAGCAGTCGAAGATGATCGACATAAGGCCGACCAAAGGGAGTGTCGACGACCACTGGTGCGGAAGTGAAGATTGCCTGTTGAAGTCAATAAGTCATGTAGAAGTTGTTGAGGTGCGTTGAAAAGAGAGAAGAAGTCGAGAGTCAACATGTTAAGGTCGACAGACGACGAAGTTGCAGCGGAGAATTCGAGTGTCGACAGGTTGTCGAACCGCGACATCAACAGGTGTTGAGGCGAAAGCCAAGCGAGGAGGAAGGGGCGGACTGGAGAAGCCTTATATGCGAAAGGAAGCCGACGGATATGTCGAAGGCGGACAAAAGATAGTATGGTTGAGGCGGTGATGGGATCGACAACTGTCATGGAGTCAGAAGGACATGCAGGAAGTCAAGCAGACTACTTGGTAGCTGTTCGAGCTTGATAAGGAAGTTATGAGCAATTATTGAAGGTGGTTGAAGACATGTCATATGTCACCACAGGTGGAGGTTGTGCAGGACGGCAGTGGCCCTGACAATTGCAGGTCTGCAGGATTAGAGAAGATCGACGGACAGAAGAAGCGTGTCTCGGGAAGAGAAGAAGCGGTTTGAAGACCTGTACACAGGCACAGAAGAAGGGAGTTCCATTTTGGGAGTTAGCAGAGAGCAGTCACTCAGAAGAAGATTTGTAGATTGGAGAGAACAATCACACATCTACCAAGCGCAGAGAGATCAGAACCATAGCTTAGAGTTCTGCAGCGAACCAGGAGAGGGTGAAGACCGACACACAAAGAGAGCACACAGTTACTTCTGTACATTGTATAGGCTAAGGCCGACAATAGTTAGTTGTTTACATTCCTTTCATTTCACATTGTAACTGTATTCGATTGAAGTAATAGAAGCCAACTTTTGGCATCCTGTTTACATCTAGTTCATGTGAACGCGTGTGTTGTGTGTAATTGTTAAGCAAGAACCCTTGTCGGGTGATCTTGCGTCAAAACTCATCCAATACCTTTCTCTATTAGTTTTTGCTTATTACAGGTTGAATGTCATGCACCATTTGGCGGTCTATGGTTTGTTTTTCGTTTTCTCCTCTCTGCCTATGTTCCTCTCCACATATGCAAACAAAATTTTATATGCATCCAACCACCATTATATCCTCCTCCTCCTCATCCTCTTCTTGCTCTTCCTCGTCTTTTTCTTGCTCTTTCATGGCTTGAGAAGCTTGCTAGACTTCTTTTAGGTCATGGGATTTTTTAATTTTATTTCAGAGCCATTACTAAAGGGTCTATGTTATAGACCTTTGTAGGAAAGTGCAAAGCATGTGAAACACCCTTTTGCTACTACTCTTATGAAAAAGAAGAACAAATGGCTTTAGAAAATTGATCTTCAACAAGTGGAAGTTAAGACAAGAAGGGGGTGGGGTTTGTACTCAAAGGGTTATTGCTAGAGATATTTCCAATAGTGATTAATGGTGTTTAGTGGGTTTGAGCAATCCAAGTTCTTCCTTGTTGCAAAATTTGGATTGAACGTAAATTAACATAAATTATCTTACATTGAAGCACAAGAATAACAAACCGACATACGAATTCACCAGTTGCTTTTGAGATGATGATGAGGCAATTGTGGTGTGAGTAACATTAAATATGTGTGGTAGGTTCATTCCATATTGTTAAGATCCTAGTGGGCGGCCTTCACTAACACGTGAAGAGGACACCACGGTTCGTATCATTTGGTATCAGAGCCTCTACCCAGGTTCGAGTCACAGAGTGGGTGGCAACGTCGGCATTATAGTGTTCGTCTGGGGCTCGTACGGCTCAAAGAGGACACCACCATACGAGTGCACATCCAACCCAGAGTCTGGACTGCGGAGTGTGGTGGGATGTTAAGATCCTAGTGGGAAGCCTTCATTAATACCTCGGGGTTTTGGTGCAACGGTTCATATCACACATATGTATGGCAGCTTGGGACAAACACAACTGCCACATAACATCTTCAAGGCAGTGCACCAAAACAACAGCCACATATTATAAGTGTGGAGATTATTTGTCTCATAACATCTTCAAGGCAGTGCACCAAAACAACAGCCACATATTATAAGTGTGGAGATTATTTGTCTCATTAATATTTAATGTTAGAAGAAGTAAGACTATAGTAACTTCTAGCATCATTTCATTTCATAAAAAAAAAGTACTCAATAATCTCCACTTTAACCTAAGTTTTTTACCAAAAATGGCACTATGCTTCGAGATGAGGCCAAATAAGACAATGGACTAGGTGATTGGCTGACAAAAATTGTTATGTATATCGATTCGTTCATTGAAAGCATTACTCATACTTTGCAACAAAAAACTTAGGATTAATTCCTAAAACTTATTTTGGTTTTCATGTAAATAAATTGAAACTATGACAATGTCGTTCATAGAGTCCCTATAGCTTGAGACATGGACTGATAAGAGTTCAATGCATAAAGTAAAATTCATAACTTACTAAAAACAACATTTATAAACATTATTTGAGGAGATCATTCTTTCTATGTTCTATTCAACAAGTTTTAATGTTCATTTTTTACTAAACTTGCTAAAAGAAAGCACTATTTAGTATTGGGTAGAATGAGTATTTATCAAAATGCTAATAATAACTCATAAATCTAAGAGATGTAAATAGCAAGGATGTATTGCTATGATAGTTGGCATGTTTAAACTTCATACCATGTAAATCGATGGAATTTGTTTTAGTGTATTAAAACTACTTATAAATCTAATTCTATATCTGCAACTAAAAATTCTTTAAAAAAAAGAAAAGAAGTTTTTAAATATATAAATTTATAGTGGTAACTCATATATAGTTATATGGCATTCCTAAAGAATGTATTAACATACCTTTTTTTCCCTCAATTCAAATGATTATAAAAACAAGAGTTGCAAGCAGCCTAGTCCCTGCCTTTTTACAATTTGATCAAATATTTTTTACTTTAAAAAACTGAAACATAAATTCAAATAAACATTAATAGTTTATTCAATAAAAAATAAAAATCCAAAACATCTTCTAAAAATCAAAATTCATATTAGTAATATTTCATTAGAATGTCTAGTATTTCATAATCACAAATATACATCAAATAAAAACTAAACAACTTTACCCCATCCTAGAGTTATCAATTTTTATTAAAAAACAAATTATAATTTTTTTAAATGTACAAAGTAATTTATTTTGTTGAAAATCAAATTATCATTTTTGTTTATAAATTTAAGAAAATTCAAAGCACAACATTAAGAATCTTTATATATGATTTGAAAAAATAAAACCCAATTACACACAACATGCTAGTTTATTTTGTATTGAATTATTAAGAATATTATTATATGTTTTTTGGGAAAAAAATACACATAACAAACTAGAGTTCAATGACCTATCCAAGATTAGTGTAATAAAAAATAGAATAATGCAAAAATATAGTAACAACAAATACACACAACATGCTAGTTTGTTTTATTGAGTTATTAAGAATCTTAATATATGTTTTTTTAAAATACACACAACAAACTAGAGTTTAATGACCTATCCAATATTTTATAATTACAAATAAAATAATGCAAAAATATCAACAACCCAAGGTTCACAACAAAAGCTAATGATTCAAGCTCCTATGTTCTTTCATCCAATAATTGTTTATGTGGTGTATCCATTTTTGGCCAAGTGTAGTTTTACTAGTTCAAGGGTTTCTTCAGGATTCATGAAGTTTAGTTCAAGGGTTTCTTCACGATTCATGAAGTTTCTTTGTTCCTATCTTTCATAATTCCAACATTCCCCATCTTCCACATGTTTGCTTTCATTTATAGCTTTTACCATAGGCCTCACCCTCATTGTTTGATTGTAGCTCAACTTATAATATAGTTATTCCAACATCAATCAAAACAAGTGAAAGATATCATAATAAAATTATTTTCTTCGGCAATTAGTAATCCTCTATAAATTCCAAATAAAAAACTTAAATGTAGTTCAATACTTCATAAATATTATATTACAATCCAAAACTCATTGTTAAAAAATGATTGAAGTTTGTATGTTGTAAATTTTAAGAAATTTGATTTTAGGAAAAATGTTTTCTTCCACAATTTTATTACTCTAATATTTTGTTTAATTGTGAATTTTGGAGTTGTATTATTTTTATATAATTTTAAAGGAAAATTGAGTAAAGTCAAAATTCTTTTATAATAAATAATTTTAAAATTAAGTGTAATGCACTTTATCATATTCTTATTTTAAAAGCATGAGTTTCACCTTGAACAAAGTGCAAATAACTTTGTTTAATTGTTTTATATTAAATAACTTTAAAATTAAGGACAATACACTTTATCCTATTTTTATTTGACAAGTCAAGGTTTCACCAATTGAGAACAAGGCCTCACGATCAAGCACTTAAAGTATAAGCAGAAATATTTTTTGTGAAGAGTAATATGCTTCTTATCCATGCTTCCAACATCAATAAAATTCATTCAAGTTTTAAAAGAAGATATAATAGATGTGTGGTTTTTTGGTTAAATCATTAGAGGATAGTGGAGGAGTAAATCTTCCAAAATATGAATATTAATGAAATTAGTATCATAATTAAGTTTAAAGAAAAATGTGGTCCCATATAGTCATTGAGAATAAAAAATCGTGAATTATAAGACAATTGTTAATCTCGAGTTAGAGGATCAATACTTTCTTTTAACTAGAAGGGTTAGCTCAAGCAACCATCACCACATAGCCTAGACGAAATATGGACCTGAACTTGAAATATCTTGAAGAACATATATTATATGGCAATTCTTCCTATGAACAAAGTGGTTCAATTTTAATAAAATCTTGAGCCGCGATCTTTTTTTCTTGAAAACAAAAATCATCACCATTAAATATTTTTAACATTTTAATATATAATAATTCAATATTATAATAAATTTATATAAACTTATTTATCATTTATATAAAAATTAAAAAAAAATATTGTTTTGTTTTTAAACTATAGTAATTAGACTCATAATTTTTTTTAATTTAAATTTTACATAAAATAATTAATGTATTATGATTAATATAAAATGATTCATTATAATGTATTATGATTAATATAATATTATAATGTACTATGATTAATATAATATGATTCATTATAGTATCATCAAAAGAGAAATCAAATTAATAATATGATTACATGATTCATTATAGTATTATCTAAATTTTAAGAGAAATCAAATTTATTTGTAATAAAAGTTAATCATTTATATAAAATTATGTTAATTAGTGTTAAGTAACTTTATACATTGCATTAAATTGTTTTGAACTAAAAGCTACTCACCTTTTGTTATTAATAGGACCATATATGAATTCAATTTTAAGCACTTCACTTTTGTTATTAATATGGCTATATATGAATTAAATGTTAAATACACTTCATTTTTTATTGTTAGAGCAATATTATAATATCTATACTCTAGAAGTCTCGAGAGAATGTCGCCATGCCAAATTGACCAAGGCTCGTGAAACCTTATCTCTCTGTAATTTTGGATCATACGAAGTCAATGAAATTGAACATTTTACTTCACCATAAAGGGTTTTTTTGGACTCCGGAGTGTGAAAAAAAGGACTTAGTTGTGGAAAATATTAAAAATATTTTGAGAGTGCAATGGTAAACTGACAACCTACAATCCAGTTGATCCCAGAAAATTATAGCATAGATTTTAAGGGGTCCATAATGATCATAATAACATATGCATGCATTTTGAAATTAAATATCCATAGTAGTTTAGTAATAATTGTCTCATGGGCACTGCTTTACGAGTGTCGCTTCCAACTAACAGTAAAGCTTTGCCAACATGAAGTTTCCCTGTTGAATACATCGACATGTCATGACATTTTTTACGAGCAACAGCAAGAAACTTCATAACATAACAATGCTGGTAGTGAGATCATATTTGTTACAAATAATAAGAAAAAGGACATGAAAATATATTCAATTTGTAGAAAGAAAAAAATAACATATATCATCATAAAATAGAAGATATACACCATAATCGATTTGAGAAGCTTTAAAAAAAAAACATTTTGCGTCCCTTCAACGGAAAACAAACAAACCAAAAAGAGAACACTAAGGTGGTCGTACACAGAAACCAAATGATTCAAGGGATTATAGATTCCAATTTAAATCAATTTAACCATAAAAATCAACATTGGTGGTGAAGTCAAGGTCATATATTTCACTTTGCATCAACACCACATGCTTACCATCACATTGTTACTCATTCCACAACAACAAGAAAATTTGGGACTGACAAAATGATACTCTTCTACTTGGTTTGATAAACCATTTTGTAACTTGCTTGAATGTCAGAGTTACAAAGATGGAATCAAAAGAATTGGAAATGACTTGTGCAATCAAATTAATTCCCTATGAACATAATGCAATACATATGAACTTAATGCATACTAACTTGTCAAAGGATCTTTGAGGACCACCTTGAGTAGTTCCCTGCCGACTATGAGCTCCATAAAACATTTCTAACATATACTGCATAAATCCTGCAACTTGGTCTAGCATTTGTCCTCCTAAAGTCAAATTCATATTTCCAGTTATGGCCATTTGAGGATCTTCATCCTCATTTATGGTCCCGGGCTTTTGACTACCACCAGTTTCCTGATGTCCATCTTGGACACTTTGGCCAAACTGTGTTACCATGTTCATGAAACCTGGAAGCATGCTTTCTACTTCCAGTGGAATGGATACATTGAAAGGTGTGGATACAAAAGTATAGCAAATGCAAATGCTTTGACTATCAAACTAGATCAGGCCACCATATCCATATGATTTAGAAAGCTTTTGGAAGACTGATTTATGGTCAAATAATTGCATCTCCTTAAATAAAATAAAAGGAAACAAAATTAGACATAGCATTAACAAAATTACAAATATCATTATTGCACATCTCAATAAAATAAAATGAAACAAAATTATAAATATTAATACTGCACATCTCAATAGATAAAACAAAAGGAACAATTGATATTTGTTCAAACATAATACCCAACAATCTTGACTTTCAATTTTAAGTAATATCATATATTGCATAATCCCAATATTTTTATGTAAAATTTGCAATCTCCAGATCCGAAAAACATTTCCCAAATTTATTGCTAATCTTGTATTATTGCATATACAATATACAATATGTTAATTTCTTAAAATTCTTATTGTTAATTTCTTAAAATTTACAATATACAAAATTCAATCATTTTTTAACAATGAGTTTTGGATTGTAATATAATATTTATGAAATATTGAAATACACTTAAGTTTTTTATTTAGAATTTATTTCCCAAATTTATGGCTAATCTTGTATTATTGCATATACAATATACAATATGTTAATTTCTTAAAATTTACAATATACAAACTTCAATCATTTTTTAACAATGAGTTTTGGATTGTAATATAATATTTATGAAGTATTGAACTAAACTTAAGTTTTTTATTTGGAATTTATAGAGGATTACTTAGAAAATGTTGCCAAAGAAAATAATTTTATTATGATATCTTTCACTTGTTTTGATTGATACTGAAATAACGATATTATAAGTTGAGTTACAATCAAACAATGAGGGTGAGGACTATGGTAAAAGGTATAAATAAAAGCAAACATATGGAAGATGGGGAATGTTGGAATTATGAAAGATAGGAACAAGGAAACTTCATGAATAGTGAAGAAACCTTTGAACTAGTAAAATTGCACTCGGACAAAAATGCATACACAACGTAAACAATTATTGGATGAAAGAATATAGGAGCTTGAATCATTAGTTTTTCTTGTGAACCTTGAATTGTTAATATTTTTTGCATTATTTTATTTTTAATTATATGAAATATTGGATAGGTAATTGAACTCTAGTTTGTTATATATATATATATATATATATATATATATATATATATATATATATATATAAGATTCTTAATAATTCAATAAAGCAAATTAGCATGTTGTGTGTATTTGTTGTTAATATATTTTTGCATTATTCTATTTTTAATTACAAAATCTTGTTACTGTCATTGAACTCTAGTTTGTTATATGTATGTTTTCCCCAAAAACATATAATAAGTTTCTTAATAATTCAATAAAAAACAAAGTAGCATGTTGTGTTTAATTGGCTTTTATTTTTTCAAATCATATATTAAGATTCTTAATGTTGTGCTTTGAATTTTCTTAAATTTATAAACAAAAATGATAATTTGAGTTTCAACAAAATAAATTACTTTGTACATTATTTTATTATTTTATAATAATATTTTATCATTTTTTATAAAAAAAAGTGTCACTTCTTGGATGAGTACTAAAATAGTTACATCTCCCTACTGGACTATTCCATTTTATTCTTAGTTAGTTTTTTGTAAGGTTCACAGTTTTTGAAACAAATCTAATCCAATGTATCACTCAAATTCCACACTGTAACACTATCCAATTCTACTATGTAATGTTAATAATCTAAATTATATTAAAACTAATTAGTAATACTATATATATATTTTTTATAATTGATATAAACCAGGAGTTATAAATAGTTGCCATGGTAAATTAACAATACCAAACAAAAAGCAAAAGCAAATCACAATATAAATATAATAACTATAAAAGGAATTATAAATAGCTTCCGTGGTAAATAAACAAAGCAAAAGAAAATCACAATTAACACCATATTACACGTACCTACTCCATTAACATAATGGTCAAATCCACGTTTTACAGTACTCGAATATGCAATAACTCGTGCATAAATAGTTATGCAATGGTTGCAAAAAATTAAATATGTTCAATTTAAAAAATCATAAAAATATAATATTTGCGATGAAACATACTGCAAAATTAATTTTCTAGAAAAAGAAATATAAAAAAAAGAGTGGTTGAAACTAGCATATTGGAAAATCAATCGGCCAAAATAACCGTGAACATTTAAAGTTTCAATGCCAAGTTTCTATGCAGCATTAAATCCCAACAGGAGGTACCGATTCCTTATAAGTAAATACCCATTTTACTATTAAAAGCAACTGAAGCATAGGTACTTAGTCTGTTTATCAAACACACACTTGCGCGTTGCTGCAATACCCATTTTACTATTAAAAGCAACTAAAGCATAGGTACTTACTCTGCTTATCAAACACACACTTGCGCTATGCGCAGCAACGACCATAGATTATTTACAAATATAAAAAGGTGTAGGGGAACATCCATGTTCAAATCATTAACAACATCATATGGATTAGTTGTGATGTTCTCAAAAAACACGCTGAACCATAAATTAGATAAAGTCCAAGTGGCATTTCTCAACATTGAAAGCTTAACATGTTCATTTAATTGAGCAAGTGGTATAAAGTCACCATGGCTGAGGACTAGATATCTGCGTTTGGGTGAGTCAGCGATATTTCCCAATGCCTAAACAACATATTAACATAGAAGACAATAAATTCAATGGTGAGGACGATATAGGCTCTATTGCAGAATTGGAATATTGGACTAAATTTTATGGAAAAATGGCTCTACTCACAATTTTCTCACCTGCTCACAAACATAATGACTGGGTGAAATTCGTAGTTGTAGAAATATTCTTTCCTGAGCGACATGGTGCAAGATACAATAGAGAAATACAAGCAAATTATGGGTTGAGTTGACATACCATTACTTGCAAAGAGGAAAATGACATTTCCTTCCTTAGAAGAACCCATTTGCGCAATAAACATATAGAGAAGGAGAATGGCATTCTCTTCATGACGAACACCTCTGCACAAAGATGAAGATTAAGATTTTAACTACAAACCTAGTTTAAGGCGAACCTTAAAACTGAAAAATTCTTCACAGGCCAAGCCCTAGTAGATACCGGTAAGCCACATAGAGTTACCTTTCAAACGAAAGTGGTAGGTGGAAAAATTCTGGCCATACCTTCTCATTCAATACACATGGCAACTTAGAGGATGCACAAGTGTTGCATGGTATTAATGCATATCCCTTAGTGGCAATATGCCAACCACCCTCGCCCACCCACGGTGACATGTGTATAATAATATTCATCTGACAAGTTTGTAGGAGGTTAAGGTAAAGGTAAGTATTTTTTGTTTTTATCTTAATTTTTTTAATGTGTGACAATGATAAAAATTGTCAATTCAAGCTCTCTCATCCAATAAAAACTAAGAATCATTTTTCAAAAAATAATTTATAAATATGTATTTTAACCTAACTTTGATATGTCTTTAGAAAAAATGAAATATCTATATCAACTAATACACAAACACGGAACATATAGTCTCTGCCTACGACAGGGACTAATAAAGATTTGCAGAGTTTAATAACAAAAGTTGAAAAAAGTCTCAATCTATGGTGCAATTGATGGATTTCTAGAGGTGGTAGGTTGGTACTAGTCAAAGTTGTGTTAGAAGCAATAATTGTCAATTTTATGTCTTTGTCTTGGATTCCAATAAAGGTTTCAGAACAAACAAGAAGATTATGCTTTAAATGTATTTGGTTAGGAAGTAGGGACACAAAAGCAAGAAGTAATCGGTTCCCAAATCCATGGGGGCTGGGGGAATAAAAAACATATTCCAATTTTCAAAATCCCTAGCTATAAAAAGTGTTTGGAGGCTAATCCAACATAAAGGTATTTGGTGCACTTCGGTTGTATGAAATATATATTTCCAACATCTATTGAAGAATGTCCGAGAAATCCTATTAAAAATATACAAAATGTATCCATGATTTGAAAATCCTTAGTGGTAGCTTTTTCTTTGGTTGTTAATTAGTTGATATGGAAAATTGGTAGAGGTACTAAGGTCCAGGTTTGGTTAGATTCATGGATTGAATGTGGGTAAAATTTCATATTACCAGATCACATGATTTTCTGCTTGCGATCTAGAGGTATTTACAACTTGCCTCGTATTTCAAACCCTGTTAACATGGCCATTTGGCACTAGGGATGAATCTTAGGTAGAGCTCTGGGTTTGAAAGAGGCAAAATGTGATATATAAGAGCAGTAATTAGAAGGACTCCAAGCTACCTATGTTTTCCTTAAATATGAGGAGGATACTTTGAATGGTCAAATGGCTCAAGTGGTGATTATTCACCTAAGGAAGGTTATAAGGTGCTATCTTCTCAAGGAGAGTGGGAACCACCAAAATGGTGGTGGAAGAAAATTTGGTAGTTTAATATCCATTCAAAGGCCACAATTTTCTGTGGATGATTCTAAACAATAAGGTGCCAAACTAGGACATTTTACAAAAGAGGACCTATGTTAGACCTGGGTAGTGTATTCTGTGTAAAGCTCATAATGAGGCAAATCAACACCTAAACATAAGCTATACTTTTACACAATAGGTCTAGAAAAAGGTGGCAATGCCACTAGGGTTGGAAGGAAACTAGTCTGGTAATACTATCAAAGAAGGGCTTAAGAAGTGGTGTGAAAATGTAGGCATTTTTAGAGCTATGCCATTAATCATGGCTTGGGGCATATGGCTAGCAAGAAACACGAGGATATTTGAAGACAAGGTTGTCCCCCCTTTGGTTTTAGCATTTCAAAGTCTAAATATTATAGGCTCCTTTCACCAAAAGATATTTGTAAAAGTACCTTAAGTGGTGAAGGAGGAGGTTATTGATAAAAGCAATGCCCAAGCTTACTTGATTGCACTTCACATGGAACCCACCATGAGGAGGAGCAGGAGAGATTCTACACTTATCCAAGATACACTCTCTTAGTTTCAAAGTTGGCATTGATAATGGAACAAACAATTTCTCAAAGTTGTTGGCTTTAAAATTAGTTCTCACACTTGTTGTATAGTATGGTCAAATGAATGTGTAGATATTTGGGGATTCATTGTTGGTGATCAAGTGGATCAAGAGAGAATCTACCTTGAGAAACTATATTCTGCAACATCTTTTGGATGATATCCAAGTTTTGAAGAATACTTTGAATAACTTATCTTTCACTCATATATACAAAGAAATGAACTAGGTGGTGGATAGCTTGTTGAAGAAAGGCCTACCACTACTACCTCAAGTGGACTAGACCATTTTTTAAAACAAGGAAGGAGTAAGCTCAAAATTTCATCATGCATCTTTCATCTATTAATGTAGTTGTGTGTGTGTGTGTATATATATATATATATATATATATATTGTCGGTATAAAACTTTATTTCGTGTGAGGTTAAATTTGTTCTTTACAAAACTATATGATAAGTTTTGGCCTTGATATTGAAATGGGAGTATAAAATGTTATAATATTTGGAAGGAGTAAATCTTGTTACTTTGAAGACACCGTGTCATATTTTTTGGGGGTTGTAAAAGATAGGAATTTGAATGTTGTATGGCATTTATATGATCTAATTTTAATTTGAAAGGAGTAAAGTTATGTTTTTTTTTCTTTGGAAAAAAAGCTATAAGATATTCAACATGGCTATAAAATATATTTGAAACAAGATATTTCTAAGATTATATGGCTTGTTTAATATAGGCGATTATACTAACTAGATATTAAAATGTTTAAATAAGACATGGCTAGTATCATATGATCGACCTAACATACATTTTAATAAACTGCATAAAAGCATGGACTAAGTTGCATGCAACCCTTGTTATTAATATACATTAAGTCACTAGTTATGATGGTTTAGTCGAGTTCATAAAAGTAATGTTTGGGATGCAAAAAAAATGATTTGTTTTTTCTTTGTCAATATGTTTTCATAGTTAAGCAATTAATTAGCGAATGTTGCTATGGTTATTGGAATAAACCTATCATTTACTTCATGAATCATCATTCATGAATATAGAACTCCATAATATTCATACCAAAATAATAATATCAATTCATTTGAATATATGGTATGGGATTGATGAATTTAGATACAATGTCATGTATATAAATACACATAGGGGTCAAAATTCATACCTTCTAGGGAAATGGATGACTTAACATTATTGAATATACAATGTTAACCTATGACTTCTATTACATTTTAAATATTTATACATTATTACTTTAATAGTAATATACCTAGGTATATTACAAGCCCCCTTAAAATGTTTTGCTCTCAAAGATTTATTTTTATAGAATGATCCATCTTCTCGTAACTTTCGTCTATTTGAGAAGGTTGAGGATACAAAACAATATGATTTCCAAAGTCTTCAACAACATTGTTGCATCGACATAGGATCAATCAATCCTAAATGACATGTTCTTGGAATTTTTTGATGATAAAATTCTCAATGTTAACTTCTTCTTTTTTTACTTTGAGTTGTATTGATTTTCAAATGCTTTGATATGCAAGTACAACATTAACTTTGGTTAGGTAACTTTGGAAATTAGTAAGTTGACTCTTGTGTGCTACACTTTATGTGATTTGGGTGAAGATATGGTACCTGGTAAGTTGAACCTTAGTATTTGATTTGATATTTTCATGATTTACTTGTGTTGCGGAATCAACTTTTTATTCACTAGCATGTCAACATCCTTTGGTTGAGATATAGATTTATAGATGGCCATTAAGAAATCGACTTCAACTAAAATTGCATATGTAGAGGTCATCTTGTCATCATATTATTTCTTGATTTCAATTTATGAACATCATATTATTTCTTGATTTCAATTTATGAATACTCTTTATTTAGTAAAAACTTCATTAGTAGTTATAAATTAACAACTCTATGGAACATAGTATGTAGTTAAAAGTCTATGGAACCTATAGCTACACCCATAAATAACAACTCTTTGATTGAGGCGAGTTGTTGACCTAGAGATGCCAACGATGATAAACTACATATCGATATGTGCGCAGTGAGTTGCATGGCATCCATATGTGGACTTGCATGCCACGCGACTTACCACCCACATGCAATTCATTGCCCACAACTCAATGCATTAAAAGACGCTGAAGAGCTTGGCGATGTCCAAACCGGCATTGTCAAGCGGGAAGATATAGAAGAATAGTCGGCGCTACTTTATTAACAAGTGAAATAGTTGGTGGTTGAGAAATGGTTCATCAAATTGTGGATGCAAATGCACGCCAAGTTCCATGATTGCCAAGTAGCCCATTACACTATAGAATCAATGGTGAATCTTCGTGAGTGCAACCTCTGCATCTAGATCTGTTGTTGTTGGTGTTGTATATATGTATGATGATGCTACTGCTATTGATGATGATGTTATTGTTTTTGTATCTGGAACCAGTTCTACAGAAGCATCAACATAGTGGTATGGGTCGACTCACTTACTAAGAAATTACTATATTTTTATTGACGTGACTATGTTATGAAAAATATTGAGATGATCTTTATTAAATAAGGTTTATTAGAAAGTTCCTAAAAAGTTAGATACAAATTATTATAAGAATACTTACTAGAAGGTTTCACCTACTAGAAAGTTCCTATGAGGTTAGATAAAAACTATATAGAGAAGTAGAAGAAATGTAATGAAGTGTCTTGTAAAGCATACTTTAATTGGAGCTCTTGTGAGTTGGAGGTTTCCCTCTTGAAAATGTAAGTAAGCATTGCTTTCATCAATAAAGGTATTGATATTTGTGGCATTTGGTTATTCTATAATCACCTATATTGTTGTTGTAATTTTGTTGTTTTCATTTTAAATCTCGATATATTTAGTTATTTATGCTCTGAATCTCTTATTATGCTAATAAGGTACTTAACAGAGGTTGACAAGATTAGACAAATGGTCTACCCACTACTAGCCAACCCACAAGCACACCTAGGTTACACTTTGCAAGATGATGAGCTCCAATATAAAGGTTGTATTATTTTGGTTCAGGATTCCTCACTTAAATCCACATTGTTATCTAAATTACACTCCTATTCTACAACAGGTCATTCTAGGTTTCAAAAAACATATGATAGGATTAAGAGTTCATTCTCTTGGGAATACATGAGAAAGGACATCCACACCTTTGTGGTAGAATGTAATACATGCCAATAACACAAAGGGGAAATAATAAAACCTTTGGGATCCTTACAACCTTTACCCATTCTTACCACTATGTGGGTTGCCATTTCTATGAATTTCATTGCGGGGTTACTAAAATCGGATAATGAATATGTGATTATGGTAGTTGTTGATCACCTTTCCAAATATGCTTGCTTATGTGCCTTACAACACCTATTCAAGGCCTCCACAGTAACATAGGTCTTCATGGCCAATATTTTAAAACTACATAGCATGCCTAAATCCCTTGTGATTGATTGTGCTCCCACCTTCACCAACATTTTTTGGCAGTAGTTGTTTTAGCTTCAAGGTACCCAGTTCAATCTCAACATTGCACTCCACCCTATAACTAATGTCTAGACGAACTCCATCAACAAATTTTTGGAAGCTTATTTACATTGTTTTCCGTTGGAATGACAATTTCGATGGGTCCAATGGTTACCCTTGGTTGACTGGTAGTACAATACTACCTATCATAGGGCTGCCAAAATGATCCCCTTTGAGGCAATCTATGGATAATCGCCCCTATTAGCAATCTCATACTTGCCAGGATTCTCTAAGGTTTAGGAGGTGGACAACACCTCCATAGTCCGTGCTGACATTCTTCATACCCTAAAAGATAACTTGGTGTTGGCTCAGAATCACATGAAGTAACAAGCAAATCAACATTGCTCCAAATGTCATTTTGATGCAGGGGTTTGATGTTCTTGTGTCTCTAACCTTATAAGACCTCACTCAAGGAGGGGAGACACCATAAGCTATCTCCTAGGTTTTATGGACCCTATATTTTACTCAAATATATAGGTCTAGCGGCTTACAAATTGGATCTACCTAGCCATTCTAAGCTCCATCCAATTGGTCATGTCTTGCTTGAAGAAAGTGCTTGGGTCCAACTATAAAGTTCAAATTAGCCTTCTAGATTTGGACAAGGAGGGTTCCATTTGGTTGCAACCTTATGTCATTTTGGACACAAAGTGAGAATTTTCTCTGCTAGTGCACTATCCAAGAAATTTTGATCCAATAGAAGGATACGTGCAACTTGAAGATACTACATGGGAACCAACAAAAATTCCCCACCAACTTCCTTATCTCTGGCCCCAAGGACAAGGATGCTTTTAAGGTAGGTGACATGTTAGGGTCCCACCCTAACTCCCCATATCAGTGGAATATATTGTTACTTAATGTATTGAGGGCCATCTCTATTAAATAAGGCCCCACGAGGTAGTAGAGTGTGCAATCAATAAGTGTAAGTAACCTCATTAATGGAGGTCCACTAGGTGGTTAGGTTATGGTAAAATAGAAACTATATATTGTAGTAGAAGGCATGTAGTATGTTGTTAAGTGAATATTATTATATTTGGAGCTTTGCTCATATTGAAGGTTTCCCCCTTGAAGAGTCAATTGAACATTGCATCCAATACTAAATATCAATAAAGTTTTGCTTGATGTTGTTATTTCTCCATTTTGGTTCACTTTATTTACCTTTTGTATCTATATATGTCTGGCTTGCTTTGTTTCTTTGCTTTCCATAATTATATTGTTTCTTTGCTTTCCATAGCTATATTCTATGTATTTTGCTTTGAATATTTAGTTTCAACTAACAAAGAATACTGCATATTCCCGAAGGGAAGTTTGCCACAAGATTAGATGACTCTATGTCCATCTCTTGATAGGTTGTAACCATCAAATAAATGATATGTTTATACCTTATTGATCAATCCACCCTCACAAGAGAGTCAATGGTTAACAAAAGTTGTTAGGGTTGTTAAATTAGGTTGGGTGGTCATATATACCCATATAAAGTATATATTAGTGTTCATCTCTTGATAGGTGGTTAGTACAAGCACACACACTTATTTAAGTCCATATATAAAGTGTTTATAACTTTTTTTTGCATGAATCTCCCTAACTTATGGGAATGGCCTGTGGTCTAGCAAACCGCAACCTAGGGGCATCTAAGTCGACAAAATCACCCGTGGATTGCACCCAGCCTGGGCCACACCAACGCTTAGCATGGATGGATTTTTTTGGTGTCTCCTCTCACCACCATCAAGTTTCGAACATGGGCTACCTAACAAACATACCCCTCAAAACCCCTCGAATACCAACCATACTAGTGGGACTTGACAAAGTTTCTATAAAATCATAAAAATGGATTTTATTATATTTTTGTCTTATATGGTGATAATGAATTAAAATGCTTCTAAAAACTTATCTTTCATAGAATAGCCTAATCATGCAACACATAAACTTTATTTTCTAGTATTTTTTCTTTACAAAGACGATAAAGTTTTTTATGGAATTTTGGAATGACAAGTTTGGATTACTAAATTTGCAATATGTGATTGTTTTAATACAAATAAAGAAATAAAAATCAATTTAGGTTATCATTATTTGAAAAATTGTAGATTTACATTGTCAAGATCACTATTTTTCATTGTCAAATTTCAAAGTTGTGAACACATTCTAAGCTAACATCTTCACCTCTTTTTATTTTTACTTATATTTTAAGTTTCAATATCACCCTCTCCACTACCTACAAACAACTACACTACTTCAAGTTTTGAACATTTAAAACCCTAATTTATATTTATCTTTCAACAACTAAGTGAAATGTGGATCAATCTTTCTTCTTAACGGTGAAAAAGAGAAGCCTTGAAAGTTTGCATCTCATTGTGTTTTAATTTTAAAAGTTGTAAAAATCTCCATCTTCTCTTCTTGTAGAATTTGCACTTGCTAGAGATATCGGACGCAAGCAAGATTGGAAATTAGCGTAAATACAAACAGTAACCCGTCTTCCTAAAAGTTGGAGGATTGCGTTAGAAAAATATTTATTTATTACTAAGCATTGGTGTCGTATTCGTTGAAACGATTTGAAATTATTAGAAGAGAAATGTTTTTTCCTTCTTATATTTAAGTGTGAAGTGTCGTATTAAAAATGATACCGTTTGAAATGATTAATTTAGAAATATTTGTTTTTCTCAACATATACCAATGTGGTACGGAAAGAATGTCTATAGAATACTTTATTTTTATTATTATTATTATATAGATAGAAGTGTGGTATCAAGTTGAACCATTTGATTTTTAATTATATAGAAATGTGTAGTGTTAAGTTGAAACGGTTTATGTGGTTAAAAGGGAAATTCATTTTTTATTAAAGCATTAAGTGTCTATTCCAGTTAAGTTTGAAGTGGTTTGAAAAAATATTTATTTTTTATTATATATAAATTTGGTATAAGTCAAAATGGTCTTTCATTATAGAAATGTAATATTGAAGTTGAAATGGTTGAAGTGTTTAATAAAATTTAATATTTTAGGTTTTATTATGTTTCTTAGGAGAGATATATGAATTGCGTTGTTGCATTAGTTATGCCTCTCAAGAACTAGATTTTTAAATATTGTTAAAGTCGTTCTAAAGTAAAAAAAAATGTTAATATGATTTTTTTTAATGTTGGAAAATTTGTTGAAAGTTGATTGGGTAGGGGGTTGTGACATATGCCTTGGTATCCCTTCCTAGGCATTGTTGGCGGGCCTGTGTCATTGTGAAAGGTTGTGGTAGTACGGATTATTCCTTTTCCTCCTTGTCCCAATGTATTGCGTGACAATTGTGTGTACGTTTTTGTATGCTACGCTTCTGCCATTCGGTCAATCACTGCCATGGTTATTGTGCACCTGGTTCACTTGCTCAACGTGTGAAAATGTTTGAGTGTTACCACCTACATTGCATCTACCTCTTGTCATAGTGCCATGATGATCCATTTTTGAGCTGTGTGTGAGGCCCAACCATCCTTCTACATTCAACCACCCACTACTGCGTCCCGTCCTCCATTTTATTTTGGACTTTGATTCGGGCATGATGGGAATGGGTCGGGAAGGATTTTGAAATGAGGGGAGCTACCAACAGAGAGAGCATTTAAACGTTCACATGACATGTTTTCGGGCAGGATTTCCTTGGCATGTATACTCTTGACTTGTTTTCAATAGGATTTTGTGGTCAAAAACTCGGCACAAGTGGCTA
The DNA here is from genome assembly GCA_027924585.1 of Larix kaempferi. Lineage (NCBI taxonomy): Eukaryota > Viridiplantae > Streptophyta > Pinopsida > Pinales > Pinaceae > Larix > Larix kaempferi. The sequence continues at coordinate 38,329,572 of BSBM01000055.1, read as the reverse complement.
TGGTGTTAAGGCATGATTTTGCATGGTGGACCTTAGATCATCCAGATGTACAAAACCTTTTAATATAACCTTCCATTCATGTAAGGTGTTGAGCTATTAACTTAGCCAAATACTTGTAACATTCATAACAATTTGTAGATATGAGTCACATTCTTTTACCCGATGCCTTGGATTACACAACTTGTTTACGGTGGATCATTTTTATATTGGCCAATGTCATATTTGCACCCAATCGAATTAGGAGGCGTTATACTCTCTTCAGTAAAATGTTTGGGACTCTTAGCCATGTTATTTGTGATTAGGATGTTAACCATGACCTATTGTGTCTCATTAGTGATCTTCGGTGCCGCAAACATAGTGATTCACATCATGTATGACCATCGCAAAATAAAAAAAGAAAACAACTATTTAGTTGTAGGAATGGACATGTAGTGTTTGTGAATGAATTTGGATCTGTTGTACTGAACCATTTTATGTTCACCACCTGTGCATGGCGATATCCTAAATCTACTACGTGCGTTTTCCTTCTACCACCTCTGGACTTTTGTATAGAGTGGTAGTCTCGACAGTGTTCTGTAACTAAGATTTAGTGTTCGATAAGTCTAGGGTTTTGAGTATGTGTTTCATCGCTCTCATGTTGCGGTTCATGCCTCGGTCACATGGGCCTATGATTGTTGTGCGTTCTATGTAAACTACTTCCCTCTACGACTTCTTGTATCACAATGTACACCTACGCATTTTCCTAGTATGACTATATAATGGCCCTCTTCATGTTTCCCCTACCATTGTGTGTGTTTCTCCTATGGGTGCGTTAACTTCAGACTCCCACTAGCTCGACGACACATCGTGATTTCTTTCTATAACCTTTCATCCCTAGTGCCTACCTTGACCTACGAGAATCCATGTCAGGTATTACCAACCTTCCTCAGACCACTGTTAACAAGGGTTTGGTTGAGTAGGCGTTCAAACACGTTGTGCAAGTGTCAACACTCAATTTCCATGGGTTCCTTAACATTATTGAATATACAATGTTAACCTATGACTTCTATTACATTTTAAATATTTATACATTATTACTTTAATAGTAATATACCTAGGTATATTACAAGCCCCCCTTAAAATGTTTTGCTCTCAGAGATTTATTTTTATAGAATGATCCATCTTCTCATAACTTTCGTCTATTTGAGAAGGTTGAGGATACAAAACAATATGATTTCCAAAGTCTTCAACAACATTGTTGCATCAACATAGGATCAATCAATCCTAAATGACATGTTCTTGGAATTTTTTGATGATAAAATTCTCAATGTTAACTTCTTCTTTTTTTACTTTGAGTTGTATTGATTTTCGAATGCTTTGATATACAAGTACAACATTAACTTTGGTTAGGTAACTTTGGACATTAGTAAGTTGACTCTTGTGTGCTACACTTTATGTGATTTGGGTGAAGATATGGTACCTTGGTAAGTTGAGCCTTAGTATTTGATTTGATATTTTCATGATTTACTTGTGTCGCGAGATCAACTTTGTATTCACTGGCATGTCAACATCCTTTGGTTGAGATATAGATTTACAGATGGCCATTAAGAAACCGACTTCAACTAAAATTGCATATGTAGAAGTCATCTTGTCATCATATTATTTCTTGATCTCAATTTATGAACATCATATTATTTCTTGATTTCAATTTATGAATACTCTTTATTCAGTAAAACTTCATTAGTAGTTATAAATTAACAACTCTATGGAACATAGTATGTAGTTAAAAGTCTATGGAACCTATAGCTACACCCATAAATAACAACTCTTTGATTGAGGCGAGTTGTTAACCTAGAGATGCCAACGATGATAAACTACATATCGATATGTGCGCAGTGAGTTGCATGGCATCCATATGTGGACTTGCATGCCACGCGACTTACCACCCACATGCAATTCATTGCCCACAACTCAATGCATTAAAAGACGCTGAAAAGCTTGACAAGCTTGACGATGTCCAAACCGGCATTGTCAAGCGGGAAGATATAGAAGAATAGTTGGCGCTACTTTATTAACAACTAGTGAAATAGTTGGTGGTTGAGAAATAGTTCATCAAATTGTGGATGCAAATGCACGCCAAGTAGCCCATTACACTATAGAATCAATGGTGAATCCGTAGAATAGGATACGAATCTTCCTGAGTGCAACCTCTGCATCTAATCTGTTGTTGTTGGTGTTGTATATATTTATGATGATGCTACTGCTATTGATGACGATGTTATTGTTTTTGCATCTGGAACTAGTTCTACAGAAGCATCAACATAGTGGTATGGGTCGACTCACTCATTAAGAAATTACTATATTTTTATTGACGTGACTATGTCATAAAAAATATTGAGATCATCTTTATTAAATAAGGTTTATTAGAAAGTTCTTAAAAAGTTAGATACAAATTATTATAAGAATACTTACTAGAAGGTTTCACCTACTAGAAAATTCCTATGAGGTTAGATAAAAATTATATAGAGAAGTAGAAGAAATGTAATGAAGTGTCTTGTAAAGCATACTTTAATTGGAGCTCTTGTGAGTTGGAGGTTTCCCTCTTGAAAATGTAAGTAAGCATTGCTTTCATCAATAAAGGTATTGATATTTGTGGCATTTGGTTAATCTATAATCACCTATATTGTTGTTGTTTTCATTTTAAATCTCGATATATTTTGTTATTTATGCTTTGAATCTCTTATTATGCTAATAAGGTACTTAACAGAGGATGACAAGACTAGACAAATGGTCTACCCACTACTAGCCAACCCACAAGCACACCTAGGTTACACTTTGCAAGATGATGAGCTCCAATATAAAGGTTGTATTATTTTGGTTCAGGATTCCTCACTTAAATCCACATTGTTATCTAAATTACACTCCTATTCTACAATAGGTCATTCTAGGTTTCAAAAAACATATGATAGGATTAAGAGTTCATTCTCTTGGGAATACATGAGAAAGGACATCCACACCTTTGTGGTAGAATGTAATACATGCCAATGACACAAAGGGGAAATAATAAAACCTTTGGGATCCTTACAACCTTTACCCATTCTTACCACTATGTGGGTTGCCATTTCTATGAATTTCATTGTGGGGTTACTAAAATCGGATAACGAATATGTGATTATGGTAGTTGTTGATCACCTTTCCAAATATGCTTGCTTATGTGCCTTAGAACACCTATTCAAGGCCTCCACAGTAACATAGGTCTTCATGGCCAATATTTTAAAACTACATAGCATGCCTAAATCCCTTGTGATTGATTGTGCTCCCACCTTCACCAACATTTTTTGGCAGTGGTTGTTTTAGCTTCAAGGTACCCAGTTGAATCTCAACATTGCACTCCACCCTATAACTAATGTCTAGACGAACTCCATTAAATGTTTGGAAGCTTATTTACACTGTTTTGCGTTGGAATGACAATTTCGATGGGTCCAATGGTTACCTTTGGTTGACTGGTAGTACAATACTACCTATCATAGGGCTACCGAAATTATCCGCTTTGAGGCAATCTATGGATAACCACTAGTAATATCATACTTGTCAGGATTCTCTAAGGTTCAGGAGGTGGACAACACCTCGATAGTCCGTGTTGACATTCTTCATACCCTTGAAGATAACTCGGTGTTGGCTCATAATCACATGAAGCAACAAGCAAATAAACATTGCTCCAAATGTCATTTTGATGCAGGGGATTGGATGTTCTTGCGTCTCCAACCTTATAAGACCTCACTAAAGGAGGAGAGACACCATAAGTTATCTCCTAGGTTTTATGGACCCTATATTTTACTCAAATCTATAGGTGTAGTGGCTTCCAAATTGGATCTACCTAGCCATTCTAAGCTCCACCGAATTTTTCATGTCTTGCTTGAAGAAAGTGCTTGGGTCCAACTGTAAAGTTCAAATCAACCTTCTAGAATTAGACAAGGAGGGTTCCATTTGGTTGCAACCTTATGTCATTTTGGACATGAAGTGAGCATTTTCTCTACTAGTGCAATATCCAAGAATTTTTTATCCAAAAGAAGGATACAACACGACATGGGAACCAACAAAAATTCCCCACCAACTTCCTTCTCTCTGGCCTTGAGGACAAGGATGCTTTAAGGTAGGCGACATGTTAGGGTCCCACCCTAACTCCCCATGTCAGTGGAATAGATTGTTACTTAATGTATTGAGGGCCATCTCTATTAAATAAGGCCCCACGAGGTAGTAGAGTGTGCAATCAATAAGTGCAAGTAACCTCATTAATGGAGGTCCACTAGGTGGTTAGGTTATGGTCAACTAGAAACTATATATTGTAGTAGAAGGTAAGTAGTAGGTTTCCAAGTGAATATTATTATATTTGGAGCTTTGCTCATGTTGGAGGTTTCCCCCTTGAAGAGTCAAGTGAACATTGCATCCAATACTAAATATCAACAAAGTTTTTCTTATTGTTGTTATTTCTCCATTTTGGTTCACTTTATTTGCTTTTTCATCTATATCTGTTTGTCTTGCTTTGTTTCTTTGCTTTCCATAGTTATATTGTTTCTTTGCTTTCCATAGCTATATTCTATCTATTTTGCTTTGAATATTTAGTTTCAACTAACAAAGAATACCACATATTCTCGAAGGGAAGTTTGCTACAAGATTAGATGACTCTATGTCCATCTCTTGATAGGTTGTAGCCATCAAATAAATGATATGTTTAAACCTTATTGATCAATCCACCCTCACAAGAGAGTTAATGGTTAGCAAAAGTTGTTGGGGTTGTTAAATTAGGTTGGGTGGTCATATATACCCATATTATATATTAGCGTTCATCTCTTGATAAATGGTTAGTACAAGAACACACACTTATTTAAGTCCATATATAAAGTTTTCAAAACTTTGTTTTTTGCATGAATCTCCCTAACTTGCGGGAGTGGCTTGTGGTCTAAGAAACAACAACCCAGGGGCATCTAAGCTGTCAAAATCACCCGAGGATTGCTCCTGGCCTAGGCCACACCAATGATTAGCATGGATGGATTTTTTTGGTGTCTCCTCCCACCACCGCCGAGTTTCAAAACATGGACTGTCTAACAAACATAACCCCTCGAATACCAACCATACTAGTAGGACTTGACAAAGTTTCTATAAAATCATAAAAATGGATTTTATTATATATTTTTTCTTATATAGGGATAATGAATTAAAGTGCTTCTAAAAACTTATCTTCCACAAAATAACCTAATCATGCAACACATAAGCTTTATTTTCTGGTATTTTTTTCTTTACAAATACAATAGAGTTTTTTTTATGAAATTTTAGAATGACAAGTTTGGATTGCTGAATTTACAATATGTGATTGTTTCAATGCAAATAAGGAAATTAAAATCCATTTACATTGTCATTATTTGAAAAATTGCATATTTACATTGTCAAGATCACTAGTTTTCATTGTCAAATTTCAAAGTTGTGAACACATTCTAAGCTAACATCTTCACCTCTTTTTATTTTTACTTATATTTTAAGTTTCAATATCACCCTCTCAACTACCTACAAACAAGAGCCGCATGCGGCAATGTCCGTGATAGAGCATGGTAATAGAGTTTGCAAATTGCACTTGCAGCAACAAGAAAACAAGATGCAGAGAAATTATCATTTGCATTTGTGCACGTTTATCATGTGCACTTTCAGAATATGTAAAAAAAGGCATGAGAGACTAAGCAAAGGAAAGAACAATTACAGTTTTATGGTTCCATGCATTTTCCACTTAAAATCCATTGCACTTCTTCTCAACATAATTTATTATCTAGTCTTTATAGCCGTGGATGAAAATTAAGTTAGACGGACTTGTTGATCATTTTTATTTGTGGAAATGGACCAATTCCAAAGAGAATGTTTGAAACATTCAAAATATGAAAGTTTTTTCTCTTAATCGACTAAGAGATTAACATAAGCATTAAAACAATAACAATGCATAATTTTATCTACATTAAACTGTTCATAAAAAATATTTTGATTTTTAATACAATATGATGAGAATAAAGCAATACTTTGGTTAAGGATAAAACATGATGAAGAAGGATAAGAACGAAATCATTTGCGTTGCATAAAAAATATTTTGATTTTTAATACAACATGATGAGAATAAAGCAATACTTTGGTTAAGGATAAAACATGATGAAGAAAGATAAGAACGGAATCGTTTGCATTTGCATTTGTAGAAGACATTCACATGCAGTTGGAAATCTATGCAATTAACATGAATAACATGTAGCAATAACATAGATGAGATTTTGAAATATTTACCATGGTATATCATAGCAATATATATATCTATATCTATATATCTATCTCTCTCTCTCTCTCTCTCTCTCTGTATATATATATATATATATATGTGTTCAGTAGACAAATTATATAAGCACAAAGTATGAGGGCAATGGATAAAAGATACATAAATGTACAGGCCATGCAAAGGTAAAGGCCATATAAACCTTGTTTTAGAGGCACTATTGAAGAAGCAATTAGGCAAGTATTCTATTTGAACAGTTAAGTTGAACTAGTGACAATTTCCCGCCCCCCAAAAAAACCAAAACTGTTATGGAGCCTATGACTCTATGAAAAACTGTTGAATTTTCTGAATTTACTTCAATATGATCTAGGATCTTAACTGAGAGAACAACATGTAAAACATATCTACAGCATATCAATCATGGAGACAATAATGCAAGCACACAAGAGACACAAAGATTTACTTGGGGAAAACCATAAAGGTGAAAAACCCCAATAACTTCCTCAGAGATAGATAGAGCAATGATACAACCAACCAATAGAGATAGCCATAACCTAGCAGCAATCCTCCTCCTCCATAAGTGCGCCTCTCCTCCTTGAGAGCATGTGTGAGAAGTGAGTGAGTTAATAGAGTGCCTCCCGCACTCTATTTATACTTGACTTGACTTGCCTTTTTACCTAACTCATGTAGGCTCGAACTTAACCACATAACATAATGCTGACTGGGCCGACCCCCAATAGGGTGGTCTAATAACCCTTAGACCCACATGGCCGACCCCCAATAGGGTGGTCTAATAACCCTTTGACCCACATGACTTATACAGGGCCGACCCCAACAAGGTGGTCTAATAACCCATCAAGTATAAGTTACGACACTTACAATATAAATGACGACACTTCCGTATAGAGGAATAATACCATCTCTATAGGAGTACATACAACATATATGAAATACATTCCGAAGTTACATATACATCAACACTCCCTCTTAACTAGGAAGGTATTTCTCAGCACAGTTCTTCTAGAACAAGTCATCTTCTCTGGATCATCGTCACTGGATAATCGTCATCGAGTCATCATCATCGTCACTGCTGCTGCTATCTCAATCAATCTCTGAATCTACTCGTCATAGGAAGTTCTACAAAGCCAGTCCTTTTTCATACTGGATGTAGGCCCACCACCTGCAGGTCTTCGTCATCACTGGCCATACTGTGGAATCCTCAGGACTTATTACGTGCGTCACAAAACCTCGAAAGAGCATCCCAGGATGTTACGGGTACACAACTCCGACCTGTAGGATCTCCCAGGGCGCTATTACATGTGACCCCACCACAAAACCTCGAAAGAGCATCTCAGGATGTTACGGGTACACAACTCCGACCTGAAATCTCCAGGGCACAAATTACATGTGGTCCACCACAAAACCTCGCAAGAGCATCTCAGGATGTTACGGGTACACAACTCCGACCTGAAATCTCCCAGGGCACAAATTACATGTGGTCCACCACAAAACCTCGCAAGAGCATCTCAGGATGTTACGGGTACACAACTCCGACCTGAAATCTCCCAGGGCGCTATTACATGTGGTCATGGCAAAACCTCGAAAGAGCATCTCAGGATGTTACGGGTACACAACTCCGACCTGAAATCTCCCAGGGCCCAAATTACATGCCATAGGACAAAACCTCGCAAGAGCATCTCAGGATGTTACGGGTACACAACTCCGACCTGAGATCTCCCAGGGCACAAATTACATGTCCTCCCAGAGCAATGTCTCGAAAGAGCATCCCAGGCTGTTACGGGTACACAACTCCGACCTATAGAATCTCCCAGACATGCTCATCTGCACAACCTGATCCACGGCCACAGAGTATCAACCTGATACTCACCATACATCATCCTGATGTACTCATGATCGTCCTGATCATCATCACTGCAACGTCCTGCTGCATGTCATCTGGAGCAACATCCTGAAGCTCACCATCCATGATCATCCTGATCATCATCTCTGCAACGTCCTGCTGCATGTTATATGGAGCAACATCCTGAAGCTCATCATCCATGATCATCCTGATCATCACTGCAACATCCTGCTGCATGATCCACCTGATCATCAATGCATCCACCTGATGCATACCAAGTATCTACCTGATACATATCATCATACATGATCCTCCTGATCATACAATGTATCCACCTGATACATGATACATATAACCATACATGATCCACCTGATCATACAATGTATCCACCTGATACATATACAGATACATGGTCCAAGCATCCAACATGATGCATATACAAAATACATACACATGATCCAACTGATCATATCCAGCATCCAACATGATGCATCCATACATAAATGATCCCCCTGATCATATCTAGCATCCAACATGATGCGTACATACATACATAAAAAAATGATCCAACTGATCATATCCAACATCCAACATGATGCGTACATACATATATAAAAAATGATCCAACTGATCATATCCAGCATCCAACATGATGCGTTCATACATATATAAAAATGATCCAACTGATCATATCCAAGCAGAAACCAGAACATCATCCTGATGCTCATCATCCAGCGCTTACATCCACAGCCATGTGAAGGATCCTCCTTCCAACATGCTTGGAATGGCTTCAGCAAATGTGTCCATCACTTCTTCCTTGAAGTCTCCTCGATCTGAAGAACTCCAAGCCTCTCTCTGAAATACTTGAACTTCACCCTGGCTAGTGGCTTCGTCAGCACATCTGCAATCTGCTCGTCTGTCGCAACATATAGGAGCTTCACGGCTCCTCTCTGCACCATATCCCTGATATAGTGATATTTGATCTCTATGTGTTTCGACCTATCATGAAACACTGGATTCTCGGACAGCTTCACACAACTCTGGTTATCACAGAAGATATCAGTAGCTTCCAATGGGAGATCAAATAGCTCAGACAGTAGCTTCCGTAGCCATACTGTCTCACAACTAGCTGAACAGGCTGCAACATGCTCTGCCTCAGCTGTACTCAGTGCTACGCAGGACTGCTTCCTGCTAAACCAAGAGATCACACCTGATCCCATACTGAAGCAACACCCAGATGTGCTTTTCCTGTTTGCAGCACTGCCATCCCAATCTGAATCAACATAACCCTGCAGGTTAAACATTTGATTCTCCTCATACCTGAGCCCATAATCCACTGTACCCTTCAGGGTCCTCAGAACATGCTTTACAGCAACCAGGTGAACACTCCTCGGATCCGTCAGGAACTGGCTCAATGTGTTCACAGCAAAGCAAATGTCTGGTCTCGTGTTTGTCAGGTACATCAAGGACCCAATCATCTGACGATACAAAGAGACATCAACTAGCTTAGATGAAGCATCATATAGAAGCTTCAGATTCGATTCCATAGGTGTGGCCATATCCTTGCAGTCCATCATCCCGAACCTCTTCAGGATCTCTACTACATACTTCCCTTGTCCAAGGAAGATTCCATATGCACTCTGCCACACCTCCATGCCAAAAACAAATAGTGCATCATCCCCAAGTTCTTCATCTTGAACTTGGAAGAAAGCTTCCGCTGCGTGTCGGCAATCAATCTATCTTTACCTGTAACAAACAGGTTATCTGCATATAAAAGTAGTATCACTGGATTGCCTTCTTCAACCTTGTAGAAAAGGTTGGAATCTGCTTTACTCTTGGTAACGCCCAAACTGGATAGAAAGCTGTCTATCCTACCATACCAAGTTCTGCACACATATATGACTACACCATGCTGTCTTGAAATCCATCTGGTGCATCTTCTATTTCATCACTTTTATATTTCTTAATGCTGTCATCTGCAACATGCTTGATCTGATAGTTCCATTTGGAAGTCATAGCAAACTTCCCTTCATGTCTTGGGATTACATCCCAAACATCATTCTTCATGATCGACGGATCAAGGCATTTCATTTCTTCATCCCAGATCCTGGGAACTTCAATATCTTCAATAGATATCTTTGTTGCTGGAACAAAATGTTGTAGTTCTTCTTTTGTAGGAGATGGCATACGATCTTTCCTACACAACAAGTTAAATTGCATGATTAGAAAACATCTCATAGTTTTCAGAACAAATTCTTACACATAAAGAAATATTCCATACAGTCATGCAATTATCTTAGCCAATGCTTCAATACAACATTTATCCATATTCCGTAACTTTCTAGATGCCTTCCAATCTCTACCAGAACATTGTTAAGAGTGTGCACAACTCCCAACATGTCAGCAAAGAGGTTTCATTCTAGATAAGTAGCAATGGAATGTTGTACAGTGCCATAGGCCACTTACCCATGCATATTAGGAGTATACTGTTCATCAATGCAATCATTCTAATATGCATAATACACAACCTAATTCTAGGAACATCAGTATATACATTATTGAACAATTTTATTTAAACAAACAAATATGCAAGAAATGATGATTAAAATACTTATCTTTCTTTGTTCGTTGGGTGGACTCCCTCTGAGTCTTTGCTTCCTTGCAGGAGCTGCTGGAGTCCTAATCTGAGGTAGCTTCTTCTACACCTTTCTGTTGTGAAATGTAGAGAGATGATCAACTCCCTCTGAATATCTGCATCCTTGCAGAAACTACTGAAGTGTGCTCCTTTGCTTTCTTGCAGGAACAACTAGAGTGTGCTCCCTCTTGATCTTTGCTTCCTGAATTACCTGTTCTTGAACTCATATTCATCCTTGGTCCCTATGCATGCTTATTAGTATCATGAATGTGTTATCCTTGTGATCTCATATAAAATCATACATTCATTAGTATGCTATTAAAACACAATAATCTCAAGCATGTATAGTCATGATCATTTCAAACAGAAATAATAAGCATTAGCATTCAAGGATTCTTATGGTTAGTCAAATCATAAGAAACATAACATGTCTAAACCTGTAATTACTCAAGCCTATGACTCTTCAGGTTAGTTGAATCATCAATCAAGATAAGAGATATAAAATGCATAAAACCTGTGATTATTCTATACCATCATGATTCTTCTGGTTAGTCATATCATCAATTATGGTAAGAAACATAATATGCATACAATCATGATTATTCAAACCTATGACTTCATGAATAATCATTATCAACAACGCGATAGTATAAGATCCTAACCCAAGGTAGGAATCTAGCTTGGTATAGGAAAAACATACCTGGATTATCATGTTAGCTAGTTATGTCTAACATACCCGTATAATGTCTTTTGGTTCTCTTCAGTGACTTGTGCTAGTAACCTGCATGTCTCATAAGTTAACCATTATAAAACCAAGTTATACATACCTCGTGAATGGATCTTGTATGAGATCCATGACAATGGATGAATCTTTTTCCTCATGTTATCATGATCATATGTTCTTGGACCAGAACATGATCTGTCTTTCTTGGTGTACCTTTCATGTTAGTAGACAACATAAACCTCATACAACACCATAATGCATTAGTACAATCATAAGTGTCAACACGCTAACCAATGAATATCTTCTATCATGCATTCATAATTTTGTTAAGGTGATACAACAAATCTAAAATCAAAATTGTACTAACCGTAATAACATGAAGACAAACATACCATAAACTTAATCATGGACAAATATCGAAACATACCTCGATGAGTCATACCTGTCGAGATCGCTTGTAATCTTCTTATGTAAGGCCTTATCCTCATCTCCCTCTGAGACAGGAACTTCTTTCACTTATGCAGGTGATCAATCCATCTTCTTCTAGGATTAACCCAATCCACTTGATTTGCAAGAACTGGACCTTGAGCTGGATATGGGTTTGTTAGAGAAACCCCAAAAATTTAAACTTTGAATTTCAACCTTCCGATAGGATAGGAATATGCGCCTTGATGAACTGATCAAACTGGTATATTCAGAATTTGAAAACTGCAAAGTTTCACTCCTCAATTTTGCCTTTGAAACTTCCGGATTCATTGGACGTGACCCTGAACTGGGGTTTGATGAAGCCCACTCTTTTGCCCCATCAAAATGTTTGATCCAAAGCTCTAATCTTCTATTTTTCTGAGGAGCTTCCAGCCGTGGTCACAGATTTCAAAAATTCCCATTTTTACAGAAGCCCTAATTTTCCACTTTTCTGATCAAAGTCCCGAACTAGGGTCTAATCAAGCCCGGCCTTCTGCCCAACCAAAAATTCTGATCTTGGTCTCTAAATTTCTATTTTGATGAGTAGCATCCAGCCGTGGTCTCCGATTACAAAAATTCCAACTTTCTCCAAAGCCCTAAATTCCGGAAGCCATGAATGAAGGTACCAAAAAATAATTCTGTTTTGACAGAAATATGTACCTGATTGTTTCTGGTGTAACTCTGAAATTTTTGATCCACAGGGTCTGAAAAAGTTTCCTGAGATAGCCTGACCTGTTATCTTTCCATCCTGACAGGTCTGACCTCAATTGGATTCTCTGAGAGAGAGTTATGCCAAATGTCGCAACGTGACCTGTTTTGGGATAAAACAGGAGAGCGAACTTGTACGGCGTGCCACGTGTCACTATTTTAACTTCGTCCTCTGAAAAAGTTTTCTGAGATAGCTCGTCCTGTTACCTTTCCATCCTGACAGGTCTGACCTCAATTGGACTCTCTGAGAGAGAGTTATGCCAAATGTCGCAACGTGACCTGTTTATGGGATAATACAGGAGAGCGAACTTGTACGGAGTGCCACGTGTCACTGGTTCAACTTCGGCCTCTGAAAAAGTTTTCTGAGATATTACAGACTGTGTACTATCTGTAAATTTTTACGAAATTTCATTTGGAGCTTCCTAGCCCAAGATATGACCTTTTTCCCAAGGTCACCTGATTTTGACTCAGATCTGGAAGAGGCAGAAACCCTATATTGTACAGATCATAAATCAAAAAGTACAACGAATTAGAGGTTTTCCTTTGGACACAAGATACCTGGAGATCTTAGATTCATCCTGTAACAATTTCAGATCCGAAAAATTCGCCAAAACGGATTTATAGCGAAAGTTCTACGATGACTGGTTTTTGCTATATCAAGCCCTAGCATCGTAAGTGCAACAAGTGTCATACATGCCATATCATGCCTTCTTTCAGGCTAGCTCTGATACCATGTTGAATTTTCTGAATTTACTTCAATATGATCTAGGATCTTAACTGAGAGAACAACATGTACAGCATATCTACAGCATATCAATCATGGAGACAATAATGCAAGCACACAAGAGACACAAAGATTTACTTGGGGAAAACCATAAAGGTGAAAAACCCCAATAACTTCCTCAGAGATAGATAGAGCAATGATACAACCAACCAATAGAGATAGCCATAACCTAGCAGCAATCCTCCTCCTCCATAAGTGAGCCTCTCCTCCTTGAGAGCATGTGTGAGAAGTGAGTGAGTTAATAGAGTGCCTCCCGCACTCTATTTATACTTGACTTGACTTGCCTTTTTACCTAACTCATGTAGGCTCGAACTTAACCACATAACATAATGCTGACTGGGCCGACCCCCAATAGGGTGGTCTAATAACCCTTAGACCCACATGGCCGACCCCCAATAGGGTGGTCTAATAACCCTTTGACCCACATGACTTATACAGGGCCGACCCCAACAAGGTGGTCTAATAACCCATCAAGTATAAGTTACGACACTTACAATATAAATGACGACACTTCCGTATAGAGGAATAATACCATCTCTATAGGAGTACATACAACATATATGAAATACATTCCGAAGTTACATATACATCAACAAAACCCAGGCAAGTATTATGTTTGGATTGTTAAGTTGATGTAGCCATAATTGCCGCACAAAAATAAAATTGTCTTGGAGACTAACACTGCATATTGTTGATTTCTGTTAGACTGTTGTATGCATCAAGTGTGAAAATAACACGCACACAGAGTCTTTGTAGGTGAAAAAGTGTTGATGAAATGATGGTTTTGTAGTGCTCAGATGTAATTATTGCAATTGTTGTGCAGTATTATTGCAGCTGCGGAAATTTCATTGTGTTGCCCAGTGTCTGGTCCTCTGTTTCAAGAGTACATTCCAGATAATGCTCCAAGAGTACATTCCAGATAATGCTCCTGCCTATATGGTGTCTTTTGTTTGCAAATTCTGCAATCTTCCAAGTTGCCAGGGATGTGCTTGTGCTTGTTGTAGATTTTGTGGAATTGTTGTAGATTTTGTGGAATGGAAGCATGAAGGAATTTTTTGTTTTCAGTGTTCCATGCACCTACAATTTTTCATAATGCTACGGCAAGTTGTTACAGACTAACTATTTTCATGATCTCTAGTCTTGTACTCTGGAAACTTGTGAAACCAACCATGAAGAAATAACAAGTTATCCTCTGCTGCAAAGAAATATATAGACCATCAGATTATCGTCACATACTAGAGTACCGTAGAAATCTTAACATTTAATTTGCCTCTAGCCACCAATATTTGATACCTATTTTAGCATAATTTACACCCAAATAGTATGATGAATATTTAGAATAGGAAAACCCAACTATGGTCTACGTATCTAGATAAAACATGTTTGCTTCTACCAAAAGTAAACTAGATTTAGCGTAAGCAATACAGTACATACTTCTGAACATATTGGTAATCAATCCATCAAAAGTATCTGAAGGAATTGCTAGAAGGACGTCCATTTATACATTTATAAGAAATTAAATATTAGAAATTGTTACCTTTGTTCCAACTCTCATTTCCAATCAAATTTGTCTCCCCTAGTATGCAATGGACCATTCTTGGATACTGTCTCAAATCCAAATGAAGAACAACCAATCCCTGTAATTATCCATAAGCAAACATGATAATATAATAGAATGTGTTTATTCACAATCTAGGAGACTACAATTTGTTAAAAAATAAACTAATTACCTACCAATATCCTAAAGGGTGTATGTAGCTACTACATGTATACAATGAATATTCATATTTTCAAACTACGTAAAATCAAATGTGTCATGTTTGTCAAATGAACATGAGCCTCTTGAATATTCAACATAACATTTAATATATATCAATAATCACCTTTTAAATCATCCAGACCAAGTGAGAGATTCAGTGGGTGGAAATTAAATTATCAAGGCTAAATTTGAGAACTTCAATGCCTTTAAAATAACATAAGATTATAATGCATATGTATTTTTTCCCCTGAATTATAACATATATGTTCAGTTGAAGGCTTGTAGTGCTTTCTATTTGGAAAAATAAAGAGTCTTATTCTAATCATCCCTTTGTCGTAAAAAAATTATATACCTTTTCATCCATATTTTATCAGGTTGTCTATATAACATTTAAGCAATAGGAACATGCCAAAAAAAAGAAAATCTCTCATCCCACTAACCTCCATTAAGCCATACTTGACCAAATAAAATTTGGATCCATTTAAGCTTCCACACTGCAATAGAATAGAGCTCGACCACCCTTTTCATCCACTGTGACATACCCATCATTTTTCTTGAAGGTCAGAGTAGGATGTCCAGTCAAACTATTGACAATATCACTTTGTAGACCTCATAAGACTTTTAAGAATAGAAAGGTTAGAGTGGCCTGCCACTGAAGACCACACATCTTGATGACATGTTTTGATGCTCTACAAATCCTAACTTTGTCACTAAAGGAACAAAACACTATGGAACGCAAATCATAAATTGTTAAAATGGGAATACAACCATGTCTGGATCTAAGAAGCTTGTACTTCTTCCTCCTTCATTGCAATATTCCATAGATAGACTTTATATATGAAAACCGGTTGTCTCTCCAAACTGCTAGGGAACTAACGAGTTTGCACTACATTAATAAAGGATAAATAGTACAAAGTGGGGCGACTTAATGGTGTGCGACATAACTTAATAACCTCTCTTTTCTTATATTGGGAGGCAAGTTTGACAGGACCTAGATTACATTGTAATTGATGTGATTTCTAGGTGTTGTGCTTTGAATTTCATACATACAGTTGATTTGCTACAGTTACTGGGTACTGGGAATGATTCCAAGGATGGTTATATGAAAAACGTAATCCGAAGGAAGACACTCAGTATTAGCATTCGCATGTTTGAATTAGTTTTACACCATGAATCAATTTGATTCTAGAAATGACATACAAAATTAGCTCAACCTAAAAGTGTCAACCTACTTAACTACATGATAATTTACCTAAATTTTTTATTGAAAACAATGCATTTATAAGATTTCCAAAGTTGATTTTAATTTTAAAAACTCTATCAATAATTGAAAACATGCATCTCCTAGCCCTTTTATGGTAGTCTCTCTTGACCCTATCCTTTTACAGCTATGCATAAATAGAGAGTGAAAACCCTTGTTTTTTTTTCCAATTATAAATTAACAAACTTTTATGAAGTCGCTAATATTCCATGGTGATGCACTAGTCTTGTAATATTCAATACCTATAATTCACAAACAAAATGACTTAAAATTTTTACACCGTGGATCAATACGATATAAATTATGGACCAAATTAGCTCTTACCTAAATTTGTCAACCCGATGTTAACTAAATGGCCATTTACATAATAAAAAATGTTGAAAATAGTGGGTCTAGAGACTCTTAAAAAAACATTTTAATTTTGAAATCTATAGAAATTCCAAACCAAATTAGCTCCTTCTGAAAATTTTCAACCATATGTTAACCAAATGGTCTTTTAGTTAAAAATATTGTTGAAAATTACAACAAATTCTTCCTTGCCTAATAATGAAAACTCTTACTTGTGAGAAATGTTTTAGGGTAAATTGAGTTTCCTAGGTGATTGAGGCCTCAAATCATAATTAGAGTTGAAGAACGTAGCTATTAGTATCTTTCATATTCTAATTCCAATTTTAGTAGCATACAATCCATTTGGCCAAATTCTAGCATGAAAAGTCAAGGTCTCCCTTCTATGTGAAACAATGTAAAATTTTGAGCAAAAATGTAATATTTGTTCATGAATAGGATGGTTACATGAATTTGTCCTCCAAACATGAGCAAAACACCCCATCTATAGGAGGACACGCAAGGTATCTCATGTTATTAGCATTGAATTCCTTTAAATTTTTTGAACACTCCCCTCGCTGTAGTAGAAAAGCCTTTCCCATAACAGTGCCTCTGAGCCTTTCTTCAAGTTTTCATGTCTCTCTGGAGAAAAGTAGAGGAGGAAAGGACTTCAAAACAACTACCACAGATTCCAACTCTTCATGATTTGGGTATTGGGGTAGTTGAGGGGAATTTTTGGATTTGCAACTCTAAAGTGTCCACCCATTAAGAGCCCCTATAGAGGATGAAGATGATGACACTACAATTTCTTCCAATTTCAAGAGCCTGAGCAACCTCATCTCCGAGTGGCATATTCTCCTCTCAATGCTCTTTTCTCTTGCCATCATTTTTTATTTCAATGGATTATAGAAGACTGTCTTCAGCTGTCCTTCCCAAGGGCTTATTTAGGGGCAATGCTAAGCTTGACATGAGAACTATTTGTGAAGTAAAAAATGCCATTATGCACACAAAGTTTGAACCTCAAATTCGTCAAAATAGGGTGATAACTGAAATAAATTGGGATTAGACTCTCCCAGGAAAGTTATGGCCCGAAACAAACATTGATTTGGATAGTTGTTACTCTCAACCAGCTTAAAAGAGGGTTGAAGAGCCTCCAGAAGCAGGGAATATCTAGGTTTGATTTTTGCTACTTGAAATTCTAATATAACAAATAAAAAATAAGGCCTTGAACCTCAATAATAGCATCAGTTGTTGGGACTAGAAAAATCATGTGAATAACCTATACCCTTACATAAAAAATGAGAATGGACGTGGCCAAGATATTGATTGCCGTCGATTTGGCATCAAAAGGGCAAGGGATTACATGGATGAATAGAATAGTATGATTCATCATTAAATTATAATTGCATTTTAATTGTTCCATTATTCTTTGAGAATAGGGTGGATTCTTCATGCTACATTCACTTTCAATACAAATCATATCCTCAATTGGATAAGAAGAAAAGTATAAACTGCATTTTAAAATGGTAGATACCTCACTATAGGGAAAAGAATAACTAGGCATATTCTAGGTGAAAGGTCTTATAAGGTTATGGGATTAATAGTTGGTATTGATTGTTTGAGATAGATATTGGCTTTGAACATGCACCCATTAGCCGTAGCAGTATAAGGCTCATGTCTAAACCAACATCTTCTAGAAAATGGACTATTTCATAGTTTTCCACCCAACATGACATTAAAATTGATGTGGTTCATTGATAAGGGTTTGATATCTAAAAATTAGAATGTTTCAATAACTTGTACTCACAATTGCAATGACAATTTAAGCTGTTTATATGACAAAAAGACTAGATGGTCATTGGTTCCTCCATTTCAATTATTAAGATTGGTTATTTCTATATCTCAATCTCCCTGATACCAAAAGTAAGTATGGAGAAAAAAAACATTAAATGTCAAAATATATATCCAAATCGCCTCAATATTTCAAACCCTACACCCGTACATAATCATTCATACTCTTAATCCTACAGAAAAATCTCCACAATTTCACATTTCAAACCCTGCACTAGTGATCTCACCAGGGTGTATACCTTTGGCAATGTGGGGAGGTTTTAAACCAAGGTTTAGATGAGTCTCTACAAATCTCATAAATATTTATAGAAAATAAAATTGACGAAGACACAGACCTAGTGTTGGATCAATGAAGAGTATCCTCTAGACCACTATCAAAATTAAATAGGAATTTAATTTTTATTATAATTTTTTATATTTACAAAATTAAATAATTTACCAATTTTTCCAATGTCAAAACGTACATATATGATCTGTTGTAATCTACATCTCCTGTGATAGACTACAACCTTCATAACATCTATTTTTATATGCTCTCATTTTCTTAACCCTCTTTAGCCCTGTAATTTAGGCCATCTTTAATGCAATTATATTGATAGATGCACAAACCATTTTCTTGAGTGCAAAATCAAATTCAAGGCCATCGAATTAAGTTTGGGGCTTCGAAATCTACAAACAACCCCTTAATCCTTCCACGAAAATGATGTCTTATGACATTTCTTGATGCAAACACCTCCAATATGCACATCACTTCGTTGCTAAGGGTTTACATAGGGGCAAACTATAAATTGATGCAGATACCTCCGATCTGCAAAACATTCTATTTTCCGCCTCACAGAATTGTGAAAATAAAACTTCCCCATATTTGAAAAAGGAGTTAACATATCAAAGAGATATACATTGTGCATCGCAAAATTAGTTTTGAAAAATAAGTTAAAACAACATGATACACATTGTACATCACAACATTACAACATTAGATTTGAAAAAGAGGGTTAAGAAAACAGAGAGAAATGCATTGTGCATCACACCATTATATAATGATTTAACATTATGATTAAAGTAGCAGATCATAAATTCATCAAGAATACTCAACCTGTTGCATCGTAACATATAACAACACAGACAATAGATCCATTTTCCCTTCTCAAGATACATAGTAACAACATCATACACAAATTCCAGATTGGAAAGTAAAATCAATGGTTATCTATGATATCCCTAATACCTACAAGAAAATTATTAAAATCGATTATTCTAAATCAACACACAGGTCCAAACAGTGGCATCATGACAAAGTTACAATGCCCTATGGCTTGCTTGTGCAACTCCTATGAGTGTACCTACTCCCTTGTTTTTTCCCCCTTGCCCCAACAGGCTAATCTTTCTATACACAGAACATTTTTCCCTGATGAAGAGCATTTTTCCAACCCAACCATTTAATAATCTGATTTGGTTTGTTAATTAAATAACTAGAGATATGTTAGTTTTCGAGTCAATTAGGGTCTAGAATAATTAGTTTTTTCAGTTTCGGGAGGAGAAAACGATGGTTTTCCTTTTTCTTTTATGTATTCAAGATGTAGAGTGAAAAAAAGAGAAGAGGGAAGAGTTTTCTTTTAGAAGAGGATTCTGATGGAGAAAATCCAGAGGGAAGTTGTAGAAATTGTCACCGTGGTCTTGGATTCCTCAAGCTTGTGATCTTTTTTTTTCTCCTCTGTAAATAATAAATATTTTTAATCTATTTGAAGTTGAATTCTAATTTCCAACACAATAAAGAAAATAAATGAACTTCATTTGCTGAAGAGTACCTATGAGTCAATGTTGTTTCTATTTTGTTTAAATATTCAAATATGGATATCACAATCATTTATGAGAATCCTATACTAAATTGTGAAACTGTGTTGTGAACAAATCCATGGTTGAATGAAATGATGACTGTTGAAAACCTGCATATAACCTATTTCCTGTTAGTGTCTATTCATTTCTCATATGCCCAAGTATTGACTATAGTCAATGTTATTGTGATGCGGAATTTCCTCCCAATTCTGTTCTTTTTTGAAAGATTTCAAATCCAACATTTATCTAATTGATCCTCCTAAATTTGGAGGAATTGAAAAATAATGAGGTACTAAATCTATTTGGAAAGAGTAACATGAACACAAGTGTATACTCTATTTTTGAGAGACAATTTCTCTACCTGCTGTCACTGGTCTCCAAAACCCCCTTAAAAACAAGACCCGTGCTCTTAATTATACCTATGGCTCTGGCTCTCAGTGCTAAATATTAGGCTTCAATACTTTTAGATGAAAATGCATTGGATCTGATAGATCTGATATTTTCCTAGATTAAAAGATACTTCACATTGATTTGAATTTTGAAACTTTGCCAAGCAAGCTTCACCGATTTAACCCACTGCTACACCCATTTTCTATTGCAATTCTGCTACAGCCAACATACCGATTAAAGCACAAACACTATAAAAAATATGCTATTGAATGCAAAACTTGAGCATGGACGCTATCTCTAGAACCAAGTGCTCCAATTCAAGCCGGAAAGGAAAGGAGATTTTAAATGCATGACACTTTTCCTCTTTTGTTCCCAATGGACAAAAAAAACCCTAAAAACCACATCATTCCATAGAAATGCTAAATTGAAGTAGATAACATAAACAATTGGAGAAACTCACAACTTGTGTATGCAGATCCCGGGGGAAGCAATGCATTATACATTCTCCAGTAAGACGAAGGTTACAACTAGGGCCGATACCAACGATGGCCCCAACCTCCTCAATATATTATCCTCCCTTTTCCACAGACACGTATTTGGATCAAAGACTTCTGTGTTTATTTCGCTAAATACGAACAACTTTTCTTCTATAAAAACTCCAAAACAGTTTCCTACAGGTTGGCTCATTGGAGACAGAATTTCCCATATGTCTTCTTCCACATTGTAAGCCTTTGTTGTGGGCAACGCATTTCAGTTTCCTCTCCCTCCCGCAACGTAGATAAGTCTGGTGGATGAAGATACAGAGCAGGTGAAGCCATACCTTAGCGTGGGCATGTCAGCTCCTCGACGCCATTTGGCAAAGACTAAATAAAAAATGTAGACTCTTTGCAGTATTTCCATGTTTTCATGACACTGTCCGCCGATCAGGACTATCTTCCGATGAACACAGATGCACTTACAGACAATTGGAATTCGACCAGGAAAGTAGGGAATGGGACGTAGCATTGACCAGGTGTGCCTCACGCAGTCACGGGGTCTAATACTATTATTCGGATGCTACTCTGAGCGATATGCCTGAAATACTGAATCATACATATCAAGTGCTCCCTTGTTGCAGAGGTCATTCACTTCGAATAGAACTCATGCGTACTCAGTACAGCCCTCCATTGTCTGCACACAAATTTGAGCCTATAATGCTATTGATATGACACTCTAAGCAAGATATTTCGAATTATATCATCTGGAAGATCGGGAAGAGTGCCATTCTCTCACAGCAGTGCCAACCTCTTTGACCTGTGTAGCGTGATATTGAAGGAGGAAGGTGGAAACATCAATACGCAGGTACATCAATGCATAGGGACCAGTGCATAGATGTCACTTGGTTTCCTCGCTCCAAAAACCAATACAATTTTTTTAGTTAAATCAAAGTTTTACTTTGTAAATTAACAAATTAATATTTTGAATTTTGTGTCATTTGAACTAATATGTCCAAAATGATCACAAGATGTCACGGACATAACAACTACACTAATTCAAGTTTTGAACATTTAAAACTCTAATTTATATTTATCTTTCAACAACTAAGTGAAATGTGGATCAATCTTTCTTCTTAACGATGCAAAAGAGAAGCCTTGAACGTTTGCATCCTCGTTGTGTTTTAATTTCAAAAGTTGTAAAAATCTCCATCTTCTCTTCTTGTAGAATTTGCACGTGCTAGAGATATCAGACGCAAGCAAGATTGGAAATTAGCGTAAATACAAACAGTAACCCATCTTCCTAAAAAAATGGGAGGATTGCACTAGAAAAATATATATTTATTACTAAGCATTGGTGTCGTATTCATTGAAACGATTTGAAATGATTAGAAGAGAAATGTTTTTTCCTTCTTATATTTAAGTGTGAAGTGTCATATTAAAAATGATACTGTTGAAATTATTAATTTAGAAATATTGCTTTTCTCAACATATACGAGAGTGGTACGGAAATAATGTTCTATTGAATACTTTATTTTTATTATTATTATTATTATTATTATATAGATAGAAGTGTGGTATTAAGTTGAACTATTTGATTTTTAATTATATAGAAATGTGTAGTGTTCAGTTGAAACGGTTTAAGTGGTTAAAGGGAAATTTATTTTTAGTCCCTGCCATAGGTAGAGACTATATATTCCGTGTTTATCTATTAATTGATTTCAATATTTTAGTTTTTATAAAGTTGTGTAAAAGTGTAAAAGTCATGTTAAAATTTGTATTTAGTATATATTTTTTAAAAATTATGTAGACATTTTATTGGTGCAGAACCCTTGAATTGACCATTTTTATTATGGCCGAGATTAAAAATAATTAAAAAAAAAACAAAAAATAAACTCACATAACTTTAACCTTACTAAAATGTGAATATTATTGATTTGATTGAGGCAAAAGGTTTAAAACGACGTGTGTGCTATGCAAATATTGATTTGATTGAGGCAAGAGATGCCAAGTGACGCGTTTGATGTATTGACATCGATGTACACCTGCATTTACACTTGGCATTACTGGCATTTATGCCTTGAAGATTTGGTTCTCCAGGCGTGGAGGCTCTGAGATTCGATCCGAGGTTGGTGTTACTGTGAATCGAAACCTCCAAAACATATCAGATGGAGCATAAGAAGATATTAATGTCGACCCTCGACGTGGGACTCTGGACACAGGCCGCTCTCAAAGATTTCAAAAATGGATGTCTCCCTGTTCTTCTTCTAATTACTAGTAATTACCATTTTAGGAGAGGATTGTGTATGACTTTGTTTCCCAATGCTTTCTTTTTTTCAATTTTGCAATCTATTTCTCTGTTTGAATAAATTCAATCCCTATTTTTCTTGTGTGCAGCCATCGCCACAGACGAAACAGGGAAAACGATGGACGAGATAGAAATTCTTGGATTGCCGCTGCTGAACGTATCATACTTGCCAAGATTTCTGTAACCTTCCAATGTCTACGTCTTTCTGCTACGATTAGAAATGGATCAATTTGATCCATTATCAAAGGCAACATGGATACTAGGAAATTCGTTTCAGGAACTCGAACACGAAGAAATAAACTCAGTGAGAGCAATAGCTCCTATTCGCACTATAGGGCCATTGTTACCCTCGACGTTCTTGGACGGACAAAATCCCATAGACACAAACTCTGGTGCACATTTGTGGAAAGCAGCAAAGTGCATGGACCAGTTGAATACAAAGGAACCTGCAAGCATTGTGTACATTTCATTCGGGAGATTTCGGGGTTCTCTTGAAAGAACAAATTCATGAAATAGCCCTTAGGCTGAAAGCCATGAGTATTCTTTCATATGGGTAATCCGTCCACCTAACAATGAAGAAAACTTGCCGGGTGGTTTACCGAATGAAACTTCGGAGCAAGGACTAGTTGTTGCTTGGTGTCCTCAGCTGAAAGTGCTTTCTCACGCCTCTATTGCTGCATTTATGACGCACTGTGGATGGAACTCGACGCTGGAAAGCCTTAGCTTGGGTGTCCTCGTGTTGGAAGTTCCTTAGTGGATAGATCAAACTACTAATTTCAAATACATTGCATAGAAATGGAAGACGGGATTGAGATTGAATAAACGAGCAACAGATGGAGTAGTGGGGAAGGAGGAAGTGGAGAAATGTATCAGGATTGTTATGGAAAGCCAACTAGGCGTTGAGCTCAGAAGAAATGCCTTACAGTGGAAGACATTGTCTACGGAGGCAATGATGGAAGGCGGATCTTCCGATAAGAATATTCAAGAATTCGCTGAAGAAATTGTGAGTAGAGCATCATGATCGTCATTGTCTGTTTGAAGTTTTACTATAATTTGTTTACCTGCATAATTCAGAGTATGAAATATAAAAACCCTAATCTCATCCGCCAGTTGTGTAGTTTATCAATTTTTGCTTCATATTAATTTTGAATTTATCACATTATGAGTGGATTAAAATATTTTGAAAATTGGTAAAAGTAGCGGAGGAAGGTACAGTGGCAAGGGATGGATGTTGAGGGTAGTGGTAGAGAAGCAATAATAATGCTACTTGTAGCCCATTATTAATATACAGTAAGAAACGAGAAACAATGGCCGAAACATAGGGCAATGGCGAGGGACAATGGGTATTATACAGGTTAAGGTAATCTTATACTTCACGGCAAAGGATTGAATCGCGTGCCTGGAACTCTTGCCCTCATTCTACATTTCATTGTTTTATTGCGTGCTTTTGTCTTGTCATAGGTTTGATGGTGTGCATGGGAATTATGCCTCGATTAATTATATGACTATTTGTGAGGCAAGTGATATGCACTCTCAAGTTGCATGGATTTGAAAAACATGATGCCTGAGTTTTCGGCATTCATTTATCTCATCATCTCCAGCTGTGTAACAGACTCTACCATCTGTTGTTTAGCAGCTGCCACGTTTTTCCTTCTAAGCTACTCTGTTTTATTTCATTAGGCCATCTATTCCTTATTTAAGAAGTATGTGACCATCCGTAAGATAGAAGAGTTTTGATTAGTGTCAATACTGTTGCTGTTCCAGGACCCTGTTCCGTCTTTTCTAAGTGGGCAACTCTGTTTTTTGTCTTTTTTGAGTGGGCAACATTCTGTTCTGCTATTTCTGAGTGAGCAACATTTTGTTATAGAATACTCTGTTTTTACATTCATGTTTTCTGAAATAAGATTGATGACAGAGCCGTACTTTTCATTCTGAACAGAGCATTGTTTTTTTCTTTAGTGCATGATATCAGCAGCTGCAACTCTGTGATTAATTTTTAATTGCTGTCAATACTATTTTTTATTGCTACTGTTCATTAAGATCTACATTTTCTGGGTGTGTATCTATTATGAGCACATAAATCCTTTTTGTCGGATCTATCATTTGGTATCAGAACCGGTTTGTGGTTGTTTGTAGATTCAAGGGAAAGAAGACAACGGCTCAAAATAATAATTATGTGCAGTACCAGATTCCTCTTTTATGTGGTGAAAACTATGAGTATTGGAGCATGAAGATGAGAACTTTGTTCCTCTCACAAGATTTATGGTTACTTGTTTCTGCAGGATACACAGAGCCGGCTGATCAAGCTACTTATAATGCATTATCAGCTAATGAAAAGACAGAGTTGAAGGAAAACCAGAAGAGAGATGCTAAAGCTTTGTTTATTCTTCAAACAAGAGTTGATATCTCTGTGTTTCCGAAAATTGCAGAATGTGGAAACTCCCATAATGCTTGGGAAACTTTGGAAAAATATTATAAAGGATCTGCCAAGGTAAAGGTTGTTAAAATTCAAATGTTGAGAAGATATTTTGAGTCTCTATCTATGAAAGAAAGTGAAAATGTTGAAAATTTTATCACTAGGGTTCAGAATGTTGTAAATGCTATTCATGTTGATGGTGAAACACTTGAAGATAGGAAGATTGTTGAAAAGGTTCTGAGAAGTCTTCCGAAAATGTTTGATCCAGTTACTATTGCTATAGAAGAGTCAAGGGATTTATCTCAGCTAACTCTTACCGATTTATTTGGTAGTCTTCAAGTTCATGAAGACAGGTTGAAGAAGAATGAGGACCTTTCTGATCAAGCTTTCCAAAGTAAATTGAAAGTTAATGATGAATCTTCTACTCCTTTTTTTAGAGGAGGTAGAGGTCGTGGCAGGATTAGAGGAAGAAGCAGCAGCTCTGGCAGAGGCCTTTTTCATTGCAGCTACTGTAATAAAGATGGTCATCTTGAAAGCTATTGTTTTAAGAAGAAGAGAGACACCTCTCAAGCAAATTTCAGTCAGGAAGAAGGTGAAACCTCTCAAACTCTGTTTTTAACAAGTAATTGCCTTGAAGCTCAAGATGATTTTACATGGTATTTAGATAGTGGTTGTTCAAATCACATGACTGGAAACAAAGGTCTATTTGTAAAGTTGGATGAGAGTGTGAAGGGAAAAGTAAATTTTGGCAATGATAATGAAATTGATATAATGGGTAAAGGTACCCTTGCCATAAAAGTCAAGAATGGAGGTGTTATGTATGTAAAAGATAGTTTGTTTGTTCCAGGTTTAAAGCACAATTTGATTAGCATAGGGCAACTAAATTCTAAAAATTACAAGAATGTTTTTGAAGGAAGGTTTTGTAGGATTTTTAACAATACTGCCCTAGTTGCTAAGGTTCCTATGACAGAAAATATGATGTTTTTGCTGAGAATGGAATCAAATGTAACTTGTTTGAGGGCCTCTGTTGATGTGTCTTGGCTTTGGCACAAAAGGTTAGGACACCTTAATTTTGGATCTCTTTCTATGTTGCAAAAGAAAAATTTAGTAAGAGGTTTATCCTCTTTCACAAATCCTGATAACAAGCTATGTGAAGGTTGTGTAATAGGGAAGCAACATAGAGATAGATTTCCTTCTCATCAATGTAGAGCAGCAGAGCATTTGTCCTTAGTACATGCAGATATTTGTGGCCCAATGCAAACTTTGTCCCTTGCAGAGAACACATATTTCCTTCTTTTTGTCGATGATTTTTCAAGAATGTACTGGGTTTATTTTCTAAGTGAGAAGTCTCAAGCTTTTATCTTTTTTGAGAAATTTAAAGCACATGTCGAGAAGGAATTAGGGTTCTATTTTAAAGTTTTAAGAACTGATAGAGGAGGAGAGTTCACCTCCAATGATTTTAAAGATTTCTGCAGCTCTCATGGAATCAAAAAGGAGTTAACTGCAGCTTATACTCCTCAACAAAATGGTATAGCAGAAAGGAGAAACAGAACAATTGTAGAGATGGCTTGATGTATGTTAAAATAGATGTCTTTGCCAAACATATATTGGGAAGATGCAGTGCATTCAGCAGTATATATTCTCAATAGAAGTCCTACAAAAACGGTAAAGAACTCTACTCCCTATGAAGCTTGGTTTTGTAGAAAGCCAACTGTTTCTCATTTGAAATTTTTTGGGTCTGTATGTTATGTTCATATCCCTTCTGAACTAAGACAAAAACTTGATGGAAAGTCTATAAAATGTATTTTTATTGGATACTCAGATGAAAGTAAGGCTTATAGGTGTTATGATCCTCTTACGAATAAGTTTTATGTAAGTAGAGATGTGATATTTGATGAAGGGGGAGTTTATTTTAAGGATGAGAGTGAAGATAAATTGGTTACTCCACATATTGAGAATTTAATCCTTGATAATAATGGTCAATCAAAGCATCCATCTACAATGACAATTCCAGGTTCATCTACAAGTAGTTCTCCATCAACGGTATCTTCATCTAGTTCATCAACAAGTTTTGAGGATGATACACAAGCAGCATCTCCATCTATTTTTCCTAGAAAAACAAGAAGTTTGAAAGACATTTATGAAACATCAAGATATGCTAATGATCAATTTGCTCTTGTTTCCTCTGCAAATGTTGAGCCTGTAAATTTTAAAGAAGCTTGTTCTACTAAGCCATGGGTGCAAGCAATGAAGGATGAAGTATCTCAAATACTGAAAAATGACACATGGAAATTAGTTGAACTCCCTCATGGAAAATCTTCCATTGGAGTAAACTGGATTTACAAGCTCAAATTTAATATGGATGGAAGCATTTCAAAATACAAGGCACGTTTAATTGCAAAGGGCTATGTGCAACAAGAAGGCATCGACTATGAAGAGACATTTTCTCCTGTAGCAAGAATGGAAACTGTAAGAAATTTTCTTTCCATAGCATCTCAGCTAAAATTAACAGTTTATCAAATGGATGTTAAAGCTGCTTTCATAAATGGATATTTAAAGGAAGAAGTCTATGTTGAACAACCTTAAGGTTTTATTATTGAAGGTAAAGACGATAAGGTTTATAGGCTTAAGAAGGCACTTTATGGTCTTAAACAAGCCCCTAGAGCTTGGTACTCTAGGATTGATAAATACCTTCATGATCATGGTTTTGTTAAGTGTTCTTCTGAGAGTGCAGTGTACAAAAAGTTCATTGGATCAGATTTTATGTACTCTGCTTCTATGTAGATGATTTAATATTTATGGGCACCTCAATATCACTTGTGAAGGAGTTTAAAGAAGAAATGAAATCTGAATTTGAGATGTCTGATTTGGGAGAAATGCAATATTTCTTAGGCTTGCAAATCAAACAAACAACTGAAGGTATATCCATTTTCCAAACCAAATATGTTGAAGACATACCAAGGAGGTTTAACATGCAAAGTTGTAAAGCTGTGAGCACTCCTTTTGTTTTTGGGAGCAAATTGATGAAAGAAGATGAAACTTCTCTCTGTAATGCCACTCTTTATAGATCCATGATTGGCAGCTTAATGTATCTAACAACTACTAGACCAGACATTATGTTTTCTATGAGTCTGGTTGCTAGGTTCATGAATCATCCTCCTGAGTCTCATTGGCAAGCAGTTAAAAGAATACTCAGATATGTAAGTGGTACTAGATTTTTTGGATTGTTTTATAATGCTACTAATGATTTCCATGCTGTAGCATACACAGATGCAGATTGGGCAGGTAGCTTGGATGATCGCAAAAGCACTTCAGGATATGCCTTTCTTTTTGGAGGAAATCTTGTTTCCTGGAGCAGCAAAAAGCAACCTACAGTTTCTCTTTCTACAGCCGAAGCGGAGTACATTGCAGCATCATCTACAAGCACACAAGACATTTGGATGGCAATATTGTTAGAAGATTGGGCATGGAAATTCATAAACCTATTAAAATTTATTGTGACAATCAAAGCACAATCTCTATGACAAAGAATCCAGTTTTCCACAGCAGGAGCAAACACATTGACATGTGACATCACTTCATTAGAGAGCTTGTCCAACAAGAATTTATCTCTTTTGAATTTTGTAAATCTGAAGATCAGTTTGCAGACATCTTTACTAAGGCTCTTCCAAAGGATCTATTGGAGAAACTTAGATCACAGTTGGGAATCCTCAAACTTGACATCGAGGGGGAGATTGAAAAACATGATGCCTGAGTTTTCGACATTCATTTATCTCATCATCTCCAGCTGTGTAACAGACTCTGCCATCTGTTGTTTAGCAGCTGCCACGTTTTTCCTTCTAAGTTGCGCTGTTTTATTTCATTAGGCCATCTATTCCCTATTTAAGAAGTATGTGACCATCCGTAAGATAGAAGATTTTTTATTAGTGTCAATGCTGTTGCTGTTCCAGGACCCTGTTCTGTCTTTTCTGAGTGGGCAACTCTGTTTTTTGTCTTTTCTGAGTGGGCAACATTATGTTCTACTATTTCTGAGTGAGCAACATTTTGTTATAGAATACTCTGTATTTTGAAATAAGATGATGACAGAGCCGTCTTTTTCATTCTAAACAAAGCATTGTTTTTTTCTTCAGTACATGATATCAGCAACTGCAACTCTGTGATTAATTTTTAATTGCTATCAATGCTATTTTTTATTGTTACTGTTCATTAAGATCTACATTTTTAGGGTTTGTATCTATCATGAGCACATAAATCCTTTTTGTCAAATCTATCAGGATTTTGGATTTAGTAGCAGAGTATTAAATGTTGTATAGACTAGAATATATTTCAGGTTATATAACATGTATTACTCTAAATCCAACCTGATTCTATATGAGGATTAGAGGATTAGAGGTTATATTCGTGAAGCAAACAATATGCACTCTGCAGGTTGCATGCATCTTGTAGCAAAATAATAAATTTTGTATAGACTCACATATTTGAGCTATACAACATATATTACTGTGCTGCATCCAACCTGTTTAAATATTTTCTTATATAAAGATTTGGTTTCCTCATATGTGGTGGTTGAACCCTTTAAGGATCAAAGGTGCATGTAAAAAGAAAGTTTTTTTTTTGAAAAAGAAAAAAACTTATCTTTTGAATTTATCGTATTCATCAATCCAACTGAAAAAAGCGGATTTTTTTTGTCTTTATTTTTTCTGTTAGAATATGGTCGTGGTTGATCTGTTTTGTGGGTAAAAAATTTATAGTTATATTGAAATTTGATGTTGTGTAGTGAGTGGAGGAAGGTTGTGCTGATGAGCATGAATTTTGTTTTCAAAACGAGGTTTATCTAAATGGGGAAAATAGTTAATTTGAGGGTTTTGTGAAATCTGTCATTGACAAGAGCTTCTAAGCAACGACTGTTTCCATCCCCCAACCGAGTATCTCGAGTATACCCACCCATGAGCTTAACGGGTAGCCCCGCACAGCTAATAAATCCATCTTGCCTAACATAGAGAAATGTCATGAAAAGGCAAATTTCAGTAATAAGAAATCATTTTGAGTACACGTTAAGATGAGCACGACTTTTGTTTACTTGAAAGAAGAGCATTTTTCCAAGTACACTCAGAATTTGTCCCCTGTAACAAGTCAGGCTATTTTGTTATCCGTTTAGGAAGGTTCAATTCCTTTCTCTTTTGAGATTTTGGTGGATTTTAGATACTTTTTGTATATACCTGGTTACATCTGCATTTTCCTTTGTTTGTTTTTCAATTATCTTAAGAAGTATTTTCTAATTAGTTAATTCTCTCTGCCTTAATATTCTTCGACTGTGTCCTACTATTTACAGCCAGTATGTGCTCCACTTGTGAGGGAAGAGATGAATATGCTAGTCGTGTAGCAGCTACACTAACCACTAGTAAGTTTTGTTTTCTTATTTAATTTGCAATGATAATAACGGTCCTCCTTGACCTGATATCTTTTTATCCGTGCCTACCATAAATGATCATGTGCATTTGCTAGCTGGTCTATACTCCTGTTATCTTTGTATCCATGCCTACCATAAATTATCTTGTGCATTTTCTAACTGGTCTATACTCCTATTTGGATTGGAAACCTATGCTTGGTCATGGTACCTCTAACATTCAGGTATGGAATATCTCAGCTGATCTTTATTTATTTAGGGTGTGGATGCATAGTAACTGAGACTCTATTATTTTTATAATTCGAATGGCCTAAAAGATATTGAAATTCTATTTCCCTTTTTTTAGTTTAAATGGCCGAGAGGGTATTTTTCTTATACCTGGCATTATTATAATGGAGTTTTCTTGCACGGTATTTAAACCCTCTAAACGATTTTGGAATCTAATTTCTTACTTAATATATTGAATAAATTTTAGTTCATTGAATCCTTTCATATGGGTTACTTATTTTTTATACCTGAATGAACTCCTCCTGTTCTTCTTAGGCTAAGAAATTGTAACTATTATCTATGTTTTTTCAAAGGGTAATTCATTATTTTACTTCGTTTGGCATTTTTGGAATATTCATTCAACTGTAAATTTACAAATTTACATATATAAACAAAAGGAAAATTGTCTATCTATTCTTCATATTGTATTTATTTCATTAGAAGGATAAAATAGTTATCCCCTTCTTGTTGGTTTAGTTTGTTCCCGTGTAACGTTTCTCTTATAACTATATGAGCAGGTTCTAGGATGGTCAACTAAGCGCTAAAATTGTTGCAAAAATAAAAGGCTGTTGAAAGAATGGGATTCAATATTTTAAGATAAAAAAATTTATTTAAAATTTATTCTGAAGAAATTTTGCTAGATACATCACATGAGCAAGAGGAATGAAGTGATAGGTTTGTGGAATGCAATTTCAAACATTCGAAATAGAAAAAGATGCACATATGTTAGCGATCCACACTAGGAAATGTTGAGGAAATAAACTATGCATCTCACACACCTGCTTGACAAAATTAATATGTCAGCGATCCACACCACTAAATGCTGAGGAAATAAACTATGCAGCTCACTGATTTGCTTGACAAAATTATGAATAAAAGGTATCTAGTTCACGTTGGGTGCCCTACTCCGTGTGCTCCAGGGAGTAGAACAGATTCGCATGGGAGGCCCTAAAATATAGCCTCCTTGATCTTGTGAGGTGATCTTGGACATAATAGGCTTAATATAGTAGCAATTACCTTTTATAAAATTTGAGAAGTTACATTACCAGTCTGAATTTGATAATATAGTAGCAATTATCAGTCTGAATTTGTCAGTAGAGTTCGCCTCTTCCTCCTTTTTTTATTAGGGTAAGTAAGGTTTAATTTATAACCTGCAAAATTGTTATCATGTTACTGAAGTCTTCAACCACTCCCAAACAGTTTTCCCTACCACAGGCTAACACGAATGAAATAAATCTCTTGTAAATCAATTCAGCCTGGGGGATTCCCCTACTACTATTTACATAACCATTTGTTCTACTCCCTAAAAATTTATACTCACTAAATCCAATATTTTTATTATTGTATTACCAAGGAGGGAATAACTATTTTTATGGTAAAACTTA
The DNA here is from genome assembly GCA_027924585.1 of Larix kaempferi. NCBI lineage: Eukaryota > Viridiplantae > Streptophyta > Pinopsida > Pinales > Pinaceae > Larix > Larix kaempferi. The sequence goes on along the minus strand of BSBM01000055.1, from coordinate 38,296,434 downwards.
CCTATTGTATTCATTCCCGAGGCTTTGTTAAGAGATGACTGTGGTTCGTATTGTGCGTTGAACTACCTCCCGTAAATTTCAGACTAAATCCTATTGTTCATCAACAACCTCTGAGAAGATTCTAGTTTAGTGCATTCCGCTGGATTGATTCCCAAAAGGCTTGCAAACAAAGGAATTCTTGATGGGTAGATTCGATGTGAAATATAAATTTTAGATCTTGGAAAGGTTGGAAATAAGTATCTAAAGGTTGGAAAGAAACTTTATCAATGCATCTTCATTCATTGAATAAACAGAATTATGATTACATAATAAAATATGGTTGGACCATAAAATATTGTTGGGAACATTGAGTTACTCTTGCTGGCTTATGCCTAGCGAAGATCTGTCTTACCGAGACCACTGGAAATAAGAAAAGGAGTCTTTAACTAGCGTCAAATATTTTAGATGGTATTTCCCATGGGAAACGAAAACTAGGGAATCTTAATCACGTCGCCAGCTGTAATAAAACCCTAGCGTAGAAAGTAATTGTAACACAATTAACCAACATCAATAGGAGTGGAGTGTGGTTGAAGCTCGAAGATAAGAAGGTTCTTTATTCGTTGTTACATTTTGAATTCTATCAATAAATAACATTAGTGTTGTGTTCGTAGAAATGTACAATATAAATTTCAAATTATTTCACATAGATGTACATGCTACAATTGGGTGCCCGAGGTCGTTGTGGGATCAATTGAGTTCAGCTTATTTTGTGTTTATGGTAAACAATGTTATTGGCTTGATGTTATAAATACAAATTCTTCAATAAATTTACCACTTAACAAATGGCTGAGAATTTCAATCTCACATATTAACAACACTTCCCTGAGATATTGCTTTTATTTAATATTCAATTAGCAATTTAGCTCAATGATTAAAGCAGGCCAATGACCACGAACATTTATCTAACATTTCTATATTAAAATCCAATTATACATTCACCCGGATAGTAAACATGTTTAAATCATAATACAAAATTAATGAAAAGACAAGACATCTCGCAGTATCCCAAGGAGCAACCATATTTAAGTGAAAGTCAATAAAATTTGCTTACAATAAACTTTCAACATCTTTGCCCAGAATGACTATCTCTATTTCTATATAACTACACTACACACCAACTCCATGGAATCTTTGAGGTTTGTCTAATATATGATAGCAATAGCCCCTAGGCTACCTCTATTTCTGTATAACTACACTATAGACCAGCTCCATGGAATCTTTGAGGTTTATCTAATATATGCTATTTCTCTTTTTTATGGAAACTTATTAGATCGACAAATTTTCTTAAACAGTGATCATTAAAGAGTGACATGGCTAATACAATATGAATGGATCTCCACTAGGATGCAACCTTTCGAGGAACTAATACTAATCCCACAACTTGGGAGGATAAGAAGTGTCAAGGAGAATCAAGTTTTCCTACTTAGGCAAGGATTTAAGTAAAATTATTAGGATGATAGTGGATTATTAATGGGATTTTCTTTGGAATATAGATTCTGTGTAAATTCCCCATGCTAATATTGATCTCTGAGAGCTATCATTTGGATAACTTGGTTTCAATCTAGTCATTCTCTATTGTTTTAACTTTTTATTGTTTTGACACCTGTGTGAATTTAGACTTTATGTCTTCTCAAGTTCACATATGCACATGGAAACTTTGCAAGGCATTGGAAGAAGATGCATTCAGGCCCATTCTCCATCTTTATGATGGTCCAAAGTTTTGGTTGTAGCTGAATGTTCCAGAGGTATCTTTTGAACATTAACCTCCATATGAATTGTGATTTGTTCTAGATTTAGCATATCTAACCATCGTTCAATGTTTTTCAGACACTAGCACTCCTGGATATATGTAGCGAGAATGCCCCCTATAAATGGCATGCTACTTTTATGGTGACACGAAAAAGGATAATAATATAGTGTACTACAGTATTACTTATAATTTTGGTTCTCTGAATTGCCAGATAATGTTTTGTAGAACTGCAGAATTTCATCCTCCTCAAAAGGACCAATGAAGTTGTTTTTGACAGCTTTGTAAATTTTCTATCGCTAAAGATTGAAGCTGAGATGTATACATAGTTTAGCTCATTACTTATCATCATGCGAGCTATATAGATACCTAGGAGGGAGTATTTGGCCTCCTTTATGGACACTGTTATTCAGATGTAATGAGGTTGCAAATTGTGGTTGTTTGTTGGAAGTAATTTGGCGTAACTTTTTAATTCTTGGAGATTGTGTAATCCAAATGCATGTTTTTAGCATAATTATGTTGCACAAAAAAATGTTTTGGTGGTGCCAAGTATTGCACTGTGGCCTTTTTACATGATGAGTGTGCCACTAGATCCATGTTAGCACATAAATATTGTTTGCAAAGAGTAAGTAGTGTACTTGGCATTATAGGAGGCATAACCTATATAGAACATTTCATAAAGTTATTTGTTGAGCTAAAAACCAAATGATTGTCATTACAATTCCATTAGGTAGTAGGTTACCATGAATGTGAGAAACTTGGATGTTGTTCTACCAACAATGTATGTGTAAGGTGTATGAATGGAAAAATATTGCTTAATTCAGTACGCACACTCTTAACATCCCTCAAATACGGGATGAAATATTCTATTAGCACAATTGTTAGTTGTGTACAAGCAGATATTCTTTCTTTACATCCTTCAAATACGGGATAAAATATTCTATTACCACAATTGTTAGTTGTGTAAAAGAAAAGATTTCTTTCTTTACTGGACTATAGAGATTTTAGATACCACATGCTCAAGGTGTATTATTTCACATATACAAGTAATTACTTATTTAACTAGGTTTTTTTCTTTGAATAATACTTTTTAATTTTTAAGTTTTTTTCCAAAATAATAATATTTATTATTTAATTTTTTCAAATTATTAAAGAGTAGGGACTAAGCTGCACACAACTCTTGTTTATTAAAGCATTAAGTGTCTATTTTAGTTAAGTTTGAAGTGGTTTACAAAAATATTTATTTTTTATTATATATAAATTTGGTATAAGTCAAAATGGTCTTTCATTATAGAAATGTAATATTGAAGTTGAAATGGTTGAAGTGTTTAATAAAATTTAATATTTTATGTTTTATTATGTTTCCTATGAGAGACATATATGAATTGTGTGTTGCATAGGTGATGCCCCTCAAGAACTAGATTTTTAAATATTGCTAAAGTCGTTCTAAAGTAAAAAAAAAATGTTAATATGATTTTTTTTAATGTTGGAAAATTTGTTGAAAGTTGATTGGGTAGGGGGTCATGACGTATTCTTTGGTATCCCTCCCTAGGCATTTTCGGCAGGCCCGCATCATTGTGAAAGGTTATGGTAGTATGAATGATTCCTTTTCCTCCTTGTCCTAAAGTCTTGCGTGACAGTTGTGTGTACGTTTTTGTATGCTATGCTTCTGCCATTCGGTCAATCGCTGCCATGGTTATTGTGCACCTGGTTCACTTGCTCAACGTGTGGAAATGTTTGTGTGTTACCACCTACGTTGCATCTACCTCTTGTCATAGTGCCATGATGATCCATTTTCGAGCTGTGTGTGAGGACCAACCCTCCTTCTACATTCAACCACCCACTGCTACGTCCCATCCTCCATTTTATATTTTGGACTTTGATTCGGGCACGATGGGAATGGGTTGGGAAGGATTTTGAAATGAGGGGAGCTAAAAGTGATTTTGATGTTTTTTTTAAATACTTTTTATTATGGGGAATAATGGAAGGGGTTTAGGGAAAGAGGTTTAGTAAAGGTTAAATTTGGACCCCCTCAACGTACCGACAAAGAGAGGATTTAAACGTTCACATGACATGTTTTCAGGAAGGATTTCCTTGGCATGTATACTCTCGACTTGTTTTCAATAGGATTCTGTAGTAAAAAACTCGGCACAACTGGCTATGGTGTTAAGGCATGATTTTGCATGGTGGACCTTAGATCATCCAGATGTACAAAACCTTTTAATATAACCTTCCATTCATGTAAGGTGTTGAGATATTAACTTATCCCTTGTAACATTCATAACAGTTTGTAGATATGAGTTGCATTCTTTTACCCGATGCCTTGGATTACACAACTTGTTCATGGTGGATCATTCTTATATTGGCTCATGTCGTATTTGCACCCAATTGAATTAATAGGTGTTATACTATCTTCAGTAAAATGTTTGGGACTCTTAGCGATGTTATTTATGAGTAGGATGTTAACCATGACTTGTTGTGTCTCATTAGTGATCTTCAATTCTGCGAACATAGTGATTTACATCATGTATGACCATCACAAAATAAAAAAAGAAAACAACTATTTAGCTGTAGGAATGGAAATGCAGTGTTTGTGAATGAATTTGGATATGTTGTACTGAACCATTTTATGTTCACCACTTGTGCATGGCCACATCCTAACTCTACTGTGTGCATTTTCCTTCAACAACCTCCTGAATTTTGTATAGAGTGGTAGTCTCGACAGTGTTGTGTAACTGAGATTTAGGGTTCGATAAATCTAGAGTTTTGAGTATGTGTTTCATCACTCTCATGTTGCGGTTCATGCCTCTGTCACATGGGAATATGATTGTTGTGTGTTCTATGTAAACTACTTCCCTCTACGACTTCTTGTATCACAATGTACACCTACGCATTTTCCTAGTATGACTCTATAACAACCCTCTCCATGTTTCCCCTACCATCGTGTGTGTTTCTCCTATGTGTGCGTTAACTTCAGACTCCCACTATCTCGACAACACATTGTGATTTCTTGCTATAACCTTTCATCCCTAGTGCCTACCTCGACCTACGAGAATCCATGTCGAGTATTACCAACCTTCCTCAGACAACTGTTAATAAGGGTTTGGTTGAGTAGGTGTTCAAACGCATCGTGCAAGTGTCAACACTCAACTGCCATGGGTGCCTCATAAATGTGCATTGTTAGAATATTACCACCATGTAAGAAAATTTGACCTTCCAATATATAATTGATATAATATTCTTAAATGAGCAGACCCGAAAATTTCCCTATTCCTCTTGCTCGTTTGCTCATCGTGTCTCTATCTACCAACCTACCCATTGGTAGCATTAGAATGGGGTGGTTAAAATATAATTTTGTGCATTCTTTTCTTGAAATCATGCATCGGTCAAATCATGGCAAGTTGTAAGCATGAGGTTGCTCCTCATTGGTTACATGTCCCTAAGTTCCATCTTGGTTATCACATGCAATACTAACACAATGTCCAATGGGTCAAATTATTTGCATGCACGATATTCCCGAAAGTTGACAAGTTTTCTATGCCCTGAAAATGCCTTCCTTTGAGAGAGGTCGCAACCTATTTTTATGTCGCCTATGCTATTGGTGGGTCACAAACACAAAAATTCAAGTTTATTCAACCTTTGACAAGGTGGACCATGACATAGATATTAAATAAATGGAATTTGGGCCTTATAAAATAATTCATAAAGGTGAACTTGGTTTCAACTTAATAGTAATGATGAAGCCTCAAACATGGTGAATAGATAATTATTCAACATAATTGGATGATGTAGTGAAGATAACATAAATCATACTTGAAAAGTGACAATTTGTATTTGTGAATGCCATAAGCAATCAATATAAATTAAACTTAAATTGAGATTATATATCCTTGAAACATTGCAAAATGGCAAATATTTTATGTACTTTTCACGAAGTGAAGTTATTTTCAACTTTTTCCCATGTCGTTATATTGACACTCCATTTTCATGTTTTCCAAGTCATTGTTGAGTATGATGTTGCACAATAGCCTATGTCTAGGAACCGCTTGTCTTAAAGCATTAGCTAGCTACAATTTACAAGAAAATTCATCTTAGCCCAGGTGGAAACATCGGGGAGATTTCCACCTCATGGTTCTTGTTATATATAAGTTTGGTTTTCAAGTTGAAATTCCTTCCTACATACAAGGCCATAATAGCCAAATTCATCATTATTCTCCAGCAGTACAAGATACCAACAAAAATTGGAGGTCACTAAAACCATTACCAAATCTTGAAAACAACAAAATACATAGCAAAAATCCACTTATAAAAGAAAGGGAATAGATCCCATGTGAGCTATGGCATCTTCAACATATTCTTCAAAAAATAATTCCTTCTGAAGAGTCCACAACAGCCTCAGAAAGAATATCAACCTTTGAATTATATGTCCTATAGAGATGAGATATAGAAATTTTGGAGAATTCTGAAAGTAACTATTTGATTCTTTGACACCAAGACTCAAGGTATAAAATATGAATATTGTATTTCCCATTAGCCCATTGAACAATAACCTATGATTCTCCAAACACCCGAATTGTAGAAATTCCATTCATCTTGGAAAACTGGAGCAAAATCCATAAAGCCAACAGTTCAACTTTGGTATTCGAACCAAAACCACTTCCCATCCCTAACTTGAAACAATGATCTTCATTAATTCTCAGAAAAATTCCACATCCATACGAGCTTGCTTGTGAAGCTCCATCAAAGAAGCTAATAGCAGAATTGAAAACAAAAGAGGGGGGGAAATACCTTGTCTAAACTTCTTAGGAACTTCTTCAGAAGAAAAATCCCTATACATTCTCAAAGCACTCATACTACAATTATGCATGTTTGGAACATAATTTTCAAACAAAGCTCGATTCCTGGTTTCCATAAAGCCCAATATACAAATATAGGGAGATTTTTATGATTAGGAACCATCTTTCTCCACTTTCTAAATTTCACTTCAAGCCCAAGAGTGTCCCATTTCTGCCTAGTTACCAAGGAGTCACACAAATCCATCCAGACTTCGATGCTAAAAGGACAAGAACCAAACAAATATAAAATTGTTTCATCATCTTTTTTACAAAGAATACATTGACCCGGACCTATCCATCCTCTTTTGTACAAATTGTCCCAAGTAAGTAAACAGTTTTCAAGTCCTAACCAAAATAGGCATTTCAATTTTAAAGGAATATGCCTGCTCCAAAGCTTACCAGATCACCATTTGGAAACTACAGTAGAGTGGTACAAAAAAATGGCATTATAAGCCTCCTTAGCAATCACCTGACGTAATGATTTATCCCAGCCCCATACCAACAAATATCATTTAGCTTGATACCTTCTTTGTTTAAAGCATGAATATAGGAATTCCATTCCATAACCCAATGTCCATGAAGTCCCAAATCTTCAGCTAAAAACCAATAAGAAGCATATGGCCCTAACCATCCAAGTATTCTAACATGATTTAATTAGTGACAAAGACAAACTCTGCCAGTTAATACAAAATATTAAGGGATATTAAATAGTTATCTTCCCCCCTATGATGGCGTCAATTCCCATAAGGATATTATCCCCTTTTTCCAGCTTTCCAAGTTATCCACCTGTTAATCCAAGAAAAAACACTAAGAAATCCACTCCAAATAGCAGAGACACCAACTAATGATTTCATAGAATTCCTAAACCATTGAACTATAGAACTGCCCTTCAAATATTTTTCCTTTAAAACTGTGCTCCAAAAGCCTTGATCAAATAACGCTCGCCAAAATCTTTTCATACACAGTGCCGTATTGAAAAAATTTAAATTTTTGATGTCCCAACCACTAAAATATTTTAGCATGACCAATCTATCCCATTTCACTAGATGCAATTTGTTGGTGCTACTAGCTCTAGACCACAAGAAATGATTTTTTTTCTCCTTACAGTATTAAGAATTGACTATGGAATTTTAAACAAGGAGAACTAATAAAGAGGAATTCCCACCAATACAGGTCTCACTAAAGTAATCCTACCACCCAATGAAATAAACCTGAATGTCCAATTACCAATTCTCTTATCAATCTTCTTAACCAACAAATCCAATCTTCACATCTGTAGTTATTGGGCTTAATATGATATCTGAGATACTTGAACCCAGAGTCAATCTGATCCACCTTGCAAGGGAAGAAAGAAGTAATTTGAGATAGTTGTTCATCCTCCACACGATTTTTGTAAAAAAATTATTTTGATTGGTTTAATTCCATACCTGAAGCAGCACAAAACAATAAATAAGTTCATACAAAGTGTTCCATTCCTCCGCAGATCCCTTCTCGAAATGGACAACATCATCAACAAACAATAAATGAGTGATATGCAAAGCTGAAGAAAATTTTCCACCATATAATCTACCATTCCTTTTCGCATCATCAATCATTCTATTGATCCCTTCACTAACCAATAGGAAGAGGATAGGAGAAAGGGGGCACCCTTGTCTTAAACCTATAGAACTCTTAAAGAAAGAGGTAGGAGATCCATTAATCGAAACAACATAACAAGTAGAGGACACACATGCCATAATCCAGTTAATGACAGATAAAGGGAGACCAATATGTAGCAAGATCAACCTTAATAAACCCAGTTAACCTTATCATATGATTTTGCAAGGTCCATCTTCAAGATAAAAGCATTGAGTTTTTTTTACTTTAATAGAATGAAGGCATTCTTGAGTAACGCAAATAGCATCCAGAATTTGTCTGTTTTCTAAAAATCCAAATTGTTCCTTATAAACCACTTTAGCCAAACTCGATTTGAGTCTATTGGAGATGATTTTGGTAATAATATTGTAAACAAGATTGCAAAGAGAAATTGACATAAATTCCATAAAGGATTGCGCCTTATCACTTTCAGGAAGAAGTGTGATAAATGTTGAATTTAATGATCCTAAAACATATCCATGAGTTCTAGAAAATTCAACAACCTCCAACAAATCTTCACCCACCAAGTCAAAAAAGGATATAAAAAACTCCACAGTCCAACCATATGGCCCTGTTAATTTTTAAGCATTAATTCAAAATACTCTAGGATCTTTACTGAGAGAATAACATGTACATCATATCAAGTATAACAATGCACATCAATCATATCAATCATGTCAATCATAACAAGATGCAACCATAAGAGACAATAGACACACAGAGTTTCCGTGGGGAAAACCCTAAGGTGAAAAACCCCACAACTTCCTCAGAGATAGATAGAGCAATAATACAATCAAGGTACAACCAAAGTACAAGAGATAGTCTTCTAATAGCAGCTCCTCCTCCTCCTCAACTATTGCGCCACTTTCCAAGTGATGTACAAGTGAATAATGAGATGATCAAATAGAGAGATCCCTCTCTCTATTTATACTTGTTCTGAGCAGCCTAATAAACCTATGGGGCCGACTTGTCTAACTCAGCCTAATAACCCCAGGTTACATTATATCGGGCCGACCCCTCTACTAGGTGGTCTAATAACCCATCAGCAAGTTACACCACTTGCGACACTTGTCAATACAAATGACGACACTTCCGTATAGAGGAATAATACATCTCTATAGGAGTACAATAATATATAGATGAAATGCATTCCGAAGTTACATATACATCAACACTCCCTCTTAACTAGGAATGTATTTCTTGACACAGATCTGCAGGCACAAGTCTTCTTCTCTGGATCATCATGAACGAATCATCGTCCTCGAATCATCGTTATCGTCACGGCTGCTGCTATCTCAATCAATCTCTGAATCTAGTCGTCATAGGAAGTTCTACAGAGCCAATCCTTTTTCATACTGGATGTAGGCCCACTACCTGTAGGTCTTCATCATCTGTGCGAATGGTCTGATAGAGGTGGTCTCTCAAGACTGATTTTATGTGTTGATACAATACTTGACAAGAGCGTCCCAGAAACATTTATGTGCCTAAGCACGACCTGCAAGATCTCCTAAGACTGATTACATGCATCCCTTTCACAATACCTTTAAAGAGCATCCCAGGAACATTTATGTGCCGCAGCACGACCGACAAGATCTCTAAAGAGCATCCTAGGACTTATTATGAGCACACAGTTCAACCTCTTGGATCTCCTGGACTAATTACATGTGAATAGACAATACCTTTAAAGAGCATCCCAAGAACATTTATGTGCCGCAGCACGACTGACAAGATCTCTAAAGAGCATCCCAGGACTTATTACGAGCACACAGCTCAACCTCTTGGATCTCCAGGACTGATTACATGTCTCCGTAGTAATACCTCATCCCAGGACTGATTATGAGCACATAGCTCAACCTATCAGATCTTGAGGACTGATTACATACTACATAGAAATACCTCATCCCAGGATTGATTACGAGCACACATCTCAACCTATCGGATCTCTGAGGACTGATTACATGCTACTTGCACAACCTGCCACATATCATCTCTGACCTCCAAGTATCAAACTGATACTCATGATCCAACTGATCATCATTGCACGAAGCATCATCCTGATGCTCATGATCATATTGATCATCATCACTGCACCGTCCTGATGCATATCATCTGGAGCAACATCCTGAAGCTCATCATCCATGATCATCCTGATCATACATAGTATCTACCTGATACATATCTCATACATGATCCACCTGATCATACGATGTATCCACCTGATACATATCATGCATCCACCTGATGCATATACAGAGCAGTAACTGGAGCATTGTCTTGATGCTCATCATCCAACGCTTACATCCACATCCATGGAAAGGATCCTCCTCTCACCATGCTTGGAATGGCTCCAACAAATGTGTCCATCACTTCTTCCTTGAAGTGTCGTCAATCTGAAGAACACCAAGCCTCTCTCTGAAGTACTCGAACTTCACTCTGGCTAGTGGTTTCGTCAGCACATCTGCAACCTGCTCACCCGTCGCAATATACAGGAGCTTCACTGCTCCTCTCTACACCATATCCCTGATATAGTGATATTTGATCTCAATATGTTTCGATCTGTCGTGAAACACTTGGTTCTCAGACAACTTCACACAAATCTGGTTGTCACAAAAGATACCAGTAGCCTCCAGCAGGAGATCACATAACTCAGACAGTAGCTTCCGGAGCCATACTGACTCACAACTAGCCGAACAAGCTGCAACATACTCTGCCTCGGCTGTACTCAGTGCTATGCATGACTGCTTCCTTCTAAACCAAGAGATCACACCTGAACCCATACTGAAGCAACACCCAGATATGCTCTTCCTATATGTAGCACTGCCTGCCCAATTTGAATCAACATAACCCTGCAGGTTAAACCTTTGATTCACATCATACTTGAGCCCATAATCAACCATACCCTTCAGGTACCTCAGAATATGCTTTACAACAACCAGGTGAACACTCCTCGGATCTGTCAGGAATTGGCTCAATGTGTTCACTGCAAAGCAAATATCTGGTCTCGTGTTCGTCAGGTACATCAAGGATCCAATCATTTGACGATACATAGTGACATCAACCGTCTCAGATGAAGCATCACACAGAAGCTTCAAGTTCGATGCCATAGGTGTGGCCATGGCCTTGCAGTCCATCATCCCGAGCCTCTTCAGGATCTCTACTGCATACTTCCCTTGTCCAAGGAAGATCCCATATGCACTCTACCACACCTGCATGGCTAGAAAATAGTGCATCATCCCCAAGTCCTTCATCTCAAACTCGGCAGCAAGCTTCCTCTTGGTATCAACAATCAAACTATCTTCTCCTGTAACAAACAGGTCATCCACATACAGAAGTAGTATCACTGGATTTCCTTCCTCAACCTTGTAGTAAAGGTTGGAATTTGCTTTACTCTTGGTAAAGCCCAAACTGGATAGAAAGCTGTCCATCCTACCATACCAAGTCCTAGGGGCTTGCTTCAATCCATACAAGGCTTTCTTCAACTTGCACACATATGACTCTTTGTCATGTGTCTCAAAACCAAGTGGTTTCTCCACATACACTTCCTCTTCGACTACACCATTCAAGAAAGCTGTCTTGAGATCCATCTGGTGTATCTTCCATTTCATCACTGCAGCTAGAGAAAGTACTGATCTGATGGAAGTGTACCTGGCTACAAGAGCAAAAGTTTCTTCGTAATCAATCCCTTCTTTCTGGGAGAAGCCACGAGCTACAAATCTCGCTTTTTATTTCTCTATACTGCCATCTGCAGCATGCTTGATCTTGTAGATCCACTTGGAAGTCACAACTGACTTCCCTTCAGGTCTTGGAACTACATCCCAAACATCATTCTTCATGATCGACTGATACTCTTCGACCATGGCATCCTTCCATTCTTTCTTTTCCGTTGCTTCTTCATAACTGGAAGGTTCTTTGTTCATAATGTCACAGAGTAAGGCAACATAACTGGTGTGAGATCTAGTTCTCTTCCTTGCTCTGTGTTCTTCTTCAGGAATGCCATACCTTTCTGCATCTTGAATGAGCTCTCTAGCCCACGCAGGTTTCCTCTTGTGAGAGTCCTTCTCACGAGGTGGATCTACAGGTTCTTGTGGATCTTCAATTTCTCGATCTGCTTCTGGATTTGCTTCAGTCATGGTGGTATCTTGAAATTTGGTCTCCTTTGGTTCTTCATGATCTTCAACAAGTGCCTTCCTTGACTTGATGAAAGCTGAGTCTTCATCAAATGTCACATCCCTGTTGACATCAATCTTCTTGAACCCTGGAAAGTATATTCTGTAATCCTTCGAGCTTTCATTGTACCCGACAAAGATACCCTTCTTTCCTGAAGGATCTAGCTTTGTCCTCTTTTCCTTTGGAACATGTGTATATACTAGACAACCAAATATCCTGAGATGGCTGATCTCAGGTTTCTTACCAGTAAAGATTTCTTCTGGTGTCTTGTTGTCCAATATCTTGTGAGGTGTTCTGTTCTGCACATATACAACTGTCCTAGCTGCTTCTGCCCATAGATGCATAGGCAGATCCTGGTCATGCAGCATTGCCCGAGCTTCCTCCATGATTGTTCTATTCTTTCTTTCTGCAACTCCATTCTGTTGAGGATTGTAGGGAGCAGTCAACTCCCTCTTAATCCCTGAATCACTGCATAGTTTCTTGAAATCACCTGAAGTGAATTCTCCGCCATTATCAGATCTGAATGTCTTGATCTTCTTGTCAATTTGATTCTCCATCAAGGTTTTTAATTCCTTGAACTTATCAAATACTTCATCTTTGTTCTTCAAGAAGTAAACCCAAGTCTTCCTAGAGAAATCATCAATGAAAGAGACATAGTATACATACCCACTCAGAGAGCTGGATGACATTGGACCGCATACATCGGAGTGGATAATTTCCAAGATCCCTTTTTCTTTGCTTTCACTGCTTGGAAATGCCTTCTTAATGTTCTTTCCTTTTTCACATCCTTTGCAAACTCCTTCATGCTTTGACTTGATTTTAGGAAGACTTTCTACAGCTTTGCTTGCAATTGGTAGTGCTCTGTAGTGCACATGTGCAAGCCTTCGATGCCAAAGTTCACTTGGATCCATGGATTCATGTACCATGGCATGTTCAAGTTGTCCCTTCAATTTGTACAGTCCTCCCTCTTGCTCTCCAATCACCACTGTATCATCAATAGTTTTATCTTTTGGCCACATTAGGACTTGGCCATCTACAAATGCAACCCTCATGCCCTTTGCATCCAATGCAGAGATGGAGAGTAGGTTCTTCTTGAGCCCAGGTACAAATAACACATCTTTCATCTTCAAAGACTTTCCAGAGTCTAGGTTGTAGGAGGCTTCCCACTTCCTTTGATAGGGTATTGATAATCATCCCCAAGTTTCACCTTATGGGGTGATTAATGTTCAGATAAATTTACAAAAGATTCTTTAAACCCAGTCATGTGTTTAGAAGCCCCACTGTCAATTAACCAATCATTACAACAATGATAAATAATACTTGTGAGGGCTGAGATTAGAACATATTCATCTTCACTGGATGAGTCATCACTTTTTGCTCTAGCTTTCTTCCTGGGAGGTTCATCATCCTCAGCAGCATGAGCATGATATCTTCTTTTGCTGTTCTTCTTCTTCTTGTTGAAGTTGTTGGTATCTTCTTTTCTTTTCTTGGGACATTCTGAGGCAAAGTGTCCTTTCTCATTACAATTGAAGCACCTTAGATCTTTCTTTTCTTTGTGGTATGGGTGAGAAGATTTCTTCTTATGATGGGATGAATCCCTCTTGAACTTGCCTTTCTTGGTGTGTGCTGTGAGAGCTTGATCTTCATTCCCCATCTTTTCTTCTCGTGCCACAAGCCTTGCTTCTTCTTGTGATCATTCCTCCCACAGTCTACTGAAGGAGACCAACTTCTTTCTTGCACAGATTCCTTGGATAAAGGAATCCCATGACCTAGGTAGGCCATTCAGTGTGGTCATAACAACTTCACCATTGTCCACAATTTCATCCATAGCTTCGAATTGTTCCTTGATCTGGGAGACTTTAGAAAAATAATATTGAATGGTCTCTCCATTCTGAAGCTTCACCCCTTTCAATTGGTTCCGCAGGGTCATCTTCCGATTTATGTTCCTCCCTTCAAATAGCTTAGTCAGGTAATCAAACATCTCTTTGGGTGTCTTCACATGTGGGATGAGATGGTCCTTGATAGAATCAGCAATGATCCTCTTTGCCTTGACCAAGTTCTTCTTGTGAAGGGCTTTAGCCTCTTCTCCCTCTGGGACAGGGACCTTAGAGCTTATGTAAGAGTCCAACTCATTTTCTTCCAGGATTAACCCAATCCTATACTTCCATGCTCGGAAGTTATCAGCCCCTTCAATCTTATCTTCAAGCTTGATGTGGTGAGACATCTTTAAAGAGTACTTCAAATGGAAATAGAAAAGATATAGGTCTTACCACTTGATTTGTTGAAAACTGGATCTGGTCTTAGATTAGGGTTTGTCAGAGAAACCCTAAAAATTCAAAATGTGAATTTCAAATTCTGAAAGGATAGAAAGATGCGCCTTGATGAGCTGATCAGCTTGGTATATTCATAATTTGAAAACTGCAAGGATTCACCCTTCATAAATACTTTTCAATCTCCTGGATTCACTGGGAGGACCCTGAATTAGGGTTTGAGTTTCCCGGAGCTTCACCCAACCAAAAATCTCGATCCAAAGCTCTAAACTTCGATTTTTCCAAGGAGCATCCAGCTATGTCTTCAGATTTAAGAAATTCCTATTTTTGAGGAAACCCTAATTTTTAGGGCCAAAACTGAAAGTGCTCAGAATTGAATTATGATTGGACAGATAGATTCTCCTTGATGAGTAGAATCAATCTACCTTACTGTTTTTCCAAAATCTATGGAGAGAAAACCAATAAACAAGAAACCCTAGTTTCGGCCACTACACAATGTCTTCTTCTCAGACTAGCTCTGATACCATGTTAATTTTTTAGCATTAATTCAAAATACTCTAGGATCTTTACCGAGAGAATAACATGTACAACATATCAAGTATAACAATGCACATCAATCATAGCAAGATGCAACCATAAGAGACAATAGACACATAGAGTTTCCGTGGGGAAAACCCTAAGATGAAAAACCCCACAACTTCCTCAGAGATAGATAGAGCAATAATACAATCAAGGTACAACCAAAGTACAAGAGATAGTCTTATACTAGCAGCTCATCCTCCTCCTCAACTAGTGCGCCACTTTCCGAGTGATGTACAAGTGAATAATGGGATGATCAAATAGAGAGATCCCGCTCTCTATTTATACTTGTTCTGAGCAGCCTTATAAACCTATGGGGCCGACTTGTCTAACTCATCCTAATAACCCCAGGTTACATTATATCGGTCCGACCCCTCTACTAGGTGGTCTAATAACCCATCAGCAAGTCACACCACTTGTGACACTTGTCAATACAAATGACGACATTTCCGTATAGAGGAATAATACATCTCTATAGGAGTACAATAATATATAGATGAAATACATTCCGAAGTTACATATACATCAACATGCCCTAGACTCTTGTACTTGGAAAATTAAGAGAGAACACCTTCAATTTATGCAAGTGTAACAGGTCTCCCAATATGCAGTCCTTCTTCACCAGTGAAAAAACAAGGATAGTGTTTGATGACATTCAACTAAGATACAATATCAGAGTTTTCTGGGTCCTTAACATGCTTAGAGAAATATTCCACTACAAAATTTTCCAAATCCTTCTGATTACTAATCCAACTTCCATCTTTAGCCTTCAAATACCAAATAGATTTAATGTTTCTCTTGAAGCTAGCAAATTTATGATTTTTTTTTTAATTATTGTCACCTTGAGCAATCTATATTGCTCTGCTCTTTAACCTCCATGCCTCCTCCTCCCTCTTAAGCATGACATCTTTTTTAGATTCAAGAGAAATGATATAATCCTTCTCTTCTTTGGATGAAGGAGAAGAAGATTTTTCATCTAAGAGTTTATCTAATGTTCCTTCAATCTTAACAAGCTCTTTTTTTGAATAGTATTCCTTCCATTTGATCTACTTTACAACCAATATTTTTTTAAGGGACTTGAGTTTGAAGTCAATCTTTCCATACCATTATACTCGTCTGAAACAAAGAGCTCATTCCAATTTGATCTGACAAGCTGACAAAAATCCTCCTCCTTAATTTAGGAGTGATTAAACTTGAAAGTAAATTTATAGTCAAAAGAACCACCTTCCATTTGGAGAAATACCAGAGAATGGTCAGAAGTAGTGGAATGGACCACCGAAGACCTGTATCTTGATATGGAAAAAGCCAAATCCTCTAAGGCACCTATCTAATCTCTTACATATCTTGCCTAACTAGATCTTCCATTCTTCCAGGTAGGGCTTATCTTGGATGGGAGAACATCCAATAACTTGTGATTTTGAAATAACTAAAGAAAAAAGTCATATAAGGGGTCCAATCTTGGATAATGTCCCCAAATTTCAGAAGCATTTAAAGCAAGATTCAAATCACCAGCTATAATAATATTTGGTTCGTTGCGAATCCTAATATCTTCCACAACATCCCAAAAATCATGTGAATCTCTATAAGGCCCAAAGTAGTTTAAAATTTTAAACTCTTGAGCAAAACCCTTCAACTTACCAATAAGAAGTAAACTAGGACATGTATGAAAAGGCTTTATATTGCCTACCAAAGGATTCCAAATCACTAACTGTCCTCTAGAAATCCCAAAGGAATCAATAACACTCACTTCCTACCCTTGAAAGATCCTAAAAAAAAATCACATGCTTTTTAAGCAGAACACATTGTTTCTTGCACAAGAATAATACCAGATTTATTGACGTAAAAAATATCTCGAGGGACCTAAGCTTGGGGGAACCCCCTACACCCCTGATATTAAATGTTGTCATTAAAATTAATCACCCTCCCCAAGGGGCATAACCTCTCTAAGATCCCCGGTGTTATATATGTTGCTATCCTTCTGTAAAACACACCAACAATTTTCAATCAAAATGGTAACATAATACAATTACCAGACTCCATTGAAAAATTCTCCCCAGCAACCCCAGATATATCCTTACCCTTCTTTTTCCTGGATATATTTCTAATGGTAACGTTATAGTGCCTAATGGAATTGATAGGAGTGGCCTCATAATCACCAATAGGATTATTAACACAAACAGGCAAGGGAGTCTATCCAACTACATCCTTGAAGGAAGAGGGTCGATCCTTTGAAGATTGATAAATACTAACACCATTACTAGCAACCTTAGAAGATATATTTGGATTCAAAGGAGGACAATCAGAGTCCTCAGAGTAGGGATTTGAAATAGGCAAGGAGTCCATAACAAGCCCAAGTTTAGTGGAGCCTTCCACATTTTCTGAAGAAGATCCATAATTAAAAGAAGCCACATTTGAATTCGAGGGAACATGTGAAGAGTCCGTAACTAAAACTAGAGGGTCTTGATTCAAGACTTCATTTGAGGTAGGCGTAGGTGGAACATGAGAAACAATCTTTCTAGGGTTCGAAATTATCTTCTTCTTATAATAATTATGTTCCACGGATTTGATAAATTTCAAATCCAACGATGGTAATCGGGAACTTATAGGTGACATACCTCTCTTAGATGAATTCTCTAGCTATTCATTGACTGGGGTTGGATGATGAGAATCCCCATTCATTGAAAATTTGAAATTATTAACTTCATTCAACATTTCACATTCTTGTTCAGAAACTTCTTCTGAATTCGCCAAAAAGTTCCCAAGGCAGGAGTCACGAAGGTGGCCTGTGCACTTACACTTGTGACAATGAAAATGCGCATTTTTATAATACAAACAATGAATCAAAGTTGCATCTCCCCAAATGAAATTAACTTCATCAGGAAGGCTGTTTGAAACATTCATTTCCACAAGAATTGAATCCATTCATTTCTCTTCAAAAGACAACATCTTCTCATCCATTGAAACAAAGCGGCCTAAATGATTCTCAAGTGCCACAAAGATGTCTTTTTTCCTAGAGATGTTGAGGCATTCCCATAAACAACACCCATAAGTGTCAAGTAGACATCTTTTCTCTCCTAGGGTTGAAACCCACATGCCAACATTTGAGAACACGAGAACCACCTTCAATAACCGATAACTTTGACAAAATCTCGAGGGCATTCTCTTCTGACAAGAAAACAAAATAAAACCATCCATTTGGAAAAATATGAACATTAGGATAATAATCCAGCACCGACTGCCAAGTTTTAATGACCCAGGCCATCATTTCCAAATGATTCATTTTAAGGTATTCAAGGCGTCCAACTAGAGCCCTCAAAGCAAGACTTTCAACATGGTCTATAAAAACATCTTTCCCAAAACAAAGCTTTCAATGCCTTTTTTTAACTTTGTATGCCTTCAATTTCCTCTTGGCTTTGGCCCTAGTACCAATCATACTGGATTAGAAATGTTGAGAAAGGTTTTCAGACTCAGAATTTCAAAGAGGCACCAAATATTTAGTCAGTCCACGAAGGACCGCATCCTCAGTCTTTGACTTGAAGCTTGTACAAGCTTCATAAAAATTTCCTTTCTTCAAACTCTGCTTGAGATCACCCCCACACCTTCGATTCTCTGGAAAAACCTGTTGCCTTTCCACATAACTTGAACACCCAAAATTGCGCAATTTGTTCACCGAACCAACCTGATGACAAAGCTTATCAGGCCCAAAAAAACCATGAGGAATAAGCTCTTTAGCCAAATTCGGAATAATCCCTCTATCATTCTTTGCCTCTATCACCGATGGACAATACCCATTATCTAAATCTATTGAAGCACTTGAAGGAGCACACCCTGTCCAATTTCTAAGTTCCACCCTCAAACAACCACCAAACCCCGTTTATAGAAAACCGGGCTAGAAAACCGTAACACATTCTCATTCCCCACTTGAAAAGAAGGGCTAAGTGAATGATGCAAATCAGGTGACCCACAATGCAAATTGGGCCAATGGTTTGCTTGATGAATGTGATCCTTGTCAGAAGGGGAACCTGTCACTTTCTGGGCTAGCCCACTGACAGTTCTTTGGCCCTTCTTTTTATGAGACATGACTAAAGACACAACATCACTAAACTAACAAGAACATACAATAGCCTTCCCGGAAACTGAAAAAGAACAAGCTAAAAAACACCTCATCATAAATCAAAATGATAAAAAACACATATATAAGAAAATATGAAAACCCTAGACAAAACCGATATATATTCAGAAAAATTTAATCAGAACAAAAAAAAATTACTTCCCACTTTTTATCAAGGTTGGTACTAGGTTCTCAACGATGAGAACTGGACTCCTTGAATGCTATAACATTAGATTTAATAGAAATCATCCAAAAAACCAAGGAAAACAAGAGTTTGTAAGAACTAAGGTTTCCATCCTTATCTCCCCTTGATTACTATGTTCCTATATATATATATATTCAAATTGAAATGGTCTTTTACTATATAGACAAGTGTGGCATTAAAGTTTACATGGTTGGAAGTAGTTAATAAAATTTAATGTTTTATTTTTTATTATATATTAAATGCAATAAAATTTAAATGGTTAAAAACAAATTTAAGTTTTTTATATTACTTTTTGCTTATTGGACTAATTATCTAATGCCATGGGTGTCTTGAGATTGTTCATTTTCGTATAAGTTACTAATTAGAAAATGGGTTGGATGTATAAATGATTTTTATCGTTTATTTCGTTCTTTTATTTTTATTTTATTTTATTTGTTTTTCATTTAATCATCAAGTTCATTTTAATGTAATAATGTAAATACTATATTTTTTTGAAGTTATTTTTTTTCAAATGAAAGATGATCATTTTTTTGGTATTCATATTGCAATCAAAGAAAATATTTACAAAATTATGCAGGCATATCCAAGACTAAGATGTGAGTTGCTGCAATCAAACCTTGATCGCTTTTGATTTCTCTATCAATTTCTTTGCCCTTTCTTGTCATATTCTAATTTTCTTGACTTTTTGTATGAATTGATATTTTTTAAGTTAATCTGGAATATAAAACATATAAATTTGTTTCACATTTATTATTATTGTGATTATCAACAGAGTTTTGGAATTATTTTTGGCAAGCTAGAGTTGAAGCAGAGGATTTTACAATTTTGACAACGAGATAAGCATTGCAATTGCAATTTCCACATTTCCTGGTTCATTGCCAGAGAGTATTATAATTAAGGGGTGGCCATCATTGCCCCGCTTTTAACTTTCTACATGTTAAGATTCCCTAATCCTTTAGTAAAAGATTTATAATATAATTCCTCAATCAAAACGCACTTGAGAATTATTCTAAGTTACCGATCAAATTTTGATTTATTTTGATCAAATAATGCTTCAAAATGAAAATGCAGTGCTTCAACGTGGAAAACACTACACCATTGTGTTTGGTATGCATAGAAATCTCATCGCACTCACAAATTGGTATGTATAATTGATACCAATGGTCGATAATTTAATCTACTTAAAAGAATTAATGTTTCATCTCAAATTGTCATATAAGCTTTTTACAATATCGTGTATCTTTACACTTTCCCATAACGATTTATTACAATTTTGGGTGTTTCCATGAAGATGTATAACACTTTTTGGTTAAAAGTGAAGATGAAAATTTGATTTTTTACTCATCTATTAAATTGAAGCCCTCAAAACTCATATACGGTGTGTGAATTTCAACATGCAACAAAAAAACAAATTGTAAGGAATTATGTTGTCTTTCCACCTATATTTTTAAAATAATAATAATAATAATATTTAATATGCCAGAATTTCATTTAATGATAGGTTTTTTCTTGAAAATTTAAGGAAAAGTTAACAAGTGGCTTGTCTGCACATAAAATAATTTAGTGATAAATGCATAATTTTTGAAAAAAATATATGAACATAATCAACACAAATTGCACTGGTGCACACATTTATTTTTAATTTATGTTGGAAAATTATATATATATATATATATATATATATATATATATATATATATATATATATATATATATATATATATATATATATGATTCGAGGATAAATTGGGAGGATTGGGGGCTAGGGTTTCTCGCTGAAGCATGGAGGGAAGATGGATTGCAGGTCTGATCCACTAGGGATCTGCAGGCTACAGGGGCTGTCATATTATCCCCCTATCATAAGTGCTACAGGCGTGGATCTCGACGGGATGTACTATCATGCCACATGGAGATATTCTGGAGCACCATATGGTGGACGCTGTAGATTACTCGCCGGACCCTTTGGAAGGTCATTCCATTTTTTACCATACTGCTGCAATAAATCCGTCGGGCGTTGGATTAAAATATTCGACATCTGGGACCTTGAGGACAGAGACAATGACATTTGGGGACGGAAAACCATAGACGGGACCATCGCTTTCTGGTTGTTGGTCACACGAGGAGGTTGTTTCAATACTGCATCACTTGTTTGTAGTTCGCCCACTTGCATCGGAGCTCGGGGGAACGTCGTTTATACTATTTGAACTGCCTCAAAATATCGATTTGGGATTCCCGCTGACGGTGGACTCGACAATCACCCATACTGCACCTCTGGAGGAATGATAGGAACAAAACTTGCCTTTTGAGCCGGAGCTGTTGGACTGTGGTTGGCCTTTTGCTGAGATTCTGGAACAACAGTCGCTTTCCCCCCGACATTGAGGAGGTAAACAATACTCAGAGTCCTGAAGGATTCATTGCATTGTTCTTACAAACTTCTGATCAACTAGGGTTTCAACCAACTTTGGAAAAAGGGTTTGGTCATAACTCACCAAAAAACCCTCGAAAAATTCTCGAGGGTTCCTCGTCACGGAGGCCAAAAGGAAAATGTCTTAAAACTTCTAGAGAACCTCTAAATATCATTTATGGAAAAAAAATTTCAGTCTCAAATTCACTGGATATGGTAGAATCGACGGTTGTAGGGCGTGCCAGATGAAAATTCCCCAGTATTGATGGGATGGAAAAATGGGTTACCACTCATTGGATGACAATGTTGTAATACAAACCAAAGATTATGGTCCTTTCTTGGGGATGGTTTGTATTCAAAATCCAGAGTAGGGAGGATGTGGGCTGTGTCTTACAAAAACATTGGACCCTGGAAAACTCCTCAATTCTATTCAAGAATTGGACTCCTATGTTTGATGCCGACACTGGAAAATTCAATGTCATTCCGATTTGGGTAAGATTGTCGGGCTTACCTTGGGAATTCTGGAATTGGGACTCCTTCAGGGACATCAGGAACATTCTTGGAGCCTTTATTGATGCAGATATGTCTTTCACACATACTAAGTGAATGTCGGTGGCCAAGATTCTTATTTCTATAAACGTCCGCGCTGGGCTCAGAGAGCAGTTAAATTTCATTTGGGGACTGGAAACATGCATTCAAAGGCTAGACTATGAAGGCGTGCCTTTCCGCTGCCACCGATGCCACTACTATGGACACATGGAAAAACAATGTTGGCTGACCTTTAACAAGAAAGTGGATGAATCAAGTAAAAGGATTGATGGAAGCAGATATGGGGCTGATGCGAACCTCCAAAAAGCGGGGAGGCTAAACGAACATATGAAGGAGGTTCACTCTAAAAAGTATTTCACAACATTCCCAAAGGCACCCACCGAGTTACCAACAACCTCCAATATTCAACATTTGGGGGATAGCAATGAAGTTGGACTATAAGTGGAGCCGAAACCTTAGACTATTGACTCGGAAGCTCTCTACTCTCCGGGAAAGATTGTTGCAAAAAATACTCCATTTTACACTCTTGAATCTTATTTTTTTTCTTTATATTTGGAAAAGGATTGCACTGTCTCCTCACCCCCTCTCACTACTTCCCCCCTCATCCCCTTGGATCCAATTAATTTTCCCATCTTGGAACTCCCTTTGTCACTAGCCGACTCTTCCCCACCCAAGGTCCCTGCTCTTGGGAAAACCCCCCTTACTTCACTAAAAAACACTCCCATTCATTCTCATTTAAGAACCAGGTACATTCCTGTCCTCTCGGTCCCTCACTCCTCAAGCTATGGATTTGGTTTGAATCCCTTGCCTGGAAAAACTATAAAAAACAGAGGACGACCCACTCTCCTTTCTTCGTCCCAAGAAAGGTCTATTCAAGACCTAGCCGATGGAAAACAAAAAACCATTTTAGGGACGCTTAGAGCAACGAACGTCTAGAGAGGGGTTACCCATTGAAATCTTATCTCTAAATTGTAGGGTTTTGGCAAGTAAACCCCAAAAAATTGCCCTAAAAAGGTTGATCACTCTACATCAGCTGGACATCTTTATGTTACAAGAAACGATGGGGTTGGAGGAAGATGTCATTGGTTTTATCAAAGCAACTTTTCCTGTGTTTGATTTCGCTGCTATAAATGCCAGGGGACACTCTGGTGGACTTGCTCTAGGTTGGAACACAAAATTGGAAAAAGCCACAAATACCTGGGGCTTTGAATCTAGGTGGGAGTGGAATACTTTCATGCTGGTTTAAATAGGTTTTTTCACAGTTCTAAACATTTATGGTCCATACTTGGAGAGAACAACATTATGGAATTCTCTTAGAAATAAATATTTGCTATCTTCCAAAAATTTGATCCTTGGAGGTGACCTGAACTTCACCCTTGGATCCCATGAACTCTGGGAACCATCAACTAAAGGGGATCTCCTTGTAGGTTTCTTTGATTTGTTGATAAAGGACGCTCATCTCATAGATGTCAACCCCACCAAACTGAAACCTACCTGGACTAATCAGAGAATTGGTGAGGGGAGAATCGTAAAAATATTGGATCATTTTCTAATGGCAGAAAACTTGGTAGGCCAAAATATTCGTTTCGGACACTGGGTTGAATCTGGAGGCGACTCTGATCACTCTCCTATTTTCCTTGAAAATTTGGGAAACACTCAAAACCTCCAAGCCCTTTTAAATTATGTGTTGCATGGCTAAAATAGGAAGAAGTTACAAAAATCATCAATGATTCCTAGATCACCTACCAAATTTGATGAGGGAAACTTTGTAGCTCCTCATTTATTCAAGAATCTCACTAGAGTAAAACATTTGTTAAAAGAGTGGGATTTCAAAAAAAAAACAAAGGGGTGAAGAGGAATTACTTGGGTTTGAACATGAAATCAACTCTTTGCAAGACTCAAAAGGAGGGGGCTTCCTTACTCATGATACAACTGAAAAGTTAAAAACCTTAGAAGGCATTCGACGAAAGCTACTAATGGAACAAAAGGAAGTATGGAGATTAAAAAGCAGGGCCATCTGGATGGAATGTGGGGATGAAAAAAAAATTCTTCCAAGCATATGCAAAAGGAAGGAAATCACAAAATACCATTTGGGAGTTAAAAGATGAAAACAATGAGGCCATCACATCTTTTGAAGACTTGGCTACTTTGGGCACCTCACATTTCAAAGATCTCTTCTCGGAAAACAGAAGAGCTAGTATAGCGGAAGTCATTAGACTCTCACAATTTTTCCCTGGATCTATAACTCAAGAAGACAATCAAGAACTCATGGATGAGGTCTCTGAGGAAGAACTCAAAGAAACCTTACACAACTTTCAAAAAGACAAAAGTCCTGGGCCTGATGGATGGACCATTGAATTCTTTTTAGCACATTTTGAAGTCATTGGAAATGACCTACTACACCTTGTGGAGGAATCAAGGAAAGGAGGAATTGTACATCCGCCCCTAAATGCCACTTTTATTGCTTTGATTCCAAAATTTGATAAGCCTGAAATGATGAATGATTATCTTCCAATATCTCTCTGCAACATCACTTACAAGGTTGTGGCAAAGATCATGGTAAAAAGGCTAAAATGTGTCCTCTCAAAACTTATCCCTAAGGAACAATTTGGATTTTCAGAAGGTAGACAAATTCATGAGGCTATTGGAGTTGCACAGGAAGGATTACACTCTAAAAAAAAAGGAATAAAAGGAGCGGTTATTAAAATTGATCTCTCAAAGGCCTTCGACAGAGTTAGCTAGCTCTACCTGAGATTTCTCATGACACACCTGGGTTTTGACTATGCTTTCATCAAATGGACAATGAGCTGCATCACTACAACCTACTTTGTTGTTCTAATAAATGGATCCCCAACACATTTTTTCTGTGCTGAAAGAGGTCTACGCTAGGGATGCCCACTTTTCCCCCTCCTTTTCCTTCTAGTGGTCGAAGGGTTGAGTAGGGAATTATTGGATGCAAAAAGACAGGGATCTTTCAAAGGTATTCGCATAACTAAGACTCTTATCCTCACACATCTAATCTTTGTAGATGACATCCTCCTCTTCTGTGATCTCACTCAAAGGGATGCAGAACAACTGGACAACATTCTAAAATTGTTTCAAGCAACAATGGGCATGGTTATAAATGAACTCAAATCAACCCTCTCTCTCTATCGACTTAATGAGGAATAACGACAAAGGTATGCAACACTCTTCCCTTTTGAAAACATAAACTTGGATGCAAGTCTCAAATATCCGGGCTTCCATTTAAATCCCAATGGATACAAAAAATGTGATTGGAATTGGCTTCTTGCAAAACTGGAAAAAATATTAATGAATTGGAGCCATCGATGGCTATCCAGCACTGGAATATTAGTTCTTATAAAATCCGGTTGGAGGCCATATCGGTATACTGGATGTCACTGGCTTGGATTCCAAAAGGGACACTGGAAAAATCCATGAAACTTTGCTTTTGTTTTCCGTGGTCTGGAAACTTTGACTCTTTTGTTGCTCCGTGGGTCAATTGGGAAAGACTTGCATAGCCAAAATCCTTGGGCGGTTGGGGGTTGAAACATGTTCATCTCTTTGCAAAATCCCTTGCAGCAAAGGCTGGCTGGAGGATCCTCTCATCTGAAAATATTTGGACGGAAGTGGTAAAGCATAAGTACATTTCCCCTGACTCTCTAATACAATGGATCAGAAAACCCACAAAGTCTCATGTGGGCATCTCTGTTATTTGGAAAGCAGTTTTATTGTCTCTTCCACTTATTGAAGAGGGGCTCGCATGGAAGGTTGGAAATGGATCCCATATCCGAATTGGAATTGAACCGTGGCTGGGATGCCAAAATAAACATCTTCTTCCCAACCCACTCATTCATACTCTCCATCGACAGGGAATTTTCCATCTAGATCAAATAGTGGACTATCAACAAACAAATATGTGGCAACAGGGATGGCTGGGAACAAATGAACTTGGAATTCCGGCTGAATTCCACAACAGCTGGAGTGATTTTATCATAACCCTCAGGATCTCACACGTCAGAATTAATGACTCCTTAGACGAGCTTATATGGTCACCAACTTCAAATGGAAAATACACCCCAAAGCTGGGATACAAACTGCTGGTGGAACAAAATCAACAAAACGAGGAAAAAAAGTGGTGGTGGTAAAAGATATGGAAGGCACACTGTCCATCAAAAGCAAAAATATTCATGTGGTGCCTCTTGGCAAATCAGATTCCGACCTGGGATCGTATGAGGAAAAAAAACATAGCAGGCCCAGGATGGTGCGCTCTCTGCAATCAAGGGGAGGAAACAAACTCTCATATTTTCTTAACTTGCCCCTTCACGGTAAGCGTCTGGAATGAAATGAAAACTCAACATCTCCCTTCCATGAAGTGGACTGGAGACTCCATTGAATATGCTTGGAAATCCTGGACTGAAGCACGTGAAACGACTTACATACGCGCTCTACCTCTGATTGCAATTTGGGGAATTTGGCTTGCTAGAAACCGAATGATCTTCCAGGGACAACAAACCACCCCTGCTCTCACAACACACCACAACTGCTCTATTCTCTCATACTTCCCACAGGAAAAAAAAAATCTATCCCTCTTACTATAGTGGTGGAAGACATAAACCCTCAAAAACCTTGGGCTTTCTTTGTGGGGCCTCTCAAAACGAAATATGTGGAGGAGGTGCTATTCTTCACATATCTGAAAATCATTTCTTCAAGCTTCAGATGGGTCTTGGGCATGGCTCAAACAATTATGCTGAAATTTTTGCATTAAAACTACTGATCATCTTTGCAAGAGAAAAACAATGCTCCCATCTTCAAATTTTCGGAGACTCAATGATCATCATAAACTGGATAAATTAAGTACAAACATGCCACAATCTGCTATTAAATCAATTATTGCTCGAAACAATGCAGTTGTTAGAGGGTTTTGACACTTTCTCTTGTCATCATGTATACAGGGAAAGAAACAGAGGGGCCGATCACCTTTGAAAGCTGGGATTGAATCTAAATCTGGGACAATGGAAAATCATGGAACAACTAAACGACACATTCCATGAATTTTATCACAGACCTTTCATAGAAGGGATGGCACATCAAAACACTTGAAAACCTCTGATATACAAATTGATATATTTTTTTGATCGTTCTGATTTATATATTTAAAGGGTATTGAGCTCTCATGGGAGAACTCGCTTATTTTTTTGTATTAGATCTTCTCAGAAACTTATTTTTACTCTTGGATCTTTTGGGATATCAGAAGCTGAAAAAGCTTACACTGGAAAGGGCTCACAAAAGCCTTTCAGCAATATGTAATTTGATTTTTATAATGAAATTACGGTTTTTTCTTTGGAAATATCTATCTATCTATCTATCTATCAATCTATATATATAATTTTTTTTTTCTTTACAAAATTGACCGTTGAAAATTTTAATCGCATTTCATACACGTGTGTGTGCACACAATTTTTTTTTATTGGTTACGAAAATCAGAAAACAAAAATACCCTTTTGAAGAGGACGCGTTGATTTGGGGCGTATATATTTTTTGAAATTTTTTGGTTGTGTACTTTTTATGTTGCTGATTTTTCTTTGCGTTGGTCAAAGTTGTGGATATGTTTTTGTAAGTGTGAGTTTGAAAAAAAAATCATGTATGAACTCAAAAACCTGTAAATTATTTGCCAATGGTTAGACAATTCGTTGACGAATCCATTGGTATGAAGTACACCACCTAAGGTGCATCCGGGTTTATTCCTAGCAAAGAGGCTAGTAAAATTAAATTTGCAAAAAAGGGGGCTAAAACCCTGTTTTAAAGCCCTCAATTGAGTTTTTGCATGCATTTTTTAAATACCTTGATTGATGGTTTATGTATGACTAAGCCAGAAGTTTGATCGAGCTTTTAAAAACCTCGATCGAGCTTTTTAATAATAAAAAACTTTATAAAAAATAAACTTTATATGGAAAAATAACGATAATTCAAATACCTCGATCGATTATTTGAATTAATAGTTATTTTTTTCCCATAGAAAATAACATACATAAAAATAAATAAAAATAATTTTACTTTTGTGGCAATTTATATTAAGCTCGTATACAAAAATATTTACAAAAAAATAATTTGGACATAGAAACAAAATTATAAATATAATTCATGACACCAAATACCATGGGAAAATTTACCATGGTTTACCAAAACCATGGACCATTAAATACCATGGGAAAATTTTCAATGGGTTACCAAAATCATAGGCCATTAATTCTCGTGGTCCATGGTTTTGGTAAACCATGGTAAATTTTCCCATGTTATTTGATGTTATGAATTATATTTATGAATTTTTTCTATCTCCCAAAATTTAAATGTTAATATCCCCACCCAATAATACGGTAATAGAGTAAACAAAATAAGAATAATTATATAACTATTAGAAAAATAATAGTAATTAGCAAAATAATATTTTTTTACCATAACTTATAATATTTTATGTAGACAAAATAAAAATAAAAACTGAAAAATATTTTTTTAATATAAATTTTATATTTTTATGTTGACAAAACTCTCAAGTGAGCAATTAGCTTGATCGAGGGTTAAGCTAAAACTAAGGTTTTACTATAAGTTATATATTTTTATGTTGAAAAATCCCTCGATCAAGGGTTATTTAAACCATTGGTCGAGATATTGAAAAAACTCGATTGAGTGCTTATTTAAACCCTTGATCGAGCATCTAAAAGCTCGATCGAGGGCTTAAATAAACCTCGATCGAGCTCTTGTTTTAGACAATCCGCCCTCACATCTTGTTAAAAAGTGTTACCCATCTTCATGGGAACACCCATTATTTTATTATAGAATGAAAATCACATTTTTATATACTACAATACAAGATGCATTCATGAAATAATACATGTCTAAATTACCTACTACCCCAAAAGTAATTTGTCTACATGTTTTTTTTAACAGAAACAATTATATTTGTATTGTAAAACCCTGAATGAATTCAACAAAGTATTACAAAAAAGACTCTTATAGAGTTCAGAGATTTAAGATAAACTATATGCAAATAAAATTTGACATATATAGTCATCCATATGGAGATATAAGTCTTCCACAATATTAAACACCCTAGACTATTGTAAATTTTCACATATTGTCCAACTAGCAAAATACAAAAAAAGGGCATATAAGGATCAAAATAGCTGCTGGAGTTGCTAATTGTTCTCTATTCGTAGAGAGCATCTTCATCTTCATCATTGTCCGAGCTCTTATCTTCATTACATGTAGCTTCCTCATCCATATCAACCTATGCATCCTAAGAATTGACCTCCATCTGTCCATTAGTTCCATTCTCTGTATTAGTCTCTTCTTCCTTATCTGAATCATCTTCAGAATTACCCTCAGAGTCACCTTCCTTCTCTATAGCTGTTATATTAACAAATAGATTCTCTTCATCATTATTTTCTCTAGATTTTTCACCATTATTTTCTGAACCTTCTTTCACTAACTGAAGTACATAAATTCCATCACCATTGCGAGCCACACAATTCTCAACAAATTTTGAAAAACTCCCACCAATTTGGTCTTCATGCTTTGAAACTAATGTTGCCAACTCAGTCACTTTGTTTTCACAAGTCTTGACCTCTGTTTGTAGACTGTCAAAACAAGCTTTCGTATTACTGTTAACCTCTCCATACAACTTCTCTATTTAGTCCAAATGACAATATAACACCGGTGTATGAGCTATCAACTAATGAACCGCTTCAAACATCCCTTCCATTCCGTCCTTCATCCATTTAAGGTGGGTTTTAAAGTCATTTATGTTGGCGGTTGCGACATTAGCTTGGTATGTAAGAATAGCAATCCACTTCTCAAGGTCCATACTTGATTTCCTATATTCCAAACTTTTCTGGCAAACCCAATAGATTGCAGACTCGGGTGTATAATACCAAGGAAATTGCACACAAGAACATAGTTGACAGAACCAAAAGAGGGAAACCCACTA
This sequence comes from Larix kaempferi, assembly GCA_027924585.1. Classification (NCBI taxonomy): domain Eukaryota; kingdom Viridiplantae; phylum Streptophyta; class Pinopsida; order Pinales; family Pinaceae; genus Larix; species Larix kaempferi. The sequence continues at coordinate 38,265,906 of BSBM01000055.1, read as the reverse complement.
CCTTCACTTCTGATAAAGCAAGTAAAATTACCAACACAATTCGGCCCTAACTCAAAAATTTCCAAGTACAAACACAGGATAATATCCCACACTTGCCAATTGAATGCAAGAGCAGACTCGAAGTGAAATACCTGAGATGGGAGAGAAACCAAAGCGGAACGCCTAACTCCTCGGGCTAAGGAGAAGGCAGGGTGACCAACATCCCCTGCCACCATTCCAAACAAGAAACTCTTGAGCACTGAACCAGAGACAAAACCCTTCATTTGCAAGTTCTTATCGGAGAGGAAGCTCATTAACACAACACAACCTCCACACACAGAGAAGTTATGAGTGCCAAACCCAATGCGCCAACCTTCTTTAATGTTTATGCTACCACAATCAATGCATTCACCACCATCAAGAGGAAGGGACACCTTCCCTTCCACACAAACCAAAAAAAAAGTGTCGAAGAGGATTAAAAAGGCCATCCACATTATGAAGAAATTAATTGACATAATATTTGAATAATCCTTAGGGAATCCAATGATTATGGATAGGCCCTCCATTTATTGATAATCCTACTTGAGGTTAGAGGGAAGCTTTATTTGCAAATCTATCTGCAAGTTAATTCAAGGATTGTTTGACATGGAAAAATTTGATTGAATGAAATCGTGGGAGGATTCCCAAAATACGATTATGGAGACGACCAACTAAGTAATCTTCTATTGAAAGTCAGTTTCTTGTCTGAGATAGAATGATCATAGAGTCCGCAATCACGATTAAATGATGACTTCCTTCTTCTAAGGACAATTTTAGTCTTAGGAACAGAGAATAACGTTTCACTTGATTGCTAGTTCCTGTCCCTAATCCCCAAGCATAAGTTTTTACTAAATTTCCACCAAGGTAAAAAAGAACCCCTCACGCACCTGCCTCCCTAGGTAATTTGTCTACATGTTATACATCTATTATATCTTCATAAAAAGGCTCAAAATTGGATCTTTGATTGTTAAAAGAAAACTACATACCCATAGACCACATACTTAGTATATTGGAAAAGCCATTTTCAAATAACAAACATACCCATAGACCACATACATATTATATTGGAAAATCCATTTTCAAATAACAAACATACCCATAGACCACATACATAGTATATTGGAAAATCCATTTTCAAATAACAAACATACCCATAGACCACATACATAGTATATTGGAAAAGCCATTTTCAAATAACAAACAACAAAGTTGGCCAAATCAAAATAATATTAAATAGTCAAAGATGATATGCCAACCTCCATTTTTCGACCCTCCTTTGACAATGCATTTACTTTTGTGTTAGATTTTGAGACATCGCCTTTAATTGGTTTGCTAATGGGTATACAATCTGTAAATGGTAGGCCTATGGTTGTTTGTTTTATTAATAGAGATATTCCGTTAAATAAAATGAATTCAATGTTTGCAATTAAACAATTAATTGCAAATATTGAGTGCAAACCTTCTTTGCTTCTAATAAAAAACAAGCATACAATAATGGTTCTATATCTGATATGGATTTTCAAGAGATGAGTTTTTAAGCTGGGTACATTGCTTGTGTGGCTAGACCATCGCCAAATAAGTTCCTAGATTATAATTATGGAAAAAAAATTCAGGCTTAACACTCTAATACTGTTAAGAGAAAATATGCTTATGCTTTTTGCAAGTTCTTACTCACACTCTAACTCTATGGCAATGGCTATTACATACCAATTTACAACTCTGTTAGCACTTAATGAACCAATCTCTGTCTAGCCATAGAACTAGTAGTTACATACTTGGTCCCAATATTCATTCCAACAAGGAATGGTTGTAGGTTATGGTTCACAGGCTATCGATGTCTACATTTTTCATCAAGTATGATCGATACTAAATACGCACACTCTTTAGTGATCATGTAGGTGGCCGTGATGAGTTACTACAACTGACAACTTGGAGGAAAACTATTGTAGCATATGGTTTACCCACTAAAAATGCACATCGACAAATTGAATAAAAAAGGGATCGAACTATGGGTGTTGTCATGTGGTTGATTTGTGCATGTGGAATGCGTATAAGCTTCCAAAACTTAATTAACACACATAGATTATCCTAGGGATCCACTGGAGGTGAGACTAAGATGTGATTATTAAAAGAACAGACTTCCAACGATTTCACAAGAGCATGATGGATAAATTTTCCAAGGTGTATGGTTGTGTGTTATTCAAACAGACCACACAATTCAAGCAATTGTGTGATTCCAAATTATTAACAATGTGGTAACTTGTCAATTAAACCTAACATTTATTTGATTGAAGAGATGGGGCCATGGATAAATTCCAGAGGAATAAGGTAGTTTTTTACTAGTTCTAGCTACGATTCTAGCATACAATATTACAATTATCGATCCAACAACCCAATCACTGTGCGACTAGACATGATTTTTATTGACATAGCAAAGAAAAACCAATCATGACATTTACATCGGAATTAAATGCACTGGAGATGCATATTTTTATCCCCGAAATCCAAATCGAAAACCAACATTTAGTGGGAGTTTTATTATACTTATGAAATGGTTACAATGGTGAGCTATGCACTCTCAACCGAGATTATGATGCATTATGACTCTGCAATGACACATTTTGCAGATGGCCTTGTCTCAAATATAGCCTTTGATATTCAAACATGCTTCTTATTTCGAGTCCTTTATGGTTTTCTATTGTGGTGCTTCTTCATTTCCTCTCTAACTCTCTTCTCCCTTGAAATCCCTTCTTTTCCATAGCTTTCATATTAAATTTTCTTAATTACAAAGTTAAAAATAAATTAATTTTTAGAGGATCTATTTTGGATCACACCTCCCATTTGTAGGCTTTTGGTCCTTACAAGCTTCAACTCCCTTCGATCTTCTTCTTCTTAGCATGTGCATGCCTACCTCCTCCGTTTCCAATAAGCAATCTTCAACAGATATCCAAGAAAGGGTGCCTCCACAACGAGATGTCAAATAAGAGTTGAATAGGGGATTCCTTTGGCATGTGCATGTTTTCCATATCATGGCTAGAGATGACAATATCTATTGTAATAGGTCGCTAGACAACAGTTGCTCCTTGGTATATAGGTGCAAGTATCTCTTATTTCTCCTTGATGTTGACTCTCCAACCTTTCTTCTCAGTTGTTTGGTTCTTGGGATGGAGTTCTGAGTGAATCCTCTGACATTTGGCCTACCAATGTATAGTCAATTTGCAGTACTGGTAATAGTTCCTACATGGATTTCTTGGCCTTCTCGAGTGCCAACAATTGCTAGCTTTATGACCTATTTTTTTTGCAATAGAAACAAACCAAAGATATCATGCCACACCTTGTCAGTTTGTGATGATGCTTGACAACTTGGTTGCCTGGTCCCCCAAGTGTTCGAGAAACTTTGGGTGGTATAATCATCCCTTTGTGTTCCTCTTCCAAGCCTCTATAAGAATATTTGAGTGGCTTTCTTCCCACTTCTTTTCCAACTACCTTTTCATCCATGGGAATTAATTGTTTTCCAACTGAATTTGGGTATAACATATGGCAAGGATATCCTTCAAGTTCTAATTGCAAATATAGCATCCAAAAATATTGTAAAACTTTAAAATAAATGATATAGACTACTGAATGATCTATTGTTAAGGCTAAAATCCAACGAGAAAATGATTGATCAAAATAAAGATCAAGAGTCCTTGAATTTCAAAAGAGGAATTTTTAAAGATGAATGTGGTAGTTGCTTTCCTGCCAAATCTTTGTCGCCAGGTTGATCAATTTTCACCAAAAATTAAAAGGGCGTAGTCAATAAACATTTTTCTAGGCTCTCTCTAGAGTTTAAACAAGAATCGATTTAAAGTTAAAAAATAAAATAACATTAAAATCCTAGATCTAACATAAGGTGGAGTAAATAATGAATATTCTCGACTAAACCCTCTAACCAACTTCTAGCAAATTTATTAAAGAATTAGTCATTGCTGCAAGAACAATGTTAAGATACAAAACTCCCCTTTTTGCTCTCATGAAAAATAATAAAATAAATATTTTCAAAAACCTTGTTAGATTAGCTTTATTCTCTCAAAATTTTAAATACCCCTTAACCACTCCAAATGACATTGTCAATTATAAAAATAGTGATTTAAAGGTTAGACCATGCCAAGAACTCCATCGAAACATCTTAAATAAAAAGGATGGTTAATATTTCCTTTGAATGAGGGCCCATGATCCCTAGTCTCATGTGCAATTCGTCCCCCCTATAAAAATGGTATTAGATAGTTCGAAGTCATACCCAATGTTATAAATAAAGGGGGAGGCCCTTTGAACAAAACGCAGACCCAATAAACTGGCATGACGACTATGTGATTTCCCAAGTTGATATGTTAGTAATTTCCATGATTCACCAAAACTAGTTGAGAACAAAGAACTATCTTCCTTGACCGAGAGTTGTAATGCCCACCTCAGCGCTTGTGTTTGATTTTGATTATGTTAGACTTATGATTGACAAGATTATTTTGGGACCTATGACTGATTTGACTATTTGAGGGCATTGGTTTGAAGTGACCCAGAGTTATAAAACTTGGACCATGAATGATTGCTTTAGACTTTATATGTGAAATGAAAATGGCTAGAAAAATGATGATTTGTTTATATTCGACTGACTGAGAAAATGAAAATGATGAATATTGGAATTACTTGAAATGAAAAATAATGACTTTTTTATACTCGACTGGCTGAGAAAACGAAAAGGATGAATGTATGAAATATTTATTAGTGCAGCGCTACTAATATGCGTTTGAGTGTGTGCAGTGGCAGGTAAAACGAATTACCGATTGATCCACAAAGGAAATATCGGGGTCGTAAGAACGGAAAGAACATTTAAGGGTACGACCACTGACTGTCGACCCCAATTCACGCATGGGGGAAGCCGTTTCAGCTCACCCAGGGAAGCGTATGCCATACGGGCAAGACCATAATGATTTGGTCGTGTACGATGAGTTGAGGGGAGGGAAATAAGGAGAGCCTTATCCCTCAACATCCCTTAGTCTCCAAGGAGTGTAGTTGAGAGATCGCGATAACGACTCCCGATCGCTACGCAGTACTCCCCATGAAAAGAAAGAAAGATACTGTCGGAAGGGCCCGCCGAAGAGGTACCTAGACGAAAGAAGAATGGAAAAAGAAAACTACTCATACATACATAATTATTTCTGTTTGTTTGTCGGAATCTTTGTTTGCCGTAAAAGTTGTGTCGGTTCGGGTCCCCATATGTCGCTGACCACTAAGGGACGAGATAACAATCACGACAGTCCTCGTGATTGCCCCGAACCTTTGCTTTTGACTGACGTCTGCCAGTCCTTCCTGCTTTTATGGTTGAGAAAATGGTTGAAATTTAGAAAAGATGATCTTCCCTTCCTTTATAATTAATGAAAATATATATTAATTATTTCAAAAAGAAAATAATTTAAAATAGAATAAATAATTATTTTTAAATAATTTCTTTTTACTATAAAAGAAAAAGAAAAGATTTTAGTTAGAATAAATAATTATTTTAAATAAAACATTTGTTTTTATAAAAAGAAAAAGATTTGAATTTATTAAGGAAATATTTTAAATAAAATATTTGTTTTCATAAAACAGAAAAAAGAAAGAAAGATAATAGAATAAACTTGGATTTTTCTGCAACAGCTAGATTAGAGAAAACAAACACAACTGAGACTCTATTAAAGATAACTACTCCCACCTTGCACTGATTTAGGGAGTAAGGTGTACACTTTGAGTGAGGAACAGACACTTGTAATTGAGAATAAAACTAATTAAAATATTAAATTAATTGAAAAATGTGCATGGACTGACACATGGCACACAAGAATTTGCTATATAAAGAGAGAGGAGAAGGAGAGGGGGGTCTCTCTTGCTCCCTAATGTTGGATGAACATCGTAATCTCGGATTACGTTCTTGATCCTTGGAGTTGGGATTAGCGGGAACGAGGATTGAGAGATCCTTTCGGGAGGCTATTAGTGTGTGTTCTTACGGCCCCGTGAGCTCAGGGGTTCGAGGTGAAGAAGATTAACCTCGATACGGTAGGGCGGTCAACCAAGGGGTTGTCGATATTTTCGTCGGATTAGAATCAGGCAGCTGGATCAACCGTTGCTACAACAACTTACTCCATCTAGGATTCGACCAACGAATCAGGTTCAAAGCTCCTTAAAAGTTTTATTTCTATAAATTATTATTTCGGATTGCCTAAGCCTGATCCCACTCCTTATCTTCCTGGGAGTCGTAGTACCGAATCAAGACTGGGCGACCTCCCTATGGAGAATCGACCCTTCTGCTTCTGTCCCTTGCTTGATTTACTGCCAGTACGTTTGAAGGATCTAATTCGGTGCCAGCTTGTCCATCTAACATCTCCCACCTTGAGCGTTTAAGTTTTTGGCTTATTCTGCAATCTAATCTAAAGCACTCTTTGCGTTAGTTGTTGTTGCTGTCTCGGTTTAATGAATGAAGCCGTTTAAATAGTATTTCTTAAGATATTTCATGAGTGCTACCGCATTGTTCTCAGCCTTCGAGATGTATGAAAGTATGATTTTATTTCTTTGTTTTCTATAACGTGTGATTTTATCGTGAATACAATGTTGTATTATTATATTGGGAAATGTATTATGGTAATCCTTTAGTTCCTTAACATTTATAATCGTATTGATGGTATAATGTTTTACCATTTATAATCGTATTGATGGTAATCCTTTAGTTACTTGAAGATGCTTCTACATGATTCCGATGCCACAAAAAAATTATAAGCATGGTTGAGTAAGATAATCCCCATAAAACGTAATGGCATGTTCCTGGAAACCCATTCCTTACAGAATGATTTGAGACCAGATTAACTTTTGAATATACCAACTTCAGGTCCATTTTTGGCATGATCATTTAATGGCCTTTTACCATCACAATAGAAAGCTCTGGGAACTATTGATTGCACAATTACCCTGCTGCCTCAAACTGAGTGAATATGGTAGAATTAGAAAATGAAAAATTCCATAAAGACATCGACCTCTATATTTTATAGAAACACCCGTAACGAGTCTTCTTTGCTATCTGGTAATAGTGCACCGGAAACTTGGATTCATTTCTCAGCATTTCCATCACTTCAATCATACCAATAAAATGATTACTTGATAGGAATGGATATCCATGATCTAGTCTTCTAGAAAACCGAGTTTCAATTCCAGAACATAGAACTTATGGCCTTAGATCCGTTCACGACAACACTTTCCAGGATTTTGAAACAACTAGTTTCACAAATCACCCCCTTTTCAACTAGATGTAACACATTATAGTTATGTAAATTTATGAAAAACATGACTTGTCACACATCTTCCATCTTTCGAAAACCCATAACATTTATTCATACTTACAACTCTTCAACTAAGGGAACGATATCTCCTTATGTGCTTCCATTAGGGATCCTCTTATGAAGGGAGTTCAACATGTGAGGTCTCGAAGCACTATTAAAAGAAAACCTGAACATTTTGATGTGTGAGAAGAGCACCGACTATCTGGGAATAATTTGAATGGAAAAGAATATGGGAGATGATCCTTATAGTATGCATTGATGTGATAATGTGTAGCAGAGTTTCTTTATGTATATGTGGAAGAATTTGATGCCAAAGCCAGTGTCCAACTCTACCCATGAACAACCCCTCCACTTAGTACAAAACAAGACTAATTTCTAGCTAAGTACATCCATCGTCAGAGATTGTCCTAGGACTATGATTGAACCATAGCAGATATGCAATATGGAGAAAACACCATATATGATGATTAGTTCCAAAGCTGAGATATATGAGTGTCCCATAGCTGCTAACACCATTAATTCTATGCCATCCAAACCACCTCCTAGATTATCACCTGATATTCACGCATACAATGTTAATAAAAATATTAGAAATTCAATTTGATCTAGTCCATGTGTTATGTTAATATTTATATGGGACAAATTTGCTAGGATACAAATCCCTCATACCTAAGCTAATCCTACAAAAATCTGTGTCATGTTGTCCTTCCCCATAGTAAAAATATTTAATAACACAACATTTTGAAGTATAAATTCTTCATGTCTTACTTCTCTCAACTATATCCAACAAAAGGAAAGAGACCGTTGTTGTGACGTCCCCTTCCATCATCAAATGCAGGGAAGGAAACATTAACAACACACCGGGGCTTTTGGCAGACTTAGCCCCAATATTACATTACTCATAAATTCATAACAATTAAAAACTTCTATATGCAGATTCATCTCAATATAAACACAGCGGAATAAACATACTAATAAGCACACAACCAGTAATGCCTAACAGATATATATATATATATATATATATATATATATATATATATATATATATATATATATATATATATATCACAGCGGAGGATGATTCAGCATATAGAGACTCGATCTCGTTACAATGCCATGCATGGATTCCAAATTAAGATAATCAACTCATTTCATTAAACATGGACAATTTAACATATTGCAGAACACAAAATGCAAATAATTTATAATACACAGAACACTTATCTTGAGAAGTAGATGTCCAACGACTGGCTACGTGAGAGCAACGTTCCACCCAACCATAGATCTCTTTCCAGCCTATATTCTTTCAGCTGAGAGATCACCCCCGAGCTGGGCTGTGTATCCACTAAGGAGGAACTAGATGGCTCACTCACGGTCAGGGTTTCACTCAGACAGCCATGCTAAGCCAACACACAGTTGGTTTTTCAAGCATGCAAATGACAAATGAGGAGGATGCCAAGCCAGTGAGCTCAACCACAAAGCTACAGGCATCTCAAATGAACTCAACAGTCATGGCACCCACAATACACACCGCACCCAACACAAGGAAGGTCCCCTTCTCTGCTGCACAGTCCCTCAGGCGTCCCTTCCCTCCAGTTCTCTTCAGGATGGGCATAGAAAGGTCCAGCTGCTGATTCCTTGAGATTCTAGCCTTCACTGGGTTTACCAAGCAAACCAAACCTCTGCTCAGTCATTCACACTTGGATTTCTCACAGTTCTGTTATCCAATAACTCAATCCCGTCACTTCATTTCTGGGCTGTAAAAACTGGGATTTCCAATGGATTTCGGGATAGCTAATGCTCCCAAATTCACCCCCAGGTTCATACCAATGGATCCCCCATTGGATTTCACTGTCCGATGCCAAATCTGGGCATTTTTGGCTCTTCAAAACACGGGTTCTTTCAAAGTCGCGATTTCTGGTTTTTCACTCTGCTGGCAATCGTTTTTGGATGAAAAATGGTGCTGGTAAGTTTCCCAATGGAATGGGGATGAGGAAGAAGCAACATCCATGAGGTAGAGTGGCTTGTGGTACAAGAAAACAGAGCCCATACTCTGCCATACGAATTTCTGGGCTGCCCATGCTCCATTGAAGCCATGGACTGAAATCCTCAACCACTTCCTTACACAGAATTAAATGTCATCAAGGAAAGTCAAATGGGTTCTCAAGGTGACATATGGCAGCCTATGGTTCAATCCCATAGCCCCCTCACCACTCCCTAGTGGATACACATGGCCCCTTCTCATTCGTTGCTCCCATAGCCAGTTTTGGTATTTTATTGCATGATGTTTATTTACATCCTATTACAATTTCCATGGCTTAAGAGCACATGGGCATCAAATATCAATGCTTGCCCTTTAAATCAAAATTCAGGCTTTCACTAGCGGGGCCTTGGCCTTGAGCTCCACGCTAGGAAAACATACATCACATGTACACATTATTTACATTAAATGTTAATATATCCTAAGGGTCAAAATGGGGTATTACAATCCCCTCCCCCTTAGAATAACACCGTCCTCGGTGTTCCAAGACTTAGGCATACATATACAATTTACACATGTCCAAAACTTCAAAAACTTTGTAAATCTGCCCTGCATTCTGTTCTTTACTTTGAACTTTCAGGACCAAGTCCTTTGATCTTCACGAGCTGCTCCTGCTGATTCGGATCTTCCAGCTCATCCATAAGTCTGAAAACTTTATGGCTGCTACCCTCTTGAGGTTCATCTCGTTCTGCTGCTTTTGCATCTTGAACATCTCTCCAAGATTTCCTTGTGTCTTGGCAATTGTTTGAAGAAGACTTCCAGCCAATTCTAATAGCCTATGGTCTGCTGCCATGGTCATTGTGCACAGCCGGTTCTCACTTGGCTCACAAGCAACACTTGCTCATAGCAACTGCAACCAATCGATTTAATTTCCACCTGTGAAATTCATCATTACAATCCTTTTTAGACCAAACATAATCTAAACACAATAAAAAAAAATCAGTCAATTGTTTTTCCCCAATTGACATGGAGGTCCCATGCTCTATTCATGAGACTTTCACACTTTCCATGCTTTTCCAGCATACACATGAATTCTTTCATGTTCATCCATTCACGTTAAATTAACTACTTCAGCATTCACAACTTATTTCAAGCAAATAAACACTCTACTTTTAGCCATACATGCATTCAACAATTTTCTGTGTTTATAAATGCATCAATAAAAAGGAAAGAGAGAGCAGTAAGAGTTTCTTCTCTTAGTCTTGTTCCATTCTGGAACCCACACCACCACGGTGGTTTTCATGCTCCTAGTCTCTTTCACCTCAACGTGAATGCTTGACCTGCCCTTCTTGGCTATGACACTTAATGTCTATGGTCTATTTCAGACCTCTCAACCATGGAGTCCCTCCACATGGTTTATCTACAACTCTTGGCTGCTAGGACTCACACAGTCCCACTAGCCCCATCTTTCCATTACTGCTCATGCTGAGCTCTTTAGGACGGTTACATGTCCACATGCATCCTTAAGATGCTTTCATAGTCATTGCTTCCAGCAATACCTACACTCAAACATTGAATTAATTCACATGTTTAGTTTATTTTCATAGGAAATCATAGCCAAATCAAATACACATGTATATTCATAAGCAAGAAATTACAAGATAACCAAATACTTATCTGCACTAGATGTCTTCACTTTATTCCATAGGGTCCTTCTTTTCTTTATAAGCCTTGGAAACACCTATGGATTTGGATGTTTAGCCAGCGCGCAGGCTGCCCCTCAACATCAAATAACCTTGCATGTTTGGCCAGCACGCAGGCTGCTCCAAATCACCAATAATCTTGCATGTTTGGCCAGCACGCAGGCTGCTCCAAATCACCAATAATCTTGCATGTTTGGCCAGCACGCAGGCTGCTCCAAATCATCAATAATCTTTGCATGTTTGGCCAGCACGCAGGCTGCTCCAAATCACCAATAATCTTTGCATGTTTGGCCAGCACGCAAGCTGCTCCAAATCATCAATAATCTTGCCCAACCAGCCACTCTCTGGATTTACCAAGCAACTTTTAGTTCTTTCAGGGTCCTTGCTTTCTGCATTGACCAAGGTTTCCAACAAAGAAACAATAATGCATCAGCTCACTGTTACAAGCTTTATACTTGAAACCTTCATTATTTCAAATAAGAAATGAATGAAATTGAATACTTATCTGTATTGTGCATTTCTTATCTGGTCCACAGGGTCCTGCTTTTACTTTATAAGCCTTGGGATCCTCCTGCAGACTAGGATGTTTGGCCAGCACGCAGGCTGCTCCAAATCATCAAATAATTAATGCCCTACCAGTACACCTTCACGCCGACTGGGTTTACCAAGCATTTGGTGGTGCCCAACCAGTCCCATACCTGGTTGGCCCTCTCCATTGTCGATCCATCACATACGTCTGGGTCATCGGCCAATGGAAGGTAACCGCGCCACCGACCATTACAGGTCAAGGCTCCACTACCCTTTGCCTTAGGCTTGCATCAGCCTTTCACATGTATCACAATCCCTCAATGCGCATAACAATTCTTCACCCACACAAGGGTGGCACTTCTTCTCTTGTGTAAGCCGGCGGTTCCATTAAGGAATTCTTTAGGTGACTTTCTTAACTGCAGGCTATCATGGCCCCATGATACCCACTCACCCTACACAAGGGTTACCACTGCTCATACAGTCCTCTTGAGTGTTCTTTTCTTCACTTTTCCCTTTAATGTGCAGCACTGAATTTCATATGTATAATCTGTCAACACAAAATGGATAGCAAGCTCATTAGTATTGCTTCCTTAAACTGTAAACATATTTCATAACATTCACTATCCAACCTTGAAACACCAGGAATGAGTCCATTCCCTTAAGGCGTAGTCAATATTGGCATCCCTAACATAACTCAGCACCAGAAAGGCGTGCACTCCTTACTAATGTGAACTATGAAGGTCCTAATCATACTTCAAGCAGTCTGCTATAATGGAAATAAAATCTAAACATGCTCTGCATATTAACTCTAATAGTTAGACATGCATGTATGTATATATATATATCATTCAGGGTTTATGAAACACTTATCCATTTGCAGATGTTATTTCTCTTCTTTAATGAGGAATGGGGGCTCCTTCTCTGAGTTGACAGTCCCTCGGTTTTCCATCCCAATTCCCTTTTGATGTTACATTCCTCTCACATGTCTTACTGACATAATGTTCACCATCTCACTCATATTGTTTACCAATCATGTAGTGCAGATGAGACATTAATAATGTCTTATGGCGTTTCACCTGAAACCCACTTTCAAATCATGGAGTCCCTTCCCATGAAGTTTGGCTTCTGCAGGACCTCTCTCTCTTGGTCTTACTACAATGTGTCTCCCTGGCACACTTATTAAACAACCAAACAGTCAGCAACATTTAACAATACCATTCAAATCTGATTGTTTCATAACCAATCCATGGCACTAATAATTAAATTCAGTATGAATTTGCAACTATGTCTACTACAGAAATTAGTTTTCTTATCCATGAGGCTATCCTCATATTGTTTGGCTCCTGTAAGTGACACCACTCTGCCCGCTATGGTCTTATGCCTGCTGCCATACATGAGCATCCACTTACAGCATGTTCTCCTGACACATTTTCATGTAAGCCAAACAGTCATTAGCAATTATTAGCAAAATTTCAAATCTGAAACACTTACAAATCTGATATTTACAACTGTTCTTACTAACAGAACTTAGAGCTCTCAACCATGAGATTCCTTCTCATAAGTTCTAGATCAAATTTCACAGTCATATCATTCATACAACTCTGTCCTACCACAGAGCATTCTAGCAGCCCATCGATCATGATTGGGCTCTTCATGCACTTACTATTCTGCATTCATAACAGCCCATGAAATGATCCTAGAATTATCATCAATTCATCATTTCATTCATTATTTATTTTGCAATAACATATGCATCAGTTCTATGCATTCATACAATGCATCACAAGATTTATAAAATCTCTTAATGCACATCTACTCAATGCTACCTCGCATTGTTTCATGAGTACTATGCATTCAAGCATATTATGATTGAAACATGACTATCTCATATAACTTTCATTACCATAATCAGGACCACCAGTCCTCACTTGCTTTGGTTATTAAGCACATAACCAACATATACATGGCATGATATAAATTCATATGAATGCATTGAGATTTCTAAACAGTACCAATCGGTATTCAATATCACATGCAAACTAACTCATCATAGCTCAAACATAGTTGAAGAGATCTTACCAAATCCTCTTTCAACATTCATGCAATTTGGCACCAATAATCATTACCTGCATGGTTACCATTAACATCATCTTATGTTACCTGATCAGTTGGCCTCTTACCAAGGCTGCTCAGTCCTTTTTCCAACTTTATGATCATAGATTTGTTGCACCATCCTTTCTGCATAAGGTTGTTGGCTTCATGCAGCAACATCCTCAGCACATTTAGCCATGCTCTTTTTGTTATCTTTGGTCCTACAACCAATACCAACATCAATAGTGACTATCAACCACAATATTCTCCATTAGTGGTTCATTGCATATGTAGACTTCATTATTTACCAATATGCAATATCTCATTTATGCACAACCATTTCCATATGCACTATGCAATGTTTGTTAAGATGCCATCTAGTGCATATACATCTATGTAATCCCTTACATTTTTAACATTTTTATGCCATATGACAATTTCATAATTAGAAGTATGATAACAAACAAGGGTTTTAAAGAATTCTTCCCTTTTCGATCCCTCACTGTAACATGGAATTCCTCTTCCATATCATGCAATTGTAGAAATTGCCCACATTGACAACAAAATTTGTTTGTTAAAACAACCGTTGGCACTCTTCTGTGCTAAATATCTGTGATATATGTAGAACTGATTCAAACTCTGGTCATGCGTCATTGTTCCCTGCTGGACAAGCTTTCCAATGCCTGTCCCCGTGCTCCATTCCGACATCGGGTGTGGAAACTGCATCTCTTCAAAAATGACAACTTTTACTCCAATTCTGCACATTTTACACAGTTGTATTTTGGTCCAGAATGCCAACTTCAGCCACCTGTGGAAGAAAATCTATGAAGAATCGCAAAAACTTTTATATCGGGCAAAGTTAGTCCATATAACAAGGAACACTCGGCACTTCGCGGATCTCAATTTCGATGCACCATTCATCTTTTATAAAATTCTGGGTTTAACCACTTCTTACTTTTCACATTTTTAACTCCCTTTGCATCATGTGCTCCACCTGTGCGCCACCTGCGCACAACCTGTGCGCAACCTGCGCGCAATCCGCGCACTATCTGCGTGCAACCTGCACTCAATCCGCGTGCAACCTACGCGCAATCCGCGCGCAATCTGTGCACAATCTGCGCACGACCCGCGCGCAATCCGCGCACTATCCGCGCGCAACCTGTACGCGATCTGCGCGCAATCCGCGCGTAACCTGTACGCGATCTGCGCACAATCTGTGCGCGATCCGCGCGTAATCTGTGCGCGATCCGCGCGCAATCCTCGCACAATCTGTGCGCGATCCGCGCGCAATCCACGCGCAACCCGCACGCAATCCACGCGCAACCCGCACGCAATCCGCGCGCAATCTGCACGCAACTGTGCGCGATCCGCACGTAATCTGTGCGCGATCCGCGCGCAATCCTCGCACAATCTGTGCGCGATCCGCGCGCAATCCACGCGCAATCCGCGCGCAATCTATGCGCAATCCGCGCGCGACCCGCACGCAATCCGCGCGCAATCTGCGCACCGCGCAGATTCAAAACTGCCACCGCGCACCCTGCATTTCCTGTAACTTTCGAGGTCCATTTCTCCTTCGTCCCTTAACCAAATTGGATGAATTTGGTCCCGTTGGAAAGCTCTTGGAGAGGTCTATGCAATGGTGTGGTCCTCTACTACATCTGAGGAATCTGATCCTGCCATTTTTCCCAATCAAAATTCCACCCCCAACTTCCCATCTTTACATCAAAACCATTCTGTCTCTTACCTGCAACTGCAACTTTTCACAACAGTTAGAAAATTTTCTGGAATGTGCCCTTTCATCCCCTTACAGAGGTGAACTACTACATAAAAACTTGCATAAAAACAGTAAGAGAATGACAAGAACTTGCATCTCTAATAAGGGATTTTCTTTTCATTTCACATTCAACAATCCAACCAATAGATTCACAATTAATCTCCAAGCAGCCAACAAGCATGGGTAAGGAGAATCATGAGCATAAGGGCATAATTTGCAGGCTTTCCTCACTTCTGAAAACCATCAATTGGCCACACAATGTGGATTCATTGTAATTAACAATCATCATTAAGACATGGGGCTGTAACAACTGATTATTCATGCTTTTAAACAAACATAACTCATTTCCAGCCATGCTCAACATTCAAGTTCATGCATTCAAAGCATCATGGACATTCAAGGAACATGGATTCATCATTAATCAAGGTCTCAAGCACACGATGCATCATCTCCTATGCACAGCAATTAACAACAGCAACAACAAAACAATATAAGATGGCAGAGGTTGCCCCTCCTTTCTCTCCTCCATGGAGCAAACAAACAAATACAAACTGAATGCTACAACATTGGGGACACATTAGAGTAAGCATTCAACCTGAAAATGAATTTTCTCACTCCTTCCTCTATTTCATAGAATGCAATCAATGCAAGCAGCTTGCAAAAATCCCCAAACAATCATGGAAATGATTTCCCATTCCAACAAATAGAAGCCATGCAATCTTGAGGTTTCTTTAATGCATTTTAGTTCCAAATACAAAATGCATGTACACACAATGATTTATATCTCTGTGAAGGGCCCAATAGCCGTAGTGTTGAACCTAGAGCTCTAATAGCACTCTGTGACGTCCCCTTCCATCATCAAATGCAGGGAAGGAAACATTAACAACACACCGGGGCTTTTGGCAGACTTAGCCCCAATATTACATTACTCATAAATTCATAACAATTAAAAACTTCTATATGCAGATTCATCTCAATATAAACACAGCGGAATAAACATACTAATAAGCACACAACCAGTAATGCCTAACAGATATATATATATATATATATATATATCACAGCGGAGGATGATTCAGCATATAGAGACTCGATCTCGTTACAATGCCATGCATGGATTCCAAATTAAGATAATCAACTCATTTCATTAAACATGGACAATTTAACATATTGCAGAACACAAAATGCAAATAATTTATAATACACAGAACACTTATCTTGAGAAGTAGATGTCCAACGACTGGCTACGTGAGAGCAACGTTCCACCCAACCATAGATCTCTTTCCAGCCTATATTCTTTCAGCTGAGAGATCACCCCCGAGCTGGGCTGTGTATCCACTAAGGAGGAACTAGATGGCTCACTCACGGTCAGGGTTTCACTCAGACAGCCATGCTAAGCCAACACACAGTTGGTTTTTCAAGCATGCAAATGACAAATGAGGAGGATGCCAAGCCAGTGAGCTCAACCACAAAGCTACAGGCATCTCAAATGAACTCAACAGTCATGGCACCCACAATACACACCGCACCCAACACAAGGAAGGTCCCCTTCTCTGCTGCACAGTCCCTCAGGCGTCCCTTCCCTCCAGTTCTCTTCAGGATGGGCATAGAAAGGTCCAGCTGCTGATTCCTTGAGATTCTAGCCTTCACTGGGTTTACCAAGCAAACCAAACCTCTGCTCAGTCATTCACACTTGGATTTCTCACAGTTCTGTTATCCAATAACTCAATCCCGTCACTTCATTTCTGGGCTGTAAAAACTGGGATTTCCAATGGATTTCGGGATAGCTAATGCTCCCAAATTCACCCCCAGGTTCATACCAATGGATCCCCCATTGGATTTCACTGTCCGATGCCAAATCTGGGCGTTTTTGGCTCTTCAAAACGCGGGTTCTTTCAAAGTCGCGATTTCTGGTTTTTCACTCTGCTGGCAATCGTTTTTGGATGAAAAATGGTGCTGGTAAGTTTCCCAATGGAATGGGGATGAGGAAGAAGCAACATCCATGAGGTAGAGTGGCTTGTGGTACAAGAAAACAGAGCCCATACTCTGCCATACGAATTTCTGGGCTGCCCATGCTCCATTGAAGCCATGGACTGAAATCCTCAACCACTTCCTTACACAGAATTAAATGTCATCAAGGAAAGTCAAATGGGTTCTCAAGGTGACATATGGCAGCCTATGGTTCAATCCCATAGCCCCCTCACCACTCCCTAGTGGATACACATGGCCCCTTCTCATTCGTTGCTCCCATAGCCAGTTTTGGTATTTTATTGCATGATGTTTATTTACATCCTATTACAATTTCCATGGCTTAAGAGCACATGGGCATCAAATATCAATGCTTGCCCTTTAAATCAAAATTCAGGCTTTCACTAGCGGGGCCTTGGCCTTGAGCTCCACGCTAGGAAAACATACATCACATGTACACATTATTTACATTAAATGTTAATATATCCTAAGGGTCAAAATGGGGTATTACAGTTGTTACAAACACAAAGTAAACATAAATTAAACCCAGAAGACATGTAAAGAAGTATTGCAAAGAATATTTTAAATAATTGGTTACTCAATGGAAATTTTAACTTTCTCAACTATATCTAACGAAAAGAAAGATGGTGTTGTTACAAACCCAAAGTAAATAGAAAATTAAACCCACAGGACATACAAAGGAATATTGCCCCATAAGACATGTAAAGGAGTGTTGCAGAAAAAATTTAGGTGATTTGTTTGCATGGCAATTTAGGACTAATATGAAATTTTGTTTCAATAGTAGAAGGAAATCCAATTGAAATATAACTTGTTTTTAGAGAAGAAAAATATAAAATGGAATAAATGTTCTATGTTAAGATAACTTGCTTACAAGGGGGAAATATAGGGGGGAGCGCTTTGTCATTTTCTCTTTTTTAGGTGCCATTCGAACTACCAACCTTCTCCTAGAGGTAACATCTGCTCTTTGTCGTACTATTGTGAGGGTTTCTACTGAACAAGTGTGATAGTAAGTACTTGAAGGTTTCTATTGACATAAGGAAGGGAAGAGGGAGAACACAAGTGAAGAATCCATAGCTATAAACACACTATGATAACTCAAGCTTCTCTTGATTTACCAACTTCAATATTGTGATTAAGGATTTTTGCTTAGAGGGAAAGGTTGAAGAGTCCTATGAAATTTTAGAAGAAATGATAACAGGAAAATGCCATCATGATATTATTACTTACAACACACTCATGGGTGGGATGTCTAAGGAAGGTAAGATGGACAAAGTGTTAGCCAAATCGTCATTGATGTCGTCAATGATGTGAAAGGAAAATACCATGGGTGGGTTCCCAAAACCATGGATCAATTTCCAAAACTATGGGTTTATTAGTAAAAAAAAAGGAAATTAACTATTCACTTAAAGGTCTCTTATATGTAATACCATGGAAAATACCATGGGTGGGTTTTCAAAACCATGGGATTATTAGTAAAAAAAGAGGGGAAATTAGTTATTTACTTAAAGGTTGACATGTCTTTTCAAATAGACACAACACTTTATTAAGGGTCTCCAATATATATAATCAAGAGGATTTGAAGGGAAAGTGTGTGAATGGAAAAGCAATATCATTCTAAGAGGAACTCTCAAGAAGAAATATGTATGTGTAAAGAAGGTGCGACAAAGAATGGCGAAAAAAATATGAACGAGTATTCAAAGAAGGCTTATTCAAGGAACCAAGAATCATAATTAAGGGGTTAGTGCTGCTCAAATGAAGAGATGGTTGTATTTTGGTAAGTTGGTGCTTAGCAGTGGGGATTGGTGTCTCTAGTAGGTTGGTTCCTGCAAAGATCCATAACAGTAGATTGGTTCTTGCAAAGATCCGTAAGGGTAGGTTAGTGCCTACAAAGATCCGTGAGAGTAGGTTGGTGCCTACAAATATTTGTATCAGTGGAGATTGGTGTCTCTAGTAGGTTGGAGCCTACAAATATTTGTAATAGTAGATTGATTCCTATGAAGAATTATAATTTTTTTTTTGTGCTTTTATCCTAAAGGGTTTCCATGTAAATATTGTGTTCCATGTTTTGTAATTGATAGATCTTATGTGTGATTGTTTTATTGTGGTAATTAACTTTAAATAAGTGAAAATATTATCTTATATTGATTCACCCCTCATCTCGGTATAAGTGTGTGTTCAAAAATTGGTATCATAGTGGATTCCTTCAGAAATAGTCTAACCGTTGGAAGGTAGAACTTGGGAGCACGCATGGTTGGTCAAAAGGTTTCTCCACAAACAAAGCTCTATTGTTTAACAGAACAAACTATGCATTCTAGAGCATAAGGATGTGAACATTTCCAATGGATCTTGGGTTTTATATTTGTGAATTAGTCATGATTGGTTATACAACACCGACAAATCCACCAATAGATGCGGCTGGGAAGAACCCCAGTAAAAATAATGCGCCTTCTTCTATGGTCTATCGGAATCCGAGTTTGTGAAGCTGATGCATTGTGAATCAACAAAAGAAATTTGGGACAAGCTTCAAAATATCTATGAAGGTGATGACAAAGTTAAGGGGGAAAAGCTCCAAACTAATAGAGGACAGTCTGAGAGTCTGAAAATTAAAGATGAATAAAATGTTGCAATCTATCTCCTCTGTATGGATGAAATTGTCAACACCATTAGAGGACTTGGTGAAAAGGTTGAAGATCTGATGATTGTATAAAAGGTGTTAAGGCCACTCCCCTTGAGATTTGATTCTGAAGCTTTTTCTATTGAAAAAATGAAGGATCTCGATAAATTGACAATGGATGAATTGCATGGGATTCTCACTAAATATGAAATGAGGATTGAAAAAGAAAAGTCATCAAAGAAAGAAGCAGCTTTCAAAGCATCAAAGAAGACGAAGAACATAGAACACAAATCAAGTGATTGTTCCAGCTATAAATCAAATGCAGAGGAAGCACATTTTGTGAGAAAACTCAAAAAGGGATCTGGAAAATACAAAGGTAAGCTTCCCTATAAATGATTTAACTCTGGGAAAGTAGGACATTTTGCGGTTAAGTGTCCATATGCAAAGGATGAAAGTAGTGATGATGAAGAAAACATCACCAACACATAAGGAACCGCAAACATGACAAACATGAAAAAAAGAAGAAATCTTATAAGAAAAAGAAGAGTCTCTACTCAAAAGGAGTCAATGACTCATCTGAAGAGAACAGTGAAAGCAATTTTGATAGTGATAGAGAAGAAACTCTTTTTATGGCAATTGAAACAAAGATTGATGCTTTGAGTAATGAATACATAGGGGAAGAAACGATGGATTACGAAGACAAAGAAAATGTAGAGACATATGGGGAGAGGATCTTGAAAAAGAGCTCATTTGTGCCTTAAGCAAAATAAAGAAGCTTAAGTAAAATAATTTGAAACAAAAGGAGCAGTTACAGAAGTATGAAGAGGAGGATCATGATTCAAAAGTGAAAATATCAACAAGTCTTGAAGAAATAGAAAATACCATTATCAACCTAAAGTTTGAATAGAAGATGCAAAAATGATAGAAGAAGTAGTGAGAATCTAGCTAAAAGAAAATGAATAAATATGTGAAGAGTTAGAATATGAAATTGTTTCATTAAGAAAGGAATTGCAGAAGTCAACTACTCATCTGAATAGAAGCTTGCGGTTTGGAAAGAGCGCTGAAATATTAGATGATATCATCGATTGCCAAAGGTCACCATTCATTAAGATTGGTATTGGCTATGATAAGAATCATAATACTCCAAAATAAAATTCAAACTTTGAGGCTACAAATCCACCAAAGAAGGTGAATGAATAAGAACCTAAAATCTATGCCAATGTTCTAAAAAAATCCATAAAAAATGAAGGCAACATGAAGAAGGAGAATGATGTCCCATAGAAGCTTGACCTTCCTCACAAGGACAATAAGGACAAATTCATAAGATATTTTCCACCAAGGAGATTTGCACAAGTTGGTACCAACACTCTTTCTTTGGTTATTATTTCTCTTGCAATCGCTTTGGTCATAAGGAAATAGAATGTAGGGCATGTAATAATCATGTGGAACGAAACAAAGACATAAGTACTTATGGGTTCTCAAATAGAAACTATAATTCATTTTCCCCTTTATTTGGTTACAATGTTGTATGTTATAAACACAACAACTATGGGCACATAACATGTTTTTGTAGAAGTGGTATTGTAGAATCTCCAAGGCTAAATAGGGAAGAAGATACCCTTGCCAAATAAAAGAAAGAATCCACAAAAGGTTGGAAAAAGAAGCAGGAGAAAGAACATAAGAAGAAGGAGAAATCCATGCTTGTACAAGCTGCACTTCATGCCCAAAATAAAGGAAACGATGGTACATTGAGAGTGGATGCTCAAGTCACATGACAGAGGACTAGACCAAGTTTATCACTTTTAGGGAAGTAAATGAAGGCATTGTAACTTTTTGGAGATAATGCTACTGCAAGAACAGCTGGAAAAGGTACTCTTAGTCTTGATAGTGGAAAGACTAAAACAAAGAATGTTTTGTATGTTGAAGGTTTGAAACATAATCTACTCAATGTTAGTCAAATGTGTGATCAAGGACACACTCTCACAATTTATTCTCAATGTTGTGAGATAAGGGATACATGATCTAAAGATTAGTGGAAAATGCAATCAAAACCTCAAATAATGTATATATTCTCAATGAAACTAAAGGAGACAAATGCTATATGGGACAAATATATGAAAGTTGGTTATGGCATAAAAGAATGGGCCATATAAAATTTTAAAATCTAGTGAAAATCAACACTAAACAATCAATGAGAGACATGGCAAAGATCACAAAACCTTCAAATAGTATTTGCAAGCAATGTCAGCATGGGAAGCAGACAAGAGCAAGCTTCAAATCAAAGGAACACTCAACATCAAAGCCATTGGAACTTGTACATACAGACCATTGTGGACCAACAAGAACACAAAGTTTACAAGGTAAAAATTATTTCATGCTGCTCATTGATGATTACTCAAGAATGACATGGGTTGCATTCTTAAAAGACAACTCTAAATAATTTGAGAAGTTTAAAGCATTCAAATCCTTGGTTGAAAATGAAACTAATTTAAAAATCAAGTGCTTGAGATCAAATCGATCAAGAGGTGAATTTATCTCAAATGAAATTGAAGAGTTTTGTGAGCTTCATGGAACAAAGGGACATTTTTCAGCTGCGAGAACTCCATAACAAAATGGAGTGGTATAAAGGAATAATTGAACTATACAAGAGATGGATAAAATAATGCTGAATGAATCTATGCCATCGGATAGATTTTGGAGATAAGCAGTTGGCACAATAAACTATATTTTGAATAGAGGGAAAATTAGAGTCCAAAACAGTAAAACGGCCTATTAATTATGGTAAGGTAAACCAACAACAGTCAATTAATTCAAAGTATTTGGGAGAAAGTGTTGTATAAAGAGAGATGGAGATTATTTGGGAAAATTTGAATGTAAATCCAATGAAGGTATATTTCTTGGTTATTTATCTAGAAGCAAGGCTTATAGATGTTACAATAAAAGATTGCAAACACGCATACACACACTGGTTTATTTGGGGTGAATGTTGGAAGGATGAAGCGGTTCTCGTTTCTCAAGCTAGGGTTTGGGATTTATCTGAAAATCTGGACAAGATGTTAATGGTCTGCAGACGACATGACTTGGAGTCAAGCTGATTTGGCGGATCAGCCCAATACCAACCAAGAGAAAAATGGGAATTGTTTTTTTCTTCTGTTGTCTCGTTCCTTAGATTTATGCTCCTAGGTTTTTAGGTTTCCATACAAGCTTTGGTTTTGTTCTTCCTTGGGTTTTTCCTGTGTATTTTTTGTCCTCGTCCATGGTTTTCAACTTTGTGTTCTTGGTTGTTTCCACTTTGCATTATTCTCGTAGATCCTCCTTCACTTTTTTAACGTTGGATGCTCCTTTCTAAGGTTTTGTCATTTTCCCTTTTTGGGTTGGGGGTCCGTACCTGTCGCTTTCTGGAATGTGCTGATTATATGGATACCTGTTCTGTCTGCTTTTAAGGCTGCATCTGATCCCTTTTTTGACTTTTGGGATTTACCATTATTCTTTTTCCATGTGGGGAAGGTCTGTGTGATCGCAGTAGTTCGTACTCCTTTGTGTCAGGCTAACACAAACCCTTCACCTTCTACCCATTTCAGAACACTTGAGGATCTATGCTTGGATGGCTTAGTCTTGGGGAAGAATTTTTTTCCAAAACCCTTTCCTTTTGCTAATAATACTTTCCCTTCTGGTTTATTTGGTGAGCGTGCTCAGCGGCGACGGAGACAGAAGACGGTCAAGGATCGGGATGGATTGCATAGATATGTGCTAGGGGGTGATGTTAACCTTGATAGGGTGGAGATGCTTGCTACTAGATCCCTATTTGTCCAAGTGGAATATGCACACTTGAACAAACTAGAGCTTATTGATTGGGTTAATTGGCACTGGTCTCTGTTAATGGACTCTGCTCCTCGCATCACTCTTCTACTAAATGGTTGGATTATCTTCATTCTCCCTAAAAATGTCTCCTTAGAATTCATTCTGAAGGAAGTTTGGATTTACAAGGAAGGGTTGCTCATCCTAAAACAATGGCACACTGCCTTTGATCCTTCCAAATAAAAACAGTCTCGGCGACATTTATGGATGCTGGCTCCTGGCTTACCCCTGGAACTCTGGACTAAAAATATTTTTAAGGGTTTGGCCAACTCAGTTGGAAAATTTATTAGAGTTGACAATAATTCATTACATGGTATTGAAAAAAAGGTTGCCAAAGTTTTGGTGGAGTTTGATTTGGGTAAGGGTCTACCAACAAAAAATGAAATGGTATGGGGTGATAGGGTTTTTACCCAGAGGCTTGATTATTTTAAAATCCTCTTTAGATGTTTTTCTTTCCGTGAAAATGGTCATGTTCGAGCACATTGTCCACTTAATTTTTAGATGTCTGAATTCTCTTCTTCCGAAGACTCTACTAATATTATTGTGGATTCTGTGAGGATCATCGATCCAACGGTAGCAGCTTCACCTGACTCTGTGAAGAGCATCGATGCAAAGGAAACAACTTCACCTTCCCTTTTGAATCTTGCTGTTACAGGTAAGTCAAATTCTGGGTCCCCAACTTTATATGAAGATGTTTCAAAGAGAGAGTTAGCCTTCTATCTTTCAGTTGAAGAAAACTTAAATCGTAGGTTATCTACTTCCGATAATTTACCTGGGGCCCTAGGTTGAGTTAATAAATTTAAAAATGAATATGTTTGTTCTAGGATTGTGGACAAGTTAGATTATATTCCTTTGGTGGATGACTCTGTTGCATCTAAATCCTTCGATTCAAACCCTATTAAGGTTTCCACTTCCCTTGAGCTAGTTTCATCCTTAAACCCGTCTGCCTTGACTGAAGACCTGATTGCTCCTTCTGGTGTGATTTCCCATCAGCCTGATCCTGTGGTCTCTTCTCTTGAAAACTCTTCCTTTAAGAAGGTGGAATATCCTAAATTTTTGTCTGATAATTCTCATTTGCTTGAAAGCGGTTACAAATTCTCTGATATTAATGCATATACTTCCCCTCTACCTGTCTATTCTAAAAAACCTTCCCCCAACCCTGATACTTTGAGAATTCAATCCATCCGCTTTCAAACTGTGACCATTAGAAAGAAAAAGAAAAACTCTTCCAATTATGCTCAATCGATTCTGGAAATGTTGATTTCATCCCCTTGTCTGTAAGGCTTCTGCACTCTCCATCAAACCCTTCCCCAAACAATAAAACCGCTTCTCCTAGGGCACTTAGAGAAAATACGCCCTTTGAACCTGTTTCTTAATGTCTTTTATTTCTTTGAATGTTAGAGGGTTGGGTAAGGCTGTTCGGATTAGGGCCTTATCCAAATTTTTTAAAGATACTAATCCTGGATTAATTCTTCTTCAAGAAACAATGTGTCTTGATTCTATTACTATCGAGTCTATTGCCAATATCCTTCCAGGTTGGGAAATTTATGCTATCAGTGCTTTGGGTATGTCTAGTGGACTTCTATCTTGTTGGGATCCTAAAGTGTTTTAGTTTTCTTCCTTTAAACATATCGGGGTTTACTTATTGAAGGATATATTCATAATATGGACTTCAAGATTTATGTCCTTAATATCTATGGCCCATACAAGAATACGGAGACCTTCTAGAACTCTCTCTATCTCTGTATGGTCTACTTGAACTTGAAAATATTATCATTTCCGGAGATTTAAACTTTACTAATTCTGCACCAGAAATTTGGGGATGCTCGGCCATAATGGATTCTTCGTCTAGATTCTTCATCAATCTATTTGAGAGATTCGACCTTGTTGATATTTCACCTACTGATTTAGAGCCTACATGGACCAATGGAAGATGTGGTACTGAAAGAATTCATAAAATATTGGATAGGTTTATTTTGAAGACTCCGCTTCTACACAATCTGCAGAGATTCAGAACATGGGTAGATAAAACAAAAATTTCGGACCATTGCCCCATTCTTCTACAATATGATGGAGTGTTGCCTAACTTAAAATATCCCTTCAAGTTTAATAGTTCTTGTCTCGTGGATGAATATTTTTGTTGTTTTTTTAAGAACCCTTGGAACTCTTTCCAAAATATAGAGCTTCTTAATCCAATGGACCTTCTGGTTCATAGGCTATCTCTTCTAAAAGGAAAAGTAAAATTTGGGATTCATGAAAAGAAGCTAAAAGATAAAGAAGATTTCCTCCTCCTGCAAAATCAAATTCATCAGATCTATGCTAAAAAATCAGATTACTCTATTTCTGCAGAAGACAAAATATTGATTCAGTATCTTGAAGATAAGAAAGACCAGTTGCTCAAGCAGGAAGAGATAGATTGGCGCATCAAAATCAGGGCCCTTTGGATAAAATTGGGTGATAATAATACAATATTTTTCCACTCCTTTGCCTCCCATAGAAGGAACTCCAATGCCATCTGGGACATCCATAATGAAAATGACACTCTTATTAAAGGTCAATTAAAATTGCAAAGTCATGCTGTGAGACATTTCAAAAATATTTTCATGGAAAAAGATCGGAGCTCTCCAGAAGCTCAACTTCAGCTTATTAAGCTATTCCCCAATTTTTTTTATTAGGATGAAGGTATTGAAATTGGGAAGGAGGTTACTATTGAATAAATTTAATTGAAACTGCATTTCTTCGCTAAAGAAAAACGTCCTGGCTCGGATGGCTGGACAATAGAGCTATTTATACATTTCTTTGATATCATGGGCACAAAATTG
Source organism: Larix kaempferi (assembly GCA_027924585.1). Taxonomy (NCBI): domain Eukaryota; kingdom Viridiplantae; phylum Streptophyta; class Pinopsida; order Pinales; family Pinaceae; genus Larix; species Larix kaempferi. Next base: position 38,239,182 of record BSBM01000055.1, on the reverse strand, counting down.
TTAGACATGGTTGAGTTCTCCAGGAAAGAAGGATTTGTCTCAGGTGCTCTTAACTCCACTTTTCTTACTCTGATTCCTAAGTGCAATAAGCCAAATAAATTTTCTGATTTTAGGCCTATAGCCCTATGCAACCTGGCATATAAGCTAATCACTAAAATTATCTCCATCAAAATTAATCCTTACCTCTCAAAATCTTTGTCTTTCGAGCAATTCAGATTCCTCCATGACAAACATATTCTTGATGCAATTGGTATTGCTTAAGAGGCAATCCATTCCATCAAACAGAAGAAGATGAAGGCCTTAATTTTTAAAATGGATCTGGAAAAAGCATTTGACTTTGTAAATTGGGTCTTTCTAAGATTGATCTTAATTCAAACCGGGCTTCCACTACTTGTCATCAACTGGATTCTTGCATGTGTTTCCTCAGCTTAATTTGTGGTGTTAATTAATGGTGCAGCTTCTGATTTCTTCAAAAGAAGCAATGGTATTCGTCAAGGTTGTCCTCTTTCGCCACTGATATTTCTTCTCATCATTGAAGGTCTTAGCAGACTTATCGTAGATGCTAAACAAAAAGGAAAAAATAAAGGTGTAAAAATCTCTACAGTTGTATTTATCACTCATCTATTATTTGTTGATGATGTACTAATGTTTGGTTCCGAGTCTTTTGGAGAATGGGATACATATCAAAAAATTGTACATCTTTTTTGTTTAGCCTCTGGCATGAAGGTTAGTGTGAAAAATTCTACTCTCTATTCACACAACTTGAGTGAAGACTCTTTGGTTTCTATCATAAACATCCTTCCTTATATGTTTCATAATTTGGTGGATGGTTTCAAATATCTAGGATATTTTTTGAAACCGAAAGGATATAAAACTAAGATTGGTTCTGGCTTCTTCAAAAATTTGAGAGAAAAATTAAAAATTCGACTTTCAGGCTTCTTTCTATTGGTGGAAGACTTACTCTCATCCAAGTGGTCTTTACCAACATTCCTGTTTATTGGTTCTCACTTCTCCAGGTTCCGAAATCCATTATCAACTCTCTTGTAACATCCCGAAAAAATCACAAAAATTTAAAATTTTCTGCGTGATAATTAATGCTTATTTAATATGTGCGGAATAGAAAAAAGCATAAAAGATTATCCTGCTATAATAAATACCATGCTGGTTCACTTAGTATAAGATTTATGACTAGATGATTCAAGTTTATGTCTAGATGTTATTCATACTCAGCTGTACTATTGCAACTTCTATTGTTGTTATGATTTATGAATCAATTATCTTTGACTAATGTGCTTTTGTTGATTGATGAAGGGGTCCTACGGACGCCCCAAGGCTTGCTTAGCATTCGTGCTAAAGCATGTGAATTCGTACTTGTGGTAGTTTACAGGTAAGGATTCATGGTTGCGACAAGTGACCAAATAGTTTTTCAGTAAATCTCCTTTGCCATTATTTGAAGAGATAAAAACTTTGGGCATTCCTACGGTGAAAATGTTGGTTCGAGACTAAGTCGTTCAAGATAAAGATGTCTGAAAATGACTACTGATGCAAACAATGCATCTTAAATAATGTAAATTATAAAACTGTATTTGAATCAAGAGAAGGTCTGTATCGATCATGGCTTAGTTTTGTACTCAAAAATACATATAACTTTCATTTAAGTTTCGTGTTGAGCTGTACGTAACTGTCTATCTTTTCCCTCCAAAGCAATTTGTAGAAATTCTATGTATAATTGTTTTAATAAGTGTCTAGGGACTATACCCTACAATGACGGTGATAATCTCGATTGATTGATGTGTCTTTTATTTCACTACACAATAGAGTGTATATGTGTGCACTTTCTTAGATTAATTCTATAATCTATTTGCAATATAATTGACACATTATCAAACTATTACAATATGACTTTATGTAATATGTATTGTGTGCAATAGTATGATCCTATGTGATACTATGCAACCTTAGCGAAATTCTAGTGTATGTTGTGTGCTCTTACGTGACCCTATATAATAGTATACAACACTAACTTTATATGTTGTGTATTGTGTGCATTATTGTTACCCTTTGTAATACTATACAAATCCTAACTTTATGAAACATATCGTGGTAGGGTGGTGCATCATGACCTTACCATAAGCAATGTCCAAAGAATTAAACGTTATGATGTGAATGTTAAATGTCACAGGTTGGCGGATGTAACCATAACCTATGCATTGAATGCATGCAACTTTTGAGATGGTGGAGTTCCATCATGGATAGTATAGAGAACTTGATCACGTGCCCTTACCGTGGTTATGACCAATCTTGTGATGATGTGTAGGCATACTGGTTCAGTAGTTACTGTGCTGGCTCCTTTGTGGCTCCTTCGTGGCAATTGCAATGATGGCTCATTTAATAAGGTAGATGATTTGGTTGTTTTCGTGAATCTAACCGATGATCTCCACCGTTGATCTGGCAGGGTAATGATGGATTAGGGTTAAACCCTACCTCTGTCACATTCATTGGGTTTATTGTGATCTTTGGCATTTGATAGTGGTGGCTCTGCAACTGGCCAACAGGCAGAGGGTTTGTAGGGTTATCGTTTGCCTGTAGAGACGTAGCTACTGCGTTTTGAACTCGTGACCTGTGTAGGTTATAGAGCCGAGCTCTCCAGTTCTTTGTACAATGGATAAATGTTATGGTTTGAAACTTGGGTCTGATATCTTGCTGTGGTTCGATTCTTAGACCGGTTGAGGGTTTTTATCTTTTAAAACAAGGTTCATGATGAATGGCCAGGTCCTCGCCATGGTTGATACAGTTCTCGGCACTGTCACGGCATTGTTCACTGTTTTTAAGTTGATAACTCGGTGTGGGGTTTCCTTCTGTCTAGCGTCTTCGGTTTTGTACCAATATAGAAAGGTAATGCACTTTGAATATCCTTCCTGTAGATTCCTTTCAAGAGCATTAAACAGTAATGGTTGTTCGGATTCGATACTGTAATCATTCTTTTAAGGGTTACTGTTTTAACCACGTCTTCGTTGTATTTGCAGGTGCAATGTTCAGTGGCTTCTCCAGTCTGGGCGTTAAAGGTTGGCTGCGACTACACCAAACGGTAAGCCTCAGAGGGTTGCCTTGAACTCTGGTTATATGAAAGTAATGGCCATTATGTGTCTGTTCTGTGGTCTTCGTGTTTATCTTGGAGAGTTTGTACTTCGTCGAGATAGGGTTTGTAAATCTGTAAAAGAAATGGGGAGGATAATACCTCGACCCAAAAGGAATGAACCTGTTGTGTTTGAATTGTAACTGTCGTGTGGAAATGTTCTTCTCACAGACTTGGATAATGTAATAAGTTATGTGTTTCAATAACGATGGTAGATGTTTGATGTATATGGTTTCGACCTATGTGTAGTTCATCTATTTTGTAACCATGATGTTGTTGCATTCTACTCTTATGAAAAGTTCCAGGGTTAGGGTTTTCGTATTCGTTTTGGAAATTGTATTTGTGATGATGCTCTTCGATGTGTTCTCGGCATCAAACTGGTGTTTGTTATTCTGTTTAGAATTTATCCTACAGACATTTAGTAATGAAATCTTGAAGACGATACTGTGAATTTATCTATTCGACCTACATGAATGATTATGGTGTAAATGTTTGGTTTTGATTTTGGTCATCGTTATGATGCCGAGACTTCGACTATGTTGAGTTATGGAAATGAATAAAGTGGTAATTCTATGTTTAGTTTATGGTGAATGTCATATGGTTTGTCATGAGTTGAAATGTTTGAAGAATATTAACTGTCTGCCGAGAGTTGGTAACACTGTTTATGTTTATAAAAGAAATGAATTTGTAAATGTTTGATGAAATGTGCAACCGCTGGCAAATTGGGAATAATTCTAGATGTTTGTTTGGAAGGGTATTACCCTTGGTTAATGACCAGAATGATAAATGTAATTTGATTCTGTTAATAAAATAAAGACATGATATGCTAGTTTCTGTGTTATGAGGGTTGTAAATCTACTGTTAGGGTTTAGGGTTTTTCTACTGCATGTTTGGAAAACATTTACAGAATTAAAATAGATTATGTTTGTTTGTCTATCCTGTATGTACAGTAGTGAAAATAACAGTAGACTGTAGTAAACCTTTTAAAAAGAAAACTATGGAAACTATAAACCCTGAGATTGAAACTTGAAAATAACATAATAGTTATGTATGATGAGATTATGCAATCTTCTTTAATTTCTATATCAGCAATGTTTTCAATAATAAATATAAATTATAGTAATAATCTTTAAAACAGTAGACTTCTATTTTAACAAAGTAAAACAATACTATAATAAAATACAGTAATCAATATTAATTAATAACAGTAGGAAAATTAACAATTTATACAGAGTTGTTTTTTTCATCAATCTTAGCAAATTGCCTATCATATCTATCTATCTTAATTTGTCTCTGTACTGGAGTACGATGAATTTCCTATAGCATGGGGAAAAATACAGAGAATATTTACTTCATTCATCATTTGTAATTCATAATTTAAACTTGATTCAGAAAACTAAAAGTAGGGGTATGTACACCAGAACACATTCTGTAAATAAAAATTAAATACTTGTAAATAAACAGATTTAACTACTTAATGAAAAGTAAACAAATAGAACCTGTAGATGACGATAGGGCCGACAAACACCCAAGGAAGCCTGTTCCTCCCAACCTATTCCAGAAGAAGCAGCTCAATTGCTGGCTTCTTGTGAACCCCCGAGCCTGATTACTAAACCACTACATGGGTGGAATCTGTGTAGAAGCAAGGCACTCAAAATGCCTTCAGCACTCAGCATCAACCTCCTATAATAACATGCCTTCAACACTCAGCATCAACCTCCTGAACTCAATAAGAGTTTGGAAGACTCACAACATGATCAACAACATAGCATATCCCCTCATCAAATCTCTTGGGTGCAAACACAGCAAAACCCCAAGGTAAATTTCCTCGTCGGGAAAAGTGATGAACCTCAGTTCAAAATTTGATGGCTATTATATAGACTGCCTAGGTCTTTAGTGGTCAGTTTGGAATAGATGAGCCTCAAGCTCCAGTCCCATCTTTCAGGGCACTATGACCACATTTCAAGGGAGTTGTCCCATACCAACAGCTAGTTAGTTGCATCGTGATGCTGCCACTTGTCCATTGCCTTCTACCCCAGATTCCATTCCACCTAGTGGATCAGTAACCACTCTTTCAACAGTCCTCTTAGGTGTTTGTCTCCTCTTTTATTTATTTAATAATAATATATTGTGCAAATTACAGTCATCCTTGGACACCTGTCCAACATAAAACTTTACAATAAAAGTTATCATAATGTTTGGTAACACAAAATGTTTTTCCAGCAAAAAGGGTATGTTACAAACAGTCCCACTTAAGCTTAACATCGTCCTCGATGTTGCTTATTCATCATCAAGTTCCTCATGGAACAGAACTGGATATGCTGCCTGCATATTACTTTCCAGTTCCCAAGTAGCTTCATCAGGGCTAAGGTGTTTCCATTGCACCTTTACCTGCCATATGGTGCGATTCCGAAGCATAATTTCCCTCCGGTCGAGAATACAATCTGGTTCCACCTGAAAATCTCCTTCGGGTTCCACCTGTATGTCATTCCATTCAGCACATGAGCAGCATCGTGCACATACTTCTTTAAAACAGAAACGTGAAAAACATTGTGGATTTTTAAATTATATGGCAATGCCAATTGATATGCAACAACTCCAATCCTTGATAGGATTTCGAATGGTCCACAATACCTTGGTGCTAGTTTAGCACAACTCCCAAGTTTCAAAGAACTTTTCTTGGGCTTTACCTTTATAAAAACATGCTCTCCTACTTGAAATTCTTTTTCAGTGCGTTTCAAATCAGCATAGCTTTTCAGCCGATCTTGGGCAACCTTTAAGTTACTTTGAACCTGTTTCACGGTTAGCTCCATTTCTTTCAATAATTATGGTCCTAATATCAATTTGTCTACAGGGTTATCCCAAGAAATAGGAGTACAACATTTTCTTTCATACAAAATTTCAAATGGACTTAACTTAACAGATGCTTGATAATGTTTGTTGTATGCAAATTCCGCTAAATGCAAGTAATCTTCCCACTTAGATGGATGATCTTTAACATACAATCTTAACATATTTTCTAAAATTTGATTTACCCTTTCTGTTTGACCATCAGTTTGTGTTTGGAAAGAAGTGCTGAAATTTAGTTTGGTATTTAATCCTTTAAACAGTGCTGTCCAAAAATTACTGGTGAACTTAGAGTCTCGGTCTGAAATAATTACCTTTGGAATTCCGTGTAAACGAAAAATTTGCTTCATAAAAACATCTGCAATGTTAGAAGCCTTGAAAGTAGTTTTAACAGGTATAAAATGAGCAGCTTTACTAAGTTTATCAACAACAACCATGATTGAGTCATTCTGCTTCTGATTTTTAGGCAAACCTGTAATAAAATCAATGCTTATAATTTCCCATTTCCATTCTGGAATTGGTAAAGGCTGCAATAGTCCAGCTGGATGTTGGTGTTCAGCTTTGATAGTCTGACATTCAAAACATCTAGCTATATATTCAGCAACTTCACTCTTTATGTTGGGCCAAAAATACTATTTTCTTAACATAGTTATCATTTTCTGATAACCAGGATGTCCTGAATAAGGACTCTTATGAACTTCATCTAAAATCAGCAACTTAACCTTCGAAACATTAGGTACATAAATTCTGTTTTTATATGTTAAGAAGCATTTTTCATTAATACAGTAATCTGTTATTAAATTTTCAGATGAATTTTCAGTCACTTTATCATGTAATTTTTGGTAATTTTTGTCTTGCTTAATTCCTTCTTCAATTTGATTTTCTAGATCAGTCTTAAAAGTACTGATTGCTGCCACAAAAATCAATCTAGCATTACTGCTCAAAGCATCAGCAACCTTATTCTCCTTTCCATTAATGTGATGAATCTCAAAATCGTACTCACTAAGGAAAGCTAACCACCTAGCTTGCCTTGTGTTAAGATTTGTTTGATCCAATAAATACTTTAAGCCCTTATTATCAGTCATTAAAATGAATTTTCTTCCGATCAAGTGATGGCGCCACATTTTTAATGCATGTATCACGGCTGCCAATTCAAGATCATAGGTTGCATAATTATTTTCATGTATTTTTAACTTCCTTGACTCAAAAGCAATTGCATGTCCTTCCTGACTTAAGACCCCTCCAAGTCCATCGTTGCATGCATCCGTACATATGACAAAATCCTTATTGGGATCTGCAATTTTAAAGATGGGTACAGTAGTTAATAATTCTTTTAACTTATTAAAACTTTCTTGACACTTTTGATCCCATACGAATTTCTTCCCTTTCTTCTGCAAAGAAGTGATGGGGTTAGCAATTCTAGAGAACCCTTCAATAAATTTTCTATAATAACCCGTTATTCCCATGAATGATCATACATCAGTTATGTCTTTTGGGACAAGCCATTCATTAATTGCTTTTATTTTATCAGGATCAACAAAAATACCATCTTTAGAAATTATGTGACCCAAATACTGAATTTTATCTTTATAAAAATCACACTTACTGAACTTAGCGTAAAGCTGATGTTCTCTAAGTACTTGTAAAATGATTTTTAAATGTTCGTCATGCTCTTCTTTAGTTTTTGAGTAAACCAGAATATCATTAATGAATACCACTACAAACTTATCGAAATATTTATGCAGAACGTTGTTCATTAAACACATGAACACTGCTGGTGCGTTGGTTAGCCCAAAAGGCAAAACTACGAACATGTAGTGTCCATAACCCGTTCTGAATGCAGTTTTGAATATGTCCTCATTTTTTATCCGGACTTGATGATAACCCGACTTCAAATCAATTTTAGTGAATATCTCTGCTCCGCGTACTTGATCAAATAGATCATCTATGCGGGGCAAGGGATATTGGTTCTTAATTGTCATTTTATTAAGATGACGGTAATCAATGCACAAATGCATGGTACCGTCCTTTTTTTTAACAAATATTACTGGTGCTCCCCAAGGGGACACACTGGGCCTTATGTAGTTTTTATCTATTACTTCTTTCAGCTGATATTTTAACTCATTTAACTCCAGAATATTCATCCTATAGGGAGCCTTTGAGTTTGGTACCGCACCGGGTACTAACTTGATGGTGAAATCAAGTTCTCTTTTCGGAGGTAATCCTGGAATTTCTTCCAGGAATACGTCAGAAAAGTCCCTAAGGATGGGAATATCCTCTAGTTTTAACTTGTCTTCTTTAGATGTACACTCGTCATTAATAACATTAACAGCAAACATTTTACAGCTTTTTCTGGCAGCTCTCTTTACTTGTAGAGCAGAAATCTGCCTTACTGAAATCTTCGTATGAATTCCTTTTACTGTTTCTGAATTACCTTCATTATTTACACATGTAAAAGATTTGTCATAACAATTCAGTAAAAATCTATGTTGTTCAAGCCAGTCCATACCAATCAACAAATCATATGACCCTAAGGGTAAAACATTCAGATTAATTTGCATTTTCAACTGACTTAAAAATACTTCACAATTCTTGACATAATCTGTAACCTTTATTTTAGTTCCTGTTGCAAGCTGAACTAACCATGCATTATCAAATTTCTTTATTTTTAGCTTGCAACGGTTTACTAAAGTAGGTGAAATATAACTCAGATTTGCACCTGGATCTATTAGAATAGAAATAGACTCGTTTTGTATCATACCTTCAATTTCGACTATGGATGTTTGATGGTCCACTTGACGGTTCTCCAATGCTACATTTATCCTGGGCAATTCTCTTGCGATATCTCCAACTATAGGTTCTGCTTGCATAGTGTGAATAATGTTGGTTTTCCTCTTGTTGCGTGGGCAATCTGCTCTCTTATGTGGTCCGCCACATTCATAGCACTTCATGGGTCCTTTCTGTTCAACATACATGTTATTATTATTATTGCTGTGATTATTATTGTTAGGTACATTTCTTGCAGCAGTAAAGTTCTGAGGTGCATTATTCCTGTAGTTATTGGGAAAATTTCTGTTATTAAATTTTTTCTTAAAACCTCCAAAATTATGATTAAAATTCTTCTTTTTATAGTCAAACTGATTAGTCTTATTGCCCTTCCAGCCAGTTGTTCCTTCTCTTTTTCTGTTTTGATCAAAACAAAAATTTTCCTTCCTCATGGCCTCTTCCAAAGTGGAAGGATTATCATACTCAATACGATCCTTTATATTAAAATGTAGACAACTGAGAAACCTTTGTACTTTAGGCTTTTCCTTGACCATATAGGGCACATACCTCAGCAAGCAAAGGAACTTGCTGTACAGTTCTTTCATGTTCATTGTACCTAACTTTAAATCGTAAAACTCCTTCGACTTATCCTCAAAGTATTGTTATGACAAAAACTTCTTTTTAAACAAACTTTTAAACATAGTCCAAGTCACTTCTTTTTTTTTATACTCTTGATTCTTTTAAGATCCTGCCACCAAATATCTGCCTTCCCGGTCAGATTGTAAATAGCCATCTTGGCTTTCAGTTGAGAAGAGTAGTCGTAAATATTAAAGTACTTCTTCATTCCAGACAGCCAAGCTTCTGATGTCTCACCCTTCTCACTTTCGCCGTTAAAAGTGGGTGGCTTAATCTTTTTAAATTCCCCAGTAATCTGTTCATGATATTTATGTTTTCTCTTTTTAGAGCAGCATTCACTGTTACTGCTGTCATAATTTAAGTCACTATTACTTGAATTAGATTTAGAGGATGAGTAATTGTTCCTTTTATCATTTCTTGTCTTCTTATGCTTATGTTGGTGGGACATTGTTGGTTTTCCTCTTGTTCCGTTCATTTTCTTCTTTAACAGCTTTTAACTTAGATTTTAAATCCTGTACAGTACGTAAAATTTCAGAAGATTGGTTATTTAACTCAACATAAATTCCTTCAGAATTGTTATTATTAATGCGTTCATTATGAGGAGATCTGTCCTCTGCTGATTCTTCTAGTATTTCCATACTTGCAATTTAAAGGTCAATTTGTTCTGTGCAAAAATAAAATTAAATTGCAAAAGTTAGTAACATAAACTTTCTTATTGTTTTCTGTTTGCACGCATGAGCCTAAATCAGGCCTAGAGTTTGAACTTGTGCCCTGATACCACATGTAACATCCCGGAAAAATCACAAAAAATTAAAATTTTATTATGTGACAATTAATGCTTATTTAATATGTGCGGAATAGAACAAAGCATAAAAGATTATCCTGCTGTAATAAATACTATGCTGGTTCACTTAGTATAAGATTTATGACTAGATGATTCAAGTTTATGTCTTGATGTTATTCATACTCAGCTGTACTATTGCAACTTCTATTGTTGTTGTTATGATTTATGAATCAGTTATCTTTGACTAATGTGCTTTTGTTGATTGATGAAGGGGTCCTACGGATGCTCCGAGGCTTACTTAGCATTCGTGCTAAAGCATGTGAATTCGTACTTGTGGCAGTTTACAGGTAAGGATTCAAGGTTGAGACAAGTGACCAAACAGTTTTTCAATAAATCTCCTTTGTCATTATTTGAAGAGATAAAAACTTAAGGCATTCCTACGGTGAAAATCTTGGTTCGAGACTAAGTCGTTCAAGATAAATATGTCTGAAAATGACTACTGATGCAAATAGTGCATCTTAAATAATGTAAATTATAAAACTGTATTTGAATCAAGAGAAGGTCTGTATTGATCGTGGCTTAGTTTTGTACTCAGAAATACATATAACTTTCATTTAAGTTTCGTGTTGAGCTGTATGTAACTGTCTATCTTTTCCCTCCAAAGCAATTTGTATAAATTCTATGTATAATTGTTTTAATAAGTGTCTAGCGACTATACCCTACGATGATGGTGATAATCTCGATTGATTGATGTGTCTTTTATTTCACTACACAATAGAGTGTATATGTGTGCACTTTCTTAGATTAATTCTATAATCTATTTGCAATATAATTGACACATTATCAAACTATCACAATATGACTTTATGTAATATGTATTGTGTGCAATAGTATGATCCTATGTGATACTATGAAACCTTAGCGAAATTCTAGTGTATGTTGTGTGCTCTTACGTGACGCTATATAATACTATACAACATTAACTTTATATGTTGTGTATTGTGTGCATTATCGTTACCCTTTGTAATACTATACAAATCCTAACTTTATGAAATATATCGTGGTAGGGTGGTGCATCATGACCTTACCATAAGCAATGTCCAAAGTATTAAACGTTATGATGTGAATGTTAACTGTCACAGGTTGGCGGATGTAACCGTAACCTATTCATTGAATGCATGCAACTTTTGACATGGTGGAGTTCCATCGTGGATAGTATAGAGAACTCGATCACGTGCCCTTACCGTGGTTATGACCAATCTTGTGATGATGTGTAGGCATACTGGTTCAATAGTTACTGTGCTGGATCCTTTGTGGCTCCTTCGTGGCAATTGCAATGATGGCTCATTTAATAAGGTAGATGATTTGGTTGTTTTCGTGAATCTAACCGGTGATCTCCATCGTTGATCTAGCAGGGTAATAATGGATTAGGGTTAAACCCTACCTCCGTCACATTCATTGTGTTTGTCTATCCTATATGTACAGTAGTGAAAATAACAGTAGACTATAGTAAACCTTTTAAAAAGAAAACTATGGAAACTATAAACCCTGAGATTGAAACTTGAAAATAACATAATAGTTATGTATGATGAGATTATGCAATCTTCTTTAATTTCTGTATCAGCAGTGTTTTCAATAATAAATATAAATTACAATAATAATCTTTAAAACAGTAGACTTCTATTTTAACAAAGTAAAACAGTACTATAATAAAATACAATAATCAATATTAATTAATAACAGTAGGAAAATTAACAATTTATACAGAGTTGTTTTTTTCATCAATCTTGGCAAATTGCCTATCGTATCTATCTATCTTAATTTGTCTCTGTACTGGAGTACGATGCAGTTCCTATAGCATGGGGAAAAATACAGAGAATATTTACTTCATTCATCATTTGTAATTCATAATTTAAACTTGATTCAGAAAACTAAAAGTAGGGGTATCTAAACCAGAACACATTCTGTAAATAAAAATTAAATACTTGTAAATAAACAGGTTTAACTACTTAATGACAGATAAACAAATAGAACCTGTAGATGACGATAGGGCCGAAAAATACCCAAGGAGGCCCGTTCCTCCCAACCTATTCCAGAAGAAGCAGCTCAACTGCTGGCTTCTTGTGAACCCCCGACCCTAATTACTGAACCACTAAATGGGTGGAATCTGTGTAGAAGCAAGGCACTCAAAATGCCTTCAGCTCTCAGCATCAACCTCCTGTAATAACATGCCTTCAGCACTCAGCATCAACCTCCTGAACTCAATAAGAGTTTGGCAGACTCACAACATGATCAACAACATAGCATATCCCCTCGTCAAATCTCTTGGGTGCAAACAAAGCAAAACCCCAAGGTAAATTTCCTCATCAGGAAAAGTGATGAACCTCAGTTCAAAATTTGATGGCTATTATATAGACTACTTAGGTCTTTAGTGGTCAGTTTGGAATAAATGAGCCTCAAGCTCCAGTCCCATCTTTCAGGGCACTATGACCACATTTCAAGGGAGTTGTCCCATACCAATAGCTAGTTAGTTGCATCATTATGCTGCCACTTGTCCATTGCCTTCTACCCCAGATTCCATTCCACCTAGTGGATCAGTAACCACTCTTTCAACAGTCCTCTTAGGTTTTTGTCTCCTATTTTATTTATTTAATAATAATATATTGTGCAAATTACAGTCATCCTTGGACACCTGTGCAACATAAAACTTTACAATAAAAGTTATCATAATGTTTGCTAACACAAAATGTTTTTCCAGCAAAAAGTTACATCTCCGAGGAAGCTCATCTTCAATTACCTATGGTCGGGTGGTTTGGATAGAGGCAAATTGGTCATGGCTAGCTGGGATATACTTTCTATTCCAAAAGACTTTGGAGGTTGGGGTATTAAGAACTTGGGCTAGTTTAGTATGGCCCTAAGGATGAAAAGCTTATGGCGAGGACTGTTTGGAAATAATCTTTGGTCATATGTTCTGAGAGTCAAATATATCAAAAAGGATAGTCTGGAGTGGATTAGAAATGAAAATAAAATTGGTAGGAATTCCTCACCTATTTAGCATGGATTCCTAAAAATCTATAGTTGGATTGGTAAAGACCTTGCTTGGAAAGTAGGAAACGATAGAAATGTTATTGTTGGAATTGATCCAATCATTGGCATGGGGAATATTTCAAACTCCCCAAAGGTATCGTTAACTATCTCTCTGAAATTGGATGCTCTACTCTAGCAGACATAAGGAAGCATAGATGGATTAATCAGGAGAAGAGTTATTGGTTCACTGCTAAAGAGCTTGGAATGGGATGTTGTTGGGATACAGTTTGGAATGATTTCATCTTCCACATCATGCTACTGGTTGCAGAGTAAATAACAGGTTGGATACTTTAATTTGGACCTCAAATTCTAAAACAGGCTCTGTTACTGCTAAATAAACATATTTGGCTATTGTCAAAGAAAACTTATGTATTGTTCAGAACTGGTGGTTTCATGTTCTATGGAACTGGAGTATTCCGCTGAAATTTAAATGTTTTATGTGGCTTTATCTTCAAAACTATCTCAAGACTTGGGATAATTTAAAAAGAAAGGTTGGCAGGGTCCTAACATTTGTCTCCTATATATGCAAAAAAGATGAAGAATCGGTAAATCATCTTTTGATTAACTGTAGCTTTACGACTGCTGTTTGGAATAGGGTATGTTTTTCTCTCAATATTTCACAGGTGTGGAAAGGAGTCCGTTTTGGAAATTCTTGCAAGATTGGAAAAGTACATGCAAAAATTTAGATTTCCTTCCAGCTATTGTCTCTTGGAGAATTTGGAAAGCAAGGAACAAATACATCTTTGAAAATGAGATTGATCAACTGGATATTATTGTTATGTAGATTCTTCTTTGGGTAAAGGAATTCAATTCTGAAAATACTAAGTTATGCAAAATCAGGAATCCAAAATTAATCAATTTTCATAATGGAGCACTGGGATTTTTTGATGGGGAAACGAAGGATGGAAGGTGTGCTGCAGGTGTTGCTCTCTTTATCAATAGTAATCATAAATTATGTTTCAAACTATTTTGTGGATCGGGTACCAATATGAAGGCTGATTTGTTATCCTTATGGGTCCTATGCAGAATGGATTCTATTTTCACATTGTGTCATTGACAATTTATGGCGACTCTAGAGTTACTATTAAATGGGTAAATAGTGCTTACAAACTTCAAGTGATCAATCTTTATCCTTGGTGTCACAAAATCAACGAAGAGCTTAAAAATTTTCTGCACTTGGAACTTAATCATATTTATAGAGAACAAAACAGGTTGGTAGACTTACTCTCAAATGAAGCTTTGAAAGGCATTGAAGGGACTCTACTCTGGGTAGAATTATGGGATGACAGACTTTCAGATTTGGGGAGTTTTTCACCTTTTGCTTATTAGTATTTCCTTTTTGTTCTATGTTGTAATGATAGTTTCCAGTCTCTGGTTTCCTTTCGAATATTATTGGCACTCTTTTTTGGACTTAAGTCTAGTTTTCTGACTTCTGATCATTAGTTTGAATCGGATTGTTATCGAACAGTGTAATACTTTTTTATTCTAATAGAATACCAAAAGTATGTTTTTTTCCTCTGAAAAAAATAAAAGATTGCACAAAATTGTAGAAAGTGAAAATGTAAAAGTGGATGAAGCAAGGCCTTGGAGAAATCACAAACAAATGAGCTTCCAAAAAAGATGAGCCTCAAAGAGGAAGAAGAAGAAGAAGGAACAAAGCGTTTAGATACAAATGCACCATCTAAATTTGTCCAAAAGAATCATTCGTGAAATCTAATTGTTGGTGATAAAGATGTGGGAGTTCAAACTACAAGAAGACTAGCAAGTGCACCAGACCATGCAAACTTCTCCTTGCTATATAAAATAGAGCATAAAAACTTTACAGAAGCTAGAAAAGATAAGAATTGGATTAATGTTATGGAAGAGGAGATAAATCAAATCAAGAAATAAGACACGGGAACTTGTTCCAATACCAAAAGTTAGGAATGTGATTGACACCAAATGGGTTTTTCAGGAACAAGTTGAAATAAGATGGGAACGTAATATGAAATAAAGCATGATTGGTTTGTAAAGGCCATGCTCAAGTTGAAAGTATTGACTCCAAAGAAACTTTTTATCCGGTTGCAAGAATGGAATTTTTTTTGCATTTGTGTGTTTCAAGAACTTCAAAGTCTATCAAATGGACATCGAGTCAGCTTTTCTCAATGGAAATCTAGAGGAAGAAGTATACATTGAACAACTAGAAGGGTTCTTATTATTAAAAAATAAGGATCATGTGTGCAAATTGAAGAAAGCACTTTATGGGCTAAAGCAAGCCCCTAGAGCCTGGAATTTAAGACTTGATAAATATCTACAACAACAAGGCTTCAAAAGAGGAATCACATACAACAATCTCGACATCAAAACAAAAAATGAAAACAAGTTAATTGTTGTGTTCTATGTAGATGGCATTATTTTTGTAGGTAGTAAAAACAAAACGTGCCAAGAGTTTGCAAAGGAAATGCAAAAGGAATTTGAGACGTCTATGCTTGGTGAGCTATCATTCTTTCTTGGTTTATAGATTTATCTATCCGACAAAGGTGTATTCATTTCACAAACCAAGTATATCAAGGAAATGTTTAAGAAATTTAGAATGGAATATTGTGCACTGGTCAACACACCCATGGCTACAGGTTGCAAATTGGGCAAAGATAATGAATCTCTGGAAGCAAATCAAACACTATACATGTCAATGATTGGTAGCCTATTATATGTGATGATATCGATTCTAGACATTATGCAAGTAGTAGGATTGGTTGCATGGTTTCAAGATGCACCAAAATAATCTCATGTGCAAGCAGTGAAAATAATATTTAGAAATTTAAAGGGCACCTTGGACTTTGACTTGTGCTACTTAAGAGGTGAATATTTTTCTATAATAATGTATGGTGATGTGGATTGGACAGGCAGGTTCGATGATGAAAATGGTACAAGTTGATGGGCATTTTTCCTAGTTAACAATATAATGTCTTGGTTGAGCAAGAAAAAATATTCAATTTCTCTATCCACAACAGAGGCCGAGCATATAGCAACAACATCATGTTGCACACAAGTTCTTTGGATGAATAAGACACTAACATATATTAAGGTATAATATGATCATCCCATCTCAATACTTTGTGATAACACAAGTGCAATAAATTTTTCAAAGAATCATGTTCTGCACTAAAAATCAAAGCATATTCCAATCAAGTATCACTTCTTAATAGAACAAGTAGCAAAACAAAATGTCAAGTTGGAATATATTGCCACCAAAGAACGTATTGCAGATATTTTCACAAAACCCCTCTCCAAAGAGACATTCAATATCTCAGACAACAATTGGGAGTAAGATCCATCTCATATAGTCACTAAGTGCATATGGAGAAGCACAAGTTCATGGGGATCATGCCTTTTTCATTGATGTCAAAGGGGGAGAGTTGTAGATAGGGGGGGTATTGCAGCAAGGGGGAGAGTTGAAAATAGGGGGAGTGTTGTAGCAAGGGGAAGAGTTGCAAACAGGGGGAATGTTGCAGGAAGAAGATTTTTTTTTTTTTTCTTGGTGGACCATGTGTTTTTTTGTAGGATTTCCATCAATGACAAAGGGGGATATTGCTAGCAAAATTGTCATTGATGTCGTAATTGATTTCAAGGGAAAATACCATGGGTGGGTTTCCGAAACCATGGGTTTATTAGTAAAAAGAAGAAGGAAATCAACAATTTACTTAAAGGTCTCTTATACGTAATACCATGGAAAGTACCATGGGTGGGTTTCCCAAACCATGGGCTTATTAGTAAAAAAAGGGGAAACTATTACAAGGTTGAATTATCTTTTCAAATAGACACAAATCTTATGAAGGGTCTCCAATAGATATATATATTAAAGAATATTTGAAGGGAAAGTGTGTGACTGGAAAAGCAATATCATTCTAAGAAGAACCTATCAAGAAGAAGTATGCATGTGTGAAGAAGGTGCGATAAAGAAGGAAATATGAATGATTATTCAAAGAAGTCTTATTCAAGGAACCAAGAATCATAATTAAGGGGTTGGTGTTTCTCAAATGAAGAGATGGGTGTCTCTTTCTAAGTTGGTGCCTAGTAGTGGGGATTGGTGTCTTCACTAGGTTGGTGCTTGCAAAGATCCATAATAGTAGGTTGGTGCCTGCAAAGATCCGTAAGAGTAGGTTGGTGCCTGCAATAATTTGTATCAGTGGGGATTGGTGTCTCAAGTACGTTGGTGCCTGCAAAGATCCGTAAGAGTAGGTTGGTGCCTACAATAATTTGTATCAGTGGGGATTGGTGTCTCAAGTACGTTGGTGCCTACAAATATTTGTAAAAGTAGGTTGATGCCTAAAAAGAATTATCAAGATTTTTTTTTTGTGGTTTTCTCCCAAAAGGGATTCCATGTAAATCTTGTGTTCCATGTTCTGTAATTGATATATCTTACGTGTGATTGATTTATTGTGGCAATTAAATTTGAATAAGTGGAAAGATTGCATATACTGATTCACCCCCCTCTTAGTATAAGTGTGTGTTCAATACAAAGTCCTGTTTATTTTGACTAAAAAGGATTCAATTGGGTGTCCTCTTGATATGTTAAATCACATAATCGTAATGTGTGGTATGTGCGAGCAAGGCCAGATATAAATAACAGTCCAGTGTCCAAGACACTTGTGGGAGTTTGTCCTTACCCTGTTAGCGATGCATACAAAAAATTGTGTTGGTTTTGAACTTGGATAGTTTAAGGACGTTCCTTGGGTTATTGTGTTTCAGACAAGAGGATATAGAGGCACTCCTTTCCTATGTTGTTTATTGGTCAACAATTTCATCCTTATTTGTTCTAAGAGGTAGACTATATTGGAGGGGATGAAGGTCACAAAGATTCTCTTACTGAAATGAGGAAAGAATGTTTATAAGCCCTAGGTTTAAGGAAGATACTGAATCAATAATTTATTGAACCTCAAAACAAACTTAGGAGCATAGTTAAATGAAAATTAACATCTAATGACAGTCACTTAGGCAAATAATACACCTTAAAAGTAAAGGTAACTACCCAAAGTTTTTCTCAAGTAATCAAGTTGCAAGTTGAAAAAAAAACATCTACATAAACATAGTAAATGGATTACTCCTGATCTAAAATTACTTATCCTGATTTGTTAGCAAGAAAAACATGGCCAATGTTTGGTGACACTCAATGGAAAGGGTCAAACCCTTCTATCAAGAATACATGTTAAAGGTAGATTTTGGCTTATCCACCTAAAGATTAATCACACCAAGTTATGTAGAATATTGACAAACTAATCAATAAACAGATTTGTGTGGAAGAATAGAATGGTACTAAAGTACCCATTCAAAGTGCCTGAATTGATCTAATAAAGTGCAATAAACAATAATGAACAAGGATACCAAAGCAATTGCACGAAAGAGACATAGATTCAATTGGATGTAGAAAGCTGATGAATATCAATAAACAATTATATTCGTATACAACAAAGAAGATCCGAAACTCTCACTTGACAATCTCACACAAAACATCAAACATGTATAAATAGAGAAATATTGTCAAAGCAGTCCAAGACGATCACCCTAATTCACACTACTTGGGTCCATAGTTGACCTAAGAGAAATGCACTCTACAACAACATACATTATAACAAAACATTTTACATAATTTTACAACAATCTTCAAAAGTACACACAGCAAGATATCACCTTGAAACCGACACACAAGGGATTCCATCCCAAGGGTGTGTCCATCCTAAACTAGGCTCAACAGTATCCGACACTAAAAAATTGTTTCATCCTGAAGCATGCTCAACAATATCTGGGTAATGTGACAAGAAAGTACTTCTATGAAGTTGGTTTTAGTTGCTACTTTCAAGAAACTACAAACTAAAGTATTCAAAATCCAAAATTGAGCAAGGTCACTAATGTGTCAATGTGAAGAAGTTAATTGCATGATGCGTTGGATTTTGAAAATGATGAGAAAAATTAGATATGAGTCCAAAACCGCTATTGAACTGTAGGCAAGTAGCAAGACAAAAACTGCCAAGTTGGAAGCACTGTCAAAGTCTCCCAATATGACAAGTTGAGAAAGAGTGAAAAATGTCTGCCACCATCTGTCCAAAAGCCAACAATTATTGCTATATAAAAAAAACTGAACACAGAACCAATTGTTGAGTTGGAGGATTAGGAGAGGGGAAGCACAAGAGAATGTGCTCAACATAACACACAAGAACTTGCTTATTCTTCACTGACAGGATGCTTTAAACAATCTCTAAACACATATGATACAATAGAAATACATCTTAGCAGTCTCCATTTCTATAGAAATTTACTCAAACATAACATTGTGTATGGAATGGCCATAAATTGATCACAATTCATTACTGCATACCTTGTCAAAAAGGATCTCCTATGTTTACAAGATATTTTGAGAAATGCAAAATGACGTCTTGAAATTGGTTACATAGGTAAAATAAATAAATGTTGGAAGCTAAATTGACCATCTAGAAAACAACTATAGATAAATTTAAACCATATACAAATGCCAAAATGCCCTACTTGACATATTCTCTCTCTAGTAGTAATGACCCATAAACTTACAATTATGAGATCAACTGCGCTCTTAATTGGGAAACAAAATTGAGAAGAGGAAAAGGTAAATACATGTTTCCTCCCACAGACTATGGGATTTCAAGAGGCCGAGACCATCATGAGAAGTATTTATATGTCACAAAGTATCCCCAACTCCTTGGCCTTCTTGACAATGCCATTCTTTCTCTAGGAGAAAGTATTTTTCCTTTTATTGTTCTGTTCCAATTTTTTGATTGGAAGTTTCATCCTATCCATCTTGTCTCACACTATTAAAAGAGTTGATGAAAGGAAATATTGGATGAGAAGACTAGAAGCGAGTACATGAGAGCTTGGAATCAATCCCATTGAACTATTAAATTTGGGTAGACTAATATGTAAAATTCAACTAGACATGCATCTCATTATGCAACTCAAAAGTAATTTCGATCACACTAGGTTTTTAGAGCAGAAATTGGGGGACAGGTTAGAAGTCGTTCTAGAGATCTCACTGGAACCCTTGCAGAAACAGACCGACATGAATTATCTCCATCCACAACCACACATCATCAAGTAAGGGGTCGAGGAATGCAAATGGAAGCAAAAGAATATGAATTAACTTCATTCCCAATTGTACGTTCATCAAGCAAGAGGCCAAGGAACACAAATGATTGCTGGAAATGAAAGCCTAGAACACTCATAGCGATTTCTAAATGGAAACTCAAACCTAGTGCAGGACTATGTATCCGTGGGGGTATTTGATGGACTATCGACAAACCAAGCCACTTGCATAACAGAGGGAGGAAAACAAAACTAATGCTACTATTTTTTTGTAATCCTTCTCGCTCAATTCCTGGTATTTAGTTGGCTGGAAAGTCCATAGGCCCTAAGTATGGAACCTGGGCTTTGATACCAATTTTAAATCCTACCCTAGAAAAAATAAATTATTAACCTTAATTTACACATAGCCGAGGTACAAATTTATACCATAAATCATTTACTCTACAAAAATGTATTTTAACAATAATAATGACATCCATAGTAACTCATTTATTTTCATTTAACCATACAACTAATAATGGAATCAACAAGAATAACTATGGGCGCAAGGCATATTTGTAATGAAGCGAATTTGTCGATACTTACTTTTAATTGGAACAAAGACTCTCACATCCATCTCCGGGATCAACAACAACATTGGAAAACAACATGCGGGGGACAACTCTCCACCCAACTTTCCTCTCGGTCAGAGATTGAGAGCCCCTAAGCCCTCAATCAGTAAAACTATGCCAACCCAAAATATCGCACTAGCATCTTCTCCCCACCAACGGAAAATCCCGTCATCCTCCTTAACCCCTAGTCATCAACTCACTAGCAAACCACACTTTTTTCCACTCGAGGAAAATATCCCTATGAAGTCCTCCCTTCCCCCTTATAAATCGGTTTCCCTTATTATTAAAAATAAGGTTTAATTTGCATGGATTCATGACACTTGTCATCCATGCGCTAATCCCCCCTTAGCTTAATGTAATCCCCAAATTAATACTAAATATTTACTTAATTTAATTTCTTATTTTATTAATATGTGTACTTACAATTATACTTTAATTATTAGATGGGGCATTACACTCACCATTGCCCATGTGAGTCATCAGTTCACCCCAACACCACATCTTTGGCTTCCATTGGTTCCCATTGCAATTGCAAGTTATGAATGGAGGGAGGGGACATGCTCATAGAAAAATAGCACAGGGGAGACCGAAATGTGAACTCTTGCCTGCCACGACAGAAACAATGGGTCGATTGGTCAAGCATGGCTACTCGTATCAAGAACACTCATGCAAAGAGATGACCACCATGTATCTATTCAACCATAAGCATATGGAAACTCGAGATGCATAGGTTCCCGAGGATCCCAAGATCCTCTTCATCATCATGGTAACACCCATCATCCCCAACTAATCAACAATCCTCAACCCCTCCACATGGGTTGGGATCTAACCTCTAACTCCCTTATTAGGAATTCTAGTCGAGAAATACACGTTCATTAAGTTCAGATCCAAATTTTGACGATGTACATTGAGGTAGCCTTCATTGTGACACCACATTTGAATGATATTCTTGAGCAACTCCTCATTAGAGCGTAGTAGCGAACACTCAAAATACTTGAGTAACTCATGCCCAATAAGATTGACGAACATTGCAACATAAACTCGTCAACCATGCATTTGTCACGCACAACCTTGAAAAAAAGTATGAAGAGATTCGTGTAGGCATTCCACAATATTGGCGCGATAAACCTCAAGCATAGTAGTGGAAGCATTCCACAATATTTGTAACCATGCATATTTGATGGTTCAACATGCGATTCACGCCTATCGCAAAAAAACCACACCATCATTTCACGATTATCGATCGAACGATTGTGGGAATCTCATGACTATTCCCTTTACACTCATGCGACCAAATAGAAACCCTAAGCGGGTTATGTACGAGTTGTAAGGGCCTCAAATTGACAAGATCCCCTGCCTAGCAGTCGTACTTTGCATGTAGCGAAATCCGAAAGGTTTAGGGCACACGTAGGATTTCAAAGTCTAAAAATATAAATGTGTTTCGATTTGTGGGCCCCATACCATTTATAGGTTTAACCATAAAATTTATCTAGTCTATATGGCAGCGTAGGAGCTGTATGTTTTGTGTCACTTGGACGATTGGGATTCTTGTGTCACCCTCTTTCACATATTAAAATTTGTTTTTTTTTTAACCATGAGAATTTAGCAACCTCCTAAGGGTATAGCCAACAACGCGCAAGCCAAATATATCAGTAACTTGTGACTCAGCAGGGGCTGAGCTGTCTTGAAGCCCATTGGGTGAGCCTCTATCATAGGGGTTTCCTACCCTTCGAGCCTTGTCACAACGGGTTAATGTGCAACCTACCCCCCGCTGGTTTTGAACTTGTGACCTCCACGAAGATAACACATGTTCTTCACCATTAGGCCCACCCACATAGTAAAATTTGTTTCTTAACATTAGAACCTTCACTTGGAGGCCATTTTCTGTATTAGGTCCTTCAAGTAGGTATGGGAGGTCACAAGCTCCATTTTTTACACCATTTGCACTAATGGATTTGTTTTCGTGAGTGCTTTTATGCTATATGTTGGATGTCATGTTTGTAGGTTTTTTCATTAGGAAGTTATTATTCTATTAGTTTTAGTCAATCTCTATCACCACCCTTTTAGGTATACTTCTCTAAACTATAATTTAGACATCATACACCCTCTAAGTGTGCTACATTTTCCATTACTGGATCCCATTTAGATGTACCATTGATTCACCGCCTAGGTTGGAAAGTAACTTCATCTAGTTCAAAATGCATTTAGTTATTGATGACTAGTAGTACCACACCTTCATGGGTTGCCTTGGTTTTAGTACCCTATTGCATGTAGGCACCCATGTCATTTTGGCTGCTTAGGATTGGGAGTCATGATAGTTTATGTTTAAGAGAAAAATCCTTATACTTCCTTCTCATCATTATGCTAACCCACACCCTTGGAGTCCTAACAATTCACATTTTTCATGGTTAGCTATGCTTGAATGCTTCACCACATTTCATTGACCTCTCATCTCATCCATGACCAATAGGCCATCTACATTGAACACCATCATTCATCATCCCACCAACGAGACCCATCATAGGGGTCCCACCCCTGTTTGTTTCCATCTATCACCACTCTTGACACACAAGCATAGTTGTTTGGACATATTTTTGGGGCACTCATCTCATTCTTTGTAATGTATATTTATTCTTTAATAACAAAAAAACGCAAAATACATCCATAAAGAAACAAAAAAATAAATGAGGGAAAGGAACCATCAATACTCATACTATATCATATTCCAAGAACATCTCTTTGCATGGTAGTAGTCCCCGTTGCCATTGGTCAGAGCACCTGCAGTGAATCACCCATGTCCACGTTCATTCTAGTTTTTTACAACATCCACATCCCAATATCTATCATTGTGATTCCTGGAGTTGCCTTAACTAGCTATTAAATCTCGTCAGAGTCATGACCCTATTCATCATCTCAATCTTTTGGTATGCACATAGTCCTTAGCTCCCATTCTACATAAGTATTAACTATACCCTTGTTTATAGAGTTAACATTAGGTAAAATTATGCTAGATTGCTTATTATTGCTTCCCACATCAACCCCCATTTATGCTTTTCCCAAAGGAAGTCTTGAGTCTCATGCTCAGTGGTCGAATCTCATGTGTCCTTGTCAATCCCTAATCTATTATAGTTGGTTACCTGTCGATTCCCATGATTTTGAGGGGCCCTCTCACCCTACTCTTGCACACTGACTCCCATCGAAACCAACTCATTTTATTCTAGGAGTGTGTATAGATGTATCATGTACCCTAGTTCTCATTTTCATCACTAATGCTTGACCCTAGATAGAGCATAGATAGTTCTCATTTCCTTTTGATTTGGCTATGCGAACTCATTATTGCATTAGGAGGAGACATACAGTGCATCGGTTGCAGTATTCCAGTTTTAGTTGAAGACTATCAGGCATGTATGGATTCTCAAGCCCTCAAGTAGGAGCCACCCTCTAGAAACATTCATACACGTTCTAGGGCCTCTCCTCATGGGCAGTACTTTGTTGTTCGTTTGTACCTGACGTGGGTGCCTATGTTTCCATGCAAGGATATTTATTTAACAATACCCTTTATTAGTAATTGAAGCTATCTCCATATGGGTAGATCATGGTGTTTAGATTTGGTCCCAAGTTTCCATTTCCTATTTTGTAATGCACTTTGAAAAAATCACGAGCATAGGAATTCCCACCTCATCTGTATAAAAGATCATCTTCATTATATTTGTGATTGTTTTACAGGTGGTGTTCATCACTCCTCCATGGATACTCTCTCTCTCTCTCTCTCTCTCTCTCTCTCTCACACACACACACACACACACACACGCACTTGTACACACAAGAATGTAGGATAGAAAGAATGATGTATTTAAGCTATAAAGGTTGCTCCCAACATCACACATTAGGAGGAAACTGCATCACTTGAATTTCATTGATCAGTGACACTTAGGTGTTTATCTACAAAAGCACACCATTTGACAATAATACAACTTAATACTGTTACTCCATGGCTAGTAAAAAAGCTCTAGAGATCATATACAAATATTAAAGTGATTTTATTATTATTTAATCATGTGGCCAACCATCAATTTTAATGCATGAGTCACGCGTGAAATCCTTCAATACCCATGCAACCTTGCTAAAGCATGAGATAGTGACTTCCATGGTGTTGGTGGCTCTGGAGTGGTGTATTAGGAAACTTCAAGTTTTCATCTCATTAATGTTGAGTACTTTGGTCTCCTAAGGGTCTCTATCAAGCATTTGGGATCCCATTAGAATGAGGAACATTCACATTGGAACTAGTTTGTCATTGGAGCTTCAAGTTTTCCTATAATTAAAGCCATGTGGAAACATTCAAGGGAGAAATGAGCTTGGATACCAATAATCTCACTTTGTCATCTCTACCATTCATTTCCCTCTTGCTTGCTTGTGTTCTTTCCTCAAGGAACCAATATTTCTTCTTTCATCATAGTTAGAGAAAGCCACTAAGAAGGAAAAGGACCCATCCCAAGGAGGGTGTTAGTTTCTACTTGCTACCATTCACTTTTACCAAGTGATGCTACATATTTCAAGAATTCCCATTGGACTAATATATGAGTATCCTTGTTTCCCTCCAATTTTGTATTTGGATATAATTCCCATGGTTAAATTTTTAATATAATTGCATGCATGATGTCTTTGTTATCTGAATTTATAATACTCTTGTGCTTGTCCTACAACTAACCATTATTTATAGTTTAGCATACAACCTAGCTAAATCAAGGAGGTTTTTCTCACCATTGCAACAAAATCCCCAATACATCTATTAATAAATCAATCAACTCATGAAGCCCTTCTCTTAAGTCAATGTATACCAAAATCTTTGCAAATGTTATGGAAGTTTTTAAACTTATGCCCCAATACTATTTCCAGTTACTTCCAAAACGATTCTATTCCATAGTTTGAATGGTATCCCAAGATTTTTTACCAAGATTGGATTGGAAGTTTTCCTTTCCCACCTCAAGTCGAAACATGGGGACCATCTTCTCAGAGCTAGGAGTGTAGAATCCCTTAACCAATTTTCTTGTGTGATCATAGTTGCATCCACTCCCAACTAAAATTCAAAGGACAACCATTACTTAGCCAACACATGGAAAATTGACACACAATCGAGCATCCCTTCCCACACCTTCTCAATCCAACAATATATATATTTTATAGAGACCATCATGCCATATGAATTCCTAGTTAAAGTTTTTTCTCTAAATGACGTTACTTCTCCCATGGTCGTGTCTTCTCTGAGAACTACCTTAACCTTCTCCTACTTTACCCTAACAATATTTTTCCTCTTTTCCTCAACCCTAACCTTTGGATTTATTGTCTAATAATCTCTACTCCTATGTGTACCTCTAGTTAATTCATTAAGACTAAGGTTACCAAACCCCAGCGAATGTCTAATTCTTCTCATCTTCTCAATTCCTCCTACCCTTTCCTTTGATATATGTTCTATTTGGATGAGATTTCCTTGATATGTACAACATTCAATCCCTATAGGTGGAGTATTCTCTCTTGCACAAGAATGTTAAGTCTCATACTACCTCCCATCATTCCATGTTTGATTGCTTCTAGATTATCCCAAACTTGTGATGCTTTTAATCCTCTATTTCCCCAATGTATGAACCCCCTCAAGACCTTCACCATCGACCTTGGGATCCATATCCCATACTCCTCCACCTAAGGTTGAACTGAATGCATAAGTGACTCTCTCCTTGTTTCTTCCAAGCCCAATAAATTCTCTTGTTCAAAAGTTTAAAAATAAGCCAACAATTTGGAGAGGCCCCCCTTGGTTGTATTATCATCTTCTTCTTCTTTGTGATGCTTTTAATCCTCTATTTCCCCAATGTATGAACCCCCTCAAGACCTTCACCATTGACCTTGGGATCCATATCCCATACTCCTCCACCTAAGGTTGAATTGAATGCATAAGTGACTATGTCCTTGTTTCTTCCAAGCCCAATAAATTGTCTTGTTCAAAAGTTTAAAAATAAGCCAACAATTTGGAGAGGCCCCCCTTGGTTGTATTATCTTCTTCTTCTTCTTTGTGATGCTTGTACTCCTCTATTTCCCCAATGTATGAACCCCCTCAAGACCTTCACCATTGAACTTGGGATCCTCATCCCATACTCCTCCACCTAAGGTTGATTGAATGCATAAGTGACTCTCTCCTTGTTTCTTCCAAGCCCAATAAATTCTCTTGTTCAAAAGTTTAAAAATAAGCCAACAATTTGGAGAGGCCCCCCTTGGTTGTATTATCTTCTTCTTCTTTGAATGCATAAGTGACTCTCTCCTTGTTTCTTCCAAGCCAAATAAATTCTCTTGTTCAAAAGTTTAAAAATAAGCCAACAATTTGGAGAGGCCCCCCTTGGTTGTATCTTCGTCGTCTTCTTCTTCTTCTTCTTCTTCTTCTACACTAAAACCTGGTTACAAGAAAGAGAATGCGGAGGCAACATTTGGGGAAGAAATTGTTCAAAATTGGAAAATGTCTAAAAGTTGTTTTTGGCATAGGTTTTCCGTTTCTTGACACCTAACCCATCTACCAATAACTTGGATGGAACCCACTATACCAAAAAAGGTCTTTCTTGTGAATAGTGAGAAATGATATGAATTTTTCCAAATGGTTTTCCAAAGTTATAACTCATGGAAAATATGTAGGGATGAACAACTACATAATTTTCGAGGAAGGAGGTTGGAAGGCATATCCATTTCAAAAGAATTCACCATAATATGGGGTAGTTTGTAATAGAACAAGCATAAATGTATTCCATTCATTGTTTGCAGCGTTTGCCTTGCCTTCTCAGAGATATTATTATTCAGTCGTGTTTGTACCCAGGTTTGGTTATGATCCCGACACGATCCCTAGGGGGTATCCTGTGGTATTTTCCCATTGCATTTCCCCTTATAAAAGAAAGACATTGTAATACGGCTAGGGTTGATGTATTAGGTTTTATGCATTGTAAATATCTCTGAGATTGTGAAGAGAGACTGTGAGACAGTGAAGAGGAAGTGCAACGGCTGTGCTGCAGGTTGTATCCCTTCACCTTGCTAGACAGTATAATAAAAATGATTGGAGATTTCAGTGTGGATGTAGCCCATCTTGGGTGAACCACGATATATCTGTGTCTCTCTTGTAATGTGTATGTGTGATTATATTTGCATTTCTGTTTATTGTTATTGCTTTGCGATCCTGTTTTTCTAACAATTGGTATCAAAGCCGAAGGTCTATTTGATAGTTAAAGTCGTAGGAAACTAGGGTTTCTGGTTCGAGTGGGAGCAATGGCAGAGGAATGAAAGTTTAAGGTCGAGAATTTTAATGGCCAAAACTACTAGTTATGGAAGATGCAAATGGAGGACTATCTGCACCAGAAATATCTATTCCTACCGTTGGGAGGAAAAGCAAAACAACCGGCGGCTATGAAGGACAAAGAATGGGAGGTTCTTGACAGAAAGGCTTTGGGAACAATACGGCTGAGCCTGGATTCATCGGTGGCTTTCAATATCTCAAAAGAAAAGACAACGGAGGATCTGATGAGCGCATTGGGTAAGCTGTATGAAAAACCCTCGGCCTCCAACAAGGTATTTCTAATGAAGCATTTATTTAATATGAAGATGTCTGAAGGTGGATCTGTTACTGATAATTTAAATGAGTTTAATACGGTTACAAATCAACTAAGTTCTTTAAGTGTGAAATTTGATGATGAGGTTAGGGCTCTTCTAATCTTATGTTCATTGCCAGAAAGCTGGAATAGCTTGGTCATGGCTATAAGTAACTCTGTCTCTGGTTCAAACACCTTGAAATTTGATGATGTTATTGGTGTTATTCTTAGCGAGGAAATGTGAAGAAAAAGCACAGGTGAGACATCAGGTAACGCGTTGACCATGGAGAGTAGGGGAAGACAAAGGGAGAAAGGAAAGAGCCAAGGTAATCGTGGAAAGGCTAAAACGGGCAGATCCAAGTCCAGACTGGGTAAAATAGAGTGCTGAAATTGTGGAAAGAAAGGACATCTGAAGAAAGACTGCGGATCTCTAAAGAAGAAAGGAGATGGATAGCAGGAAACTACCCAGGAAGCAAATGTAGCAGGTGATGTGTTATAAGATGCTTTGATTCTTGCATTAGATAATACTAGTGATTATTGGGTAGTAGATTCACGGGCTTCATGTCATGCTACACCCCATAGGAAATATTTTCATGATTATGTTCCAGGCGATTTTGGACATGTTTTATTGGGTGATGATGAGCCATGTAAAATTGTTGGAATGGGTAAGGTATGGATAAAAGTTAAGAATGGAACTAACTGGCTGTTAAAGGATGTTAGGCATATTCCTGCTATAAAAAGAAATCTGATCTCAACAGGGCTGTTGGGAGATGGCGGTTGTTTATCTACGTTTGGAGAAAAGTGGCGGAAGATCACTAAAGGATCAATGGTGATAGAAAAAGGAGACAGGGTAGGTACGTTGTATTTATGTCCTCATAATACTGACCATTCTATCTCTTTAGCTTCCACAAGAACAGATACAGCATTGTGGCATCATAGGCTTGGCCACATGAGTGAGAAGGGGATGCAGATTCTCCACTCAAGGAAGTTGCTGCTAGATTTGAAGCAGGTAAGTTTGAAATTTTGTGAGAACTGTGTTTATGGAAAACATAAGAGAGTCATATTTCTCAGGGTTGGGAAACAAAAGAAGAATGAAAAGTTAGAGCTTGTGCATACAGACGTATGGGGACCGTCTCAGGTACAATATCTTGGTGGCTCTCATTATTATGTTACATTTATTGATGATGCAACTAGGAAAACTTGGGTTTATTGCATTAGACAGAAATATGATGTGTTTGTTACTTTTAAGAAGTGGATAGCTTTGGTTGAGAACGAGACAGGGAAAAGGTTGAAGTGTCTTAGATCTGATAATGGAGGTGAGTACTGTGGCAAGGAGTTTGATAGTTATTGTTCATACCATGGGATTCGTAGAGAGAAGACAGTCCCAGGAACACCACAATAAAATGGTGTGTCAGAAAGGATGAATAGAATGATCATGGAGCATGCAAGGTGTATGAGATTGCATGTAGGTTTGCCCTTACATTTTTGGGCAGATGCTGTAAATACTGTTGTTTATTTAATAAGCATAGGGCCTTCAAGTGCTTTGGATGGTGGTATTCCAGAGGAGGCATGGATAGGTAAAAAGGTAAACTACTCATTTCTGAGAACGTTTGGTTGTGAAGCATTTGTCCATATTGATAAAGAAAATAGAACAAAGCTTGAAGCTAAATCCAAGAAATGTACTTTTATTGGATATGGGGTTGATGATTTTTTTTATCGCTTATGGGATTATGAAAATCACAAAATCATTAGAAGTAGAGATGTCATATTCAATGAAATGGTCATGTATAAAGATCAGTTGCAGGGAAAGAAACAGGAAAAATAAAACACAGAGTACACAGTACTTGATGAAATTCAAGAAAATGAAGTTCCAAAGGTGCCAGAAAATCAAGAACAACAACAAGTACCTGAAACTCCTACAACTGCAAAAAGATCTACCAAGTTAAGTAGACTCCCTAAATGATACTCTCCTTCAATGTATTATTTATTGATGACTGATGCTGGTGAACCAGAATTTTACGAAGAAGCAATGCAGGTGGAAACTAGAAAGAAGTGGGAGCAAGGCATGAATGAGGAGATGGACTCATTGGTAGGAAACCAGACTTGGGATTTGGTTCAGTTGCCTGTTGGTAAAAGAGCATTGTAGAACAAATGGATTTACAATTTGAAGGAAGAAGAAGGAGGTAAGAAGCGGTACAAGGCCAGACTTGTTGTAAAGGGGTTTGCACAGAAGAAAGGTATAGATTTTGATGAAATATTTTCTCCTGTTGTTAATATGACTTCAATTAGGACTATTTTAAGTCTAGTGGCAGTAGAAGATTTGCATCTTGAACAGTTAGATGTAAAAACAACCTTTCTCCATGGGTATTTGGAGGAAGACATATATATGCAGCAACCACAAGGGGATGAGGTCAAAGGTAAGGAGAATTTGGTGTGCAGGTTGAAAAAGAGCTTGTATGGCTTGAAGCAAGCTCCAAGGCAGCGGTATTTAAAATTTGACAGGTTTATGACAGAACAAGGTAATAGTAGATGTCATTTTGACCACTGTGTTTATTTCAAGAGGCTAGATAATGGAAGTTATATTATCTTGTTATTGTATGTGGATGGCATGCTTGTTGCAAGGTCTAACACGCAGGACATAAATTTGCTCAAAAGGAAGATAACTAATTCATTTGCGATGAAGGATTTGGGTGTTGCAAAGCAAATCCTTGGTATGAGAATAACAAGAGACAGAAAAAATCGCAAATTGACATTGTATCAGGGTGAGTACATACAAAAGGTGTTGGAAAGGTTCAAAATGCAGAATGCAAAACCAGTTAGTACACCTTTGGACAACCATTTCAATCTAAGTAAGGAAGAGTGTCCCAAGACACAGGAATAGATAGATTGCATGTCCAAGATTCCCTATTAAGCAATAGTTGGCAGCTTGATGTATGCCATGGTGTGCACATGACTAGATATTGCACATGCAGTGGGAGTTGTGAGCAGATATATGAACAATCCAGGTAAAGAACATTGTAAGGCAGTACAGTGGATTCTCAGGTATCTGAGAGGTACTACCACTCGGGCATTATGTTTTGGAGGTTCAAACACTATTCTATAAGGATATGTTGATGCAGATATTGCAGGTGACAAGGATAACAAGAGGAGCACCACAAGGTATGTGTTTACTGTAGGTGGAACAATAGTAAGCTAGATTTCAAAACTGCAAAAGTTTGTTGCACTTTCAACAACGGAAGCGGAGTATTTTGTTGTTATAGAGGCTAGTAAAGAGATGATTTGGTTGCAGAGGTTTATGGAGGAATTGGGTAAGAAGCAGAAGGATAGCAGGTTGTATAGTGTCAGCCAGAGTGCCATTCATCTTGCAAAGAACTCAACATTCCATTCTAGGACTAAACATATACAGCTCAAGTACCATTTCATATGCTCTGTTCTGGAAGATGGTTTGTTAAAGCTGGAAAAGATACATACTAACCAAAATCCTGCAGACATGTTCACAAAGGTAGTGACCAGAGAGAAACTGAGTTCCTGCTCGGTTTCAGTTGGCCTTCTAGCATGAAGGTGAAGATGATAAATTGGCCAAGTCCAAGGTCCAACAAGTACAGCAGGGATGGAGTTGTTGTGATCAGTCTCGAAGTGGGAGATTGTTGGTTGTGGAGCTTGGTCTCCAGATTCAAAGATATTATTATTCAGCTGTGTTTGTACCCCATGTTTGGTTATGATTCCATCACGATCCCTAGGGGGGTATCTCGTGGTATTTTCCCATTGTATTTCCCATTATAAAAGAAAGACATTGTAATACAGCTAGGGTTGATGTATTAGGTTTTATGCATTGTAAAGATATCTGAGATCGTGAAGAGAGACTGTGAGACACTGAAGAGGAAGTGCAACGTCTGTGCTGCAGGTTGTATCCCTTCACCTTGCAAGACGGTATAATAAAAGGACTGGCAATTTCAGTGTGGACGTAGCCCATCTTGGGTGAACCATGATATATCTGTGTCTCTCTTGTAATGTGTATGTGTGATTATATTTGCATTTTTGTTTATTGCTATTGCTCTGCGATACTATTTTTCTAACATTTAGCTAAATTCCTTGATAACAAATCTCCAATTGAAATTCCCTTACTTGAGGCATACTAATTTATAATGATGAATATAGTAAGAATGTCATCTATAAATGTGAAATCGTATCCATTAAGTTTCCTCGTGATTTTACAATATGATAAATAAATGAAAACAAACTAAATAAATTTCATAATATGATTCTAAATGTTCACAATTGTTGTGTTAATACTTTTCGAACAAGAGCCAAGAGGTGGAAATGTCCCCAACTTTTCTATTGGTTGTAGCGAGAAAACAGAAGCTATAGAACAAATATTCTAGGAAGATAGATATAACGTTTTGACTTCACTTATGACTATGGTTGATAGATATAGTTTTTGTGCAAACCACTAACCCTTCTCTAGCGAAAGCACTTTTTAACGATGTATTACTCTAATATCCAAGAAATAATCCATCATAGTATTTTTTATCGCTGTGTCCAACAAATAATCAATTATTATTAGCTTATTAGTCCTTTCCAGAGGAGATGACTATTGTAATCACTTTTTCCTATTGATCTTTGTGGGATACAAGTTATTTTTTCATTTTTTTGCCAAAGTTTACTTTAGGAGTGGTGAAAAATAATATTTTTTTTATTTTTAAATTTCTAAATGTATTTATCTAAATGTTGATTGGTGCCAGGCCCTTAAAATAGGTTTTAAATAAACATAGGACAAAATAAAAAATTATTAAATGCTTGATTAGATATATTGTAAAGAAGATTAGATACAATAGTGCCATCAAGTTATTTTTTTTCCAATGGAACACATCATGGGAAACCCTCAGGTACTTCCCCTCATTTCGAGGATGGTACCCAAGGTAAACCACCGGCCCTGATTACGAGGCCTAACCCAGTGGGGACATTAAGTGAGGCTTTGCATAGCCACCCACATATTTGACCCCGAGACCTTCTGCTTGTGATTACAACAATCAACCACTTAAGCTAACCCACCGGGCTGTGCCATCAAATATCTTATGTAAATAACACCTAGAAATACAATGCCCTATCTAGTATTAGATTTGTGGCTAAGATAAATTGGAATAAAGTTCAACGACTTGGATACCTTTTACTATGACCATTTTATTCTACACCACTTTAGTATATATATATATTCCCACACAACTTGCCAAATCTATTGTATGCTTCATGTGAATGTCCATAATATCCCAAGTTGTCCACAATAAATTTATATATCATTGGAATCCTATTACGAGAGCCTAAGCTCACACACCTAGACCACATGTATTTTATGGCTTTTATGAACATAATGATAATTCTGCACAAATGTTGCCAATTTGTTGGCATACCACCAGAATTTGCCAAAGCAATTGTCATGACCGAAGTTATTTTCATGATTTCATATAAACCTGAAATAATGATAAACTTTCCATACATCATAAATTCAACATGTACAACAACATGCACCTAATATGGAAGATCACTCGCCAACATAGCCAATCAATAGTAGAGCAATAATATATCTTTTTGTACTCGTTGAGTCCTAAAGAACATTTCATTCAAGCATTAGAATCATGTTCAAATTCGTTCTTGCACAATGTAACGAATATGCGCATGATCATTGCTCCAAGCACTGCCAAGGTACATTGCAGCAATTAGGTTAGTTTATGGCTCAATCAAGACTTTGGACACATCAATTATCATCATGGGAAGCTCCGAATTGTACATGAGTTTTAGTCATGCAAATGGGTCCACGTTGGAATTCCATAACTTTACACAATAGAGGTCATGCATCATGCGTCATCTCGAGAAAGAATCATCGAATGTTACTCTCTTTTTTGGCATCGTTATCGCGGGGCAAGAATCAATGAATGTTTTTTTCTCTTTTTCTTTATCAAGAATTTCCAGGCGAGAGAACAAATTAAGGGATCCCCACTATTGTTTTTGAGATGTATGAGACACGTTGGATTTCTAACTATAAATTCCTCCGCATCACATAAACTCGAACATTGCATACAATTTAGTGTCTGTAAGTGATATTGGTGTATTGGATTTGTTCTCAGGAAAAAGTGGTCTTTCTGTTTCAATTGAAAAAATGAACTAAGAAATTATCATTGGTGTGAAGAAGATGACATTAAATCCATCGGTGGACGTTGTTTAGAAGCATGTAGAGAATATGACAATAACATTGTCAAGGAACGTGGTTGAGGGTGCGGATCAACATCTGTAGTTGGCATGCCCAACGCCCATCAAACACAGCAGGCTCCTCGTGCAGACTGGGAAAACTATTCCAAGAGGGTGGTCACCAAGAAAATTGTTGGGCGGGCAGATGGTGGCGTTGGGATGGTGAGAGCAACATTGGTGGTGGGAGGATGAGTCAAGAGCGAGCGCGAGACATAGAAGACCAATTTTGATTTCCCAGAAATGAGCGATGATTCTTGCGTCCACCCAATGATTTACATTGAATGCTCCCACAACAATGCGATGGCTCAACAATGCTCTACATTGAATGCTACAAGGACGACCATCAACCAAGGGATATGTCTAGTTTTTCAACTCTCCGAACTCACATGATCGATAATGTTAAATGACCAGTTTGGAATAAATTATGTCCTGCACGACAGAGATCGTTGATGTCTCCACGCTGCCCAGCTCTGGGCTACAAAGCCCGACGGAGACGTCAACGATCCTGCACCAATAAAATATTCAATAAATAATTTAATTTAAATAAAATTTAATATAAGAAAATCAAATACTATGTTAAACTTTGTAGTTTTGAAAATATTTTTTAATGAAGCAAACTAATGTCTCAACCTGAAAATTATATGTCCTCCATTGGAGACATAACAATACAAGTTTTAAACTTAAAAACTTTAAAAATATTAAAATGTTACTTATACTGAAGTTGAGAGTTCTTGTTTCTTGTGTTGTACTTATTTTCTGTTTTATTTCTCATTTCTCATAATATAACATTCAAAACATATTTCTTTAGTTTAGAGCCACTACATTATATATGTACATTTCTTTAGTATTTTTAATCGATGTCGTCTCTGATATCTATTTTTTGTGCATTTATCTTTTTACATACATTGTTGTGATACTTAATAAGCTTCTACACAATTTCATATTGGAGAATGTATGACAACATTTCTCTTCATTACGTTCTGTCCCCTTTTTTTATTGTAGTTCCCACTCTCCTTCATGCAAATCGGATCTAAATATGTCAAGGAGATGTCTTTAGATTTGTTTGGGATGCCATCTCATTTTAACATGATGGATGCAAAGAAATCCCAAAACATAAAAAAAATAAATTCTAATTTTTAAATCTATAATTGGGAAGCTGACCATTTAAAAATAGTTTAAAAGGAAATTGAAGATATGCCTCTCATCCAAATAGTAGTTGATCGTAATATGGATTAGCATAAGCCCTAGACATAACTAACTCACCCTATCATAATCTTTAGACATGTTTAGCTTGAGAACTAGAACTAGCATTTTTTAATTTAATTTTTTATTTATTGTGTGTAATTCCTCATGTCCCACTCGAACTGCATCATGGATATGCCTATTGTGTAAGATTCCAAAATATTC
The DNA here is from genome assembly GCA_027924585.1 of Larix kaempferi. Lineage (NCBI taxonomy): Eukaryota > Viridiplantae > Streptophyta > Pinopsida > Pinales > Pinaceae > Larix > Larix kaempferi. Next base: position 38,202,957 of record BSBM01000055.1, on the reverse strand, counting down.
TTATTAGATGGAATATGAGATGACTTTGTTTATCCTTGAGGTTATTATCTTAACCATTATTTTGTAGATTGAGTTACATAAATAAATGGGCTTGTAGTCCTAAAAACCTTTTGGATTGTTCTTCTTAGGAATACGATCTACAAGGTCGAATTAATAGACCCAAGAACTTTCCCAGAAAATCTTAACTCCTCCACCTCTCTCAATATGTCTTCTTCCATCAAATCATAAAATCCCAAATAAAATTCTACTATGCTTGGACATTTGGACTTCCAAAAAGAATTTATCACTAATTTGAGTTATTCCTTTGATACCTTTGATACCTTTGCTCCTACAACTTCATTTTTCTCTTGATCTATAGAACTAGGAAAACGAGTGTCATTTTTAAAAATTTCTTCAATATATTCCATGGGAGATTCTTTATAAAAAAAATTAAGGTACAAACCCCCACTTCTGCAATCTCTTCAAATCATCCGACTCTTGTTCCATCCTCCTTTTTAACCTCTGAAATTGTGTCAATGTTTTTCTTGTTATTTACACAAATATGAAAGAACTTAGTGTTCTCATCCTCTTCCTCTAACCAAACATCCATGCTTTCATTTTGCACTTTGCTTCCTCCCAATTCAACAACTTTCTCCTTTTCTCCTCCAAATAATTTAGTTTTTTCCTTTGTTCTTTAGAAAAAACACCTCCTACATTCTAATCAAACATTTATACAATATGAGCCTCTAGGTCTCCTTCAAGCCTTTTCACAAATTTTGGAAATTAACTTTTTCCCATTATCCTATAACCCTCTTTATGTCTTTTAGACTTTCAAAAAATTCGAACATGGCTGAGCTCTCAATAGATGGATCATACCTTTTTTATTTTGTAAAACTAAAGTTCTAAATTCCTTCAACTCTAACCATTTGGGACTGAATCTAAATAGACCCATAGGTTTGTTCTCATTGTTTTCTACTTGGAGAAGAATTCAGAGATGATTTGAAGTCTCACCTTTTTCCACCCACAATTTGATTTTCTCCACACTGTCCATCCCCCTTTTATCCACTAGAAACATATCTAATATTTTTGAAATCCCTTCATCTCCTGACCTAAGGTTTCTCTAGGTTGGAATCAATTTTAGTGGTGCCACATCATGTAATCCCATGTCCTCAAAAACATGAATCAAATATTTTAATAAATATGAGAAAATTTCGTCTACTTTTCCTCTTCACACATATCTTGGATGAGTATAATTTCTAGTTTGAATTGAGACACCAACCTCTTGAGGGTCAATGTTTTATGAGAGACCGTTTAACCACATGCATTTAAGGATTAAATAATCATGGTTTTGACCTTGGATAAGGCAATCCTTGCTTTAAGGCCCCTCTTTATTGTGTATTTCTTTCCTTCCATAATTTCTCTCTCCACTTTCTCTTTCCTAGGAACATAAAATATTTTATAACTACAATATTTTGGGATCAACATCTATGTGTAGACCCTTTTTAAACCCCTATCTTAATGTGCTCCTTGTGATGTTGTGGGGTTCAACCCTCGATTAGCCCTATGTTCCATGCATGGGTACACCTGGGAGTATAGTCGTAGCGGGATGGAATCGAACCCATGTCACACTTGTATGAGACCGACCCTAGTTGTCAATTCCCCTAGTTACAAAAAAACCTAGCTTCCATTAGCGATTATCCTTTTCTATCCCTCAATTTATATACGTAGAATATTTCACCATTTTCATCTATATTGGATAATTGCATGACTCGATTGAAGAAATACTAACTAGAGAATTAGATTCAGAAAACATAATTTTTTCTATTGAGGGAGAGGGAAACCTAATCTCTAAGAGAGGGTTGACCTATTTCAACTAATATGGACTTCCTACTAGAGGGGAATTACCCTTAGGAATACCTTCTTTCCCAATTTAATCAGGGTCAATGTCATCCATAGAATCCTAATCCAAAAAAAATTGAGGGTATATAATTCTTAGAGAGAGAATGACAAAAATTAGTACTGAATTACTTACCTTCTTCTTGACATACCAATACTATGTCGCACTCCCCGTGATCTGCATTTTATTTATGAACATATTCACTTTCATTTTCTAGTTGAGAGGCTATAACCATTTATTTCCTCTTGAATATGGTCTTGACCTTTTTTCCTTCTTCTAAAAAACCTTACATTGACAATTGGAAACTTCTAGATAATCCGAAGATTTCATTAAGACTTCCAAGTTTTCCTTTTCTTCCATATTTTTGGATCCCAAGTCACCTCTTCCTTGAGAAATTTGATTCTCCTCTAGCCTTTGTGCTTGTTATTTCTTCTTTTTCCGAACCCATCATGACCTCTAGGACACATACAATTCTCCACCATATGCCCTTAAACATGTCACTTGACACATAAAAATGAATTTTTCTAGTAATCCAACCATAAATTATATCCTCTATTCCCTATTACTTAATCAATATACTTAAGAAGTCCTTCTCTCAAGTAAATGTAGACCATAACCTTTGCAATTATTTAGATTTTTTTTATAGACTATTCTCTTCTAAGTCAATGAAAACCACAAGACTATTTCCAATTGCTCCCAAAAACATTATATTTCACAATTGCAATGGCGACCTTGGAAATTTTACTTAGATTTCCTAGGATGTCTTATTTTCCTACCTTGGGTTGAAACATGGAGACCATCTCCTTAGAGCTAGAGTATAGAATCACGAAACGAAATTTCTTGTAGGCTCATAGTTACATCCACTTCCAACCGATTTCAAAGGACAACCATCTCTTAGTTAACACATGAAAAATTAGCATATAACCGTTAATCCTCTTCCATGCTTTTTCAATGCAATGACAAATATTTCTCAAAGATTATCATTCCATGAAAATTCTTAGTTGAAGTTTTTTCTCTCAACAATATAACTTCTTCCATGGTCATGTGTTCTCTAAGAATTACTAGCTTAACCTTCTCCCACTCTACCCTCACAAATTATTTCCTTCGCTATGGACCCACTCATTTTATGGATGCAACTTTCCTCAAAAGTTTCAATTGCGTGTTAATTTTTGTGGCCTACAGAATTAATTCTTATCATTATTTAATCATCAAATGGTGATATTCAACCAATTCTGATGCTCAACTTTGCTTGTTACTTCAACCTCAAATAACCAATGTTATGTTTGATTCCTATGCAAATGCTCCATAATCCTTGAGAAATATTTAAGTTGCAATAGTTGATACAACATAGGTCATGCAATCGTCGATGCAACACATATCATCCATGACAAAAGAGATTAAAGAAAACATATTGTATTATGAACAATGCGTTTTGACTCCAATGTTGCATGTCATGAGTCACAACTTGCCTAGAACACAACATGTCTAAATGAACAAGGTGAAATGATGCAAAAAATTGAAGTCTAAGATTCACGACTCAAGCCAAAAAGCACCACAGATATTACAAACTCAAAGAAAACAACAAAAACTCAAATTTTCAAGCAATTAAGTGGGCCAAAAACACGATCGAATTAATAAGACAATTGGTTCCTTAGAGTGGTGATGATGGAGTATTTCGAGAATGACAATACAATTGGCAAACAATATACACTCAACATAGAGCAGTATATGCTGAAATATTCACGTTTCAATTGGATATGCTTTTTATCAAAATTTGTAAAAAAACAATTCTTATGAAATAACTTTTTCAAAACTCTCTATATGAATACATTTTTGGGAATTCTTACCCTAACTCTACCAAGTATAGCTTGAATTGGAAATTGGTACATGACTAAACTTTGGAATTACATGACAACCTTTGTTGGCACAAATGTTCTTCATACACTAAGAAAACATGTGTGTAACATATATTGAAAGATAAAGCCTATCATATGACCTTCATGGTTTTAATGTGGCATTGAATTAAAAAAACATAAGAAATGATATGTGGCCTCATTCTATCACTATGTGTCTATGACCTTTCCAAATTTATTTATGCATGGAAGGAAACCAATGAGATAGAAAACTATCAACTTAAGGAAGAATATTTCAAAATGCATGACCCTCTAGTAGTGGTTAAGGCTCATATTGCTTCACAGGGACTAGGTTGGGCTTACAATCGCCAAAAGTGTCACGAGGAAGATTTCAAAATGAAAATATTTTGAGGTTTCCTTGGAAAGGAAAATCCCAACAATTGAAAATGAGCAAGCTCAGAAGTTTGCATTCTAAGATGTATAAAAGGGAATAAGTTCCACTAGAATCGACCAATCTTCTACACCTCTATATATAAATGTAGGTGGTAATATTGTGATCACTACCAACAAGGAGGATATCAACACTCAAAACAATAGTAAATATATTCCTGAGAACATTAGAGGAGAAAGTTAGAGAATCTAAGCATAAAGGAAGATTAATGAAGCACATAGGAGGAAAACAAATACTAGATGCAAATAAAAAAAAAATCATATCTGAGTGTGGTTGAAAACCTTGAAGGATATAAAATATGAGCATGGGGATTTCTCTTTGATAATAAGAAGAAATTAGCGAGGAGATCAACATAGGAGAAGAGGAAAATATAAATGATCAATATTGTGATTGAAACAACTGAGAGTGTCATAATTGACGAGAAAGTAATGCATCCCATTGCAACAATGACATTGGGTGGAGCAATAGCATGAGATGTTCAATCCAAAAATGTGGATATGTTGAAGGAACTTTAGCTAAAGGACAACGAAATGTGCAACTTGAAAAACTGAGTTATATACTGCAAATTTTATTCTTTTTAATAAGCAACACAAAAATCTTCACTAAATGTGAACTTTGGCCTATATGTATGAATTACAGTTCTATAATCTACTAAACCAATATAATATTGATACATTGAAATCTCGTATGCGTAGATATGGATCTTTAACAAGAAGAATACTCTAAATGTCTTTCACAAGGTATCAACTTTTTAACTTATTTTTTTATTAAGTTTGTATTTTTTATTTTCAACATGAAAGAGTTGTTTTGATCATTCCATGACTAACATATAAGTTCCAATATACCATGATCCTTATGTCAATTGGGAACCCACAAGGGAGTGGTGCCTCTTACTAACATAATGTTTAATTGTTTGTGGTGTGAGTATGCTTGTTGTTAGACCTTTGCTCTTCCTTCTGTGTAAAAATTAAAATATATCTCTCTATAAGTGCTCCATAATAGCCTCACATAATTCCTAAAAAATTCCCGTCAATAAACTAGATATACCTAACATGTGTGCATCTTGGAATTATTTTTACGATACGAATACCTCTCTATACAAAATGAAAATCCCACATTGGTTGAAAGAAGTGGTCCACAACAACATATAAGCTCCAATCTACCACGATTTTTATATCAATGAACCCAGCCACAAGAGAAGAGGTAGCTTTGATCATCTCTATCACCAATAATACTTTATCAACTTCTATGCACTTAGTATATAAAAACTTGTAATTTCAAGATATGCAAAATAAAACAGAGATAGCACTACCTGCAAAATGAAGGTAGATTTGTGGATGTGTGCATATATTTTGCAGCTTCTTCAGATTTCCAAGCTTGGGAGGTAGAGTTCTAGTGAGAGGAACATTGTAGGCCAAATTAAGCTGTACAAGATTTGGAAGATGGCCTAAAAAGTGCGGAATAGTAGTGTTGAGAAGATTGGACAGGAGATTTAAGACTTGAAATTTCGGCAGCTGGCCGAATGCAGGGGTATCAGACCACTTAAGTTATTTCCGAAGAGATTCAGATGCTTTAGCCTCGAGAGCTCGTGGTTGAAATCCGAAAGTTGATTGACTATGAGATTCTGCAATAAATCCAAATACTGGAGGTTACGACATTGTCCCAAGTCCGCAAGAATGGAACCGTTGAGATAATAAAAAAATTACTTATAATAAATTAGAAATATTACAATTTTTTTAATTAATAACACTAAAATACTACATTTATCATAATTTATTTGATATAATGAATTAGAAAAAGTGAATTAGCCAAAGCTCGTCAAATCCTATAAAATACTACATTTATCATAATTTTTTTAATTAATAACACTAAAATATTAGCCAAAGTGAATTTGATATAATGATATAAAATACTACATTTATCATAATTTTTTTAATTAATAACACTAAAATACTACATTTATCATAATTTATTTAATTGTCAGAATTAGCCAAAGCTCGTCAAATCCATATTCATGGTGAATCATGGTTGAATCACTTTTCTTCATCAAGCAAGCATATGTAGTTATTAATTCATCAATAACCATGTACAATACGTTCATCAATATATGTAAGCATCACTATATATATCATTACCAACAGATGAAACAAGAGATATATGGAAAACTAAATATATTATATTGATAAAAATCATAGTCTTTTACATCAGATGAATAAGAGGAGACACTAGAGTGGTAAATAGAGCTCCCAAGTCTCTACACATTGGAGGTTGGAGAATAGGCTTCAGGGATTAACTGTTTTCCTTTTGGACAGGAGGGCCTATTCCTTTAGCGACATCATTAGGAAGTGGAATAACGTGGCAGACCTCTTGGCTAATAGTGGGACCTAGGACAAGATATCGTACATGGAAGGATGGTTAGTTGATCTAATTGATGGGACTTTACGTGCCCAATGTGAGGCCCAAGGGGCTATGGATGTGGCCCCTTGGGAGCCAATGAGTACTTAGGATTTGTGGTGGACACATGGCGCATGAATACGACCACGTTTCGTGTGATCATTTCCAAAAATGGCTTGCTTTTGGTAATGGAGAAGGTATTAATAGGGGGGTGAGGAGAATGAATGCCAATCTCATCACATGGTACAATAATTGATTGCTTGTGTGCGAATCTAGGCTCTTAAGAAGTGGGGAATAATGGTAGTTAATGGGATTGATATAGATGGGGCCGTTGTACCTCAGATTGACATCATCGAGGACACTATTCTCATCATCGTTGTTTATGGAAAGATTCTATTTAATTCCAAAAGGGTGGCTAGCCCCATCGTCGTCATCTCATATCTTGGTGGGTGCATGAAAGAGTCAGCAATGTGAAGCCTTAGAGGTGCAGCGTTCTTGGGTGATTATGCAGGCTGCTAAAGGTTCCATGGAGGGCAGAAGGTCGAGGAAGAGGACAAAGAATAGGGGGAATTTTCTGTTGAAGGTCGTAAGGTTACTAGGGTGTAAACTCGGGCAGCCTCGGAAGCTCGCTACTTTAAACTAGATCTCCAGTTTGATGTTCTGAAGGAGTTGGAGACCTTGGAAGCTGGTCTGTAGGCTCATCTAGATGATGAGAAGCTGCAGCAGGAGCCTCAGACGATTGTGTATTGGGTCATAGACCCTGACAATACTGCGGCTAGGCTGGGAATTTATGACATCACGATGGCTTTGTATTGGGTCATGAAGAACATGATGGGACAAGTTCTATGGAAGCGGTAATTGAAAGAAGAAGGGGATGAAACCCCCATCCAGAATTAGAAGGAGCACCACTCTAACTCCATTAGAGAAAATTTGAGGTCTAAAATGGGCCTTATAAGAAACGAGCCATCATATAAGAAAATGAGCCAACCGTAATTTCTTGATGAGTTGGAATTCAAGAACCAATATAATTTCAATAAAATGAGTCAACCATAATGGTTGACTTGAGATATTTTCCATAAAAAAAACTACTTTTTTTGTTCGTATTTTCAACACATCTCCTTGTGCTTTTACTCAAATTTCGAGGGAGAGCACTCGTTGGATGTGGAATTCCGCATCCAACGAGTGCTCCCGCTCGAAATTTGAGTAGAAACACAGGGAGATATGTTGAAAATACGAAAAAAAGTAGTTTTTTTTCCTTCTTCCTCCAAAATTATTAAATATTATTTTATTATTTTAACTATTATTTCATTATTTCAACTAGTATTTTATTATTTTTCATAGGAGGCCCATTTTAGACCTCAAATTTCCTCTAATGACAAGTGATGAATTTGAAGATTGACGCTATTGCAAAGAAGCTGGGCATTTTCTTCCTGGAACAACTGGCGAGGGTTGGCGGCACGTTGGCGCTGATGCTGCTCAGTTCCAGATGGGATAAGTATTGGGGTTTTCTACTGGGCCTCATGGTGTCTGATTTCTGTCATCCTCACTTTTTTGTATGCATGATGTTTCTGCTTCCACGGTATGTAGGGTTTTGACAGTTTAGTTTGATTATTAGTCATTCTAGTTAGGTGTAAGTTGGTCAAGATAATTTTCTGTAATCCCGGGCTTCTCCCAAGGGATAATATATTAATGGAAGTAAAAAATGGTCCAATTTTGAGTTATGGTATCATTCAGGCATTCTACAAGCCCTAGGAAAATGGGTAACATTCCACCATCTACAATTCTAGCCATTGAAGAAGCTTCCGCTTCAACTTTGTATATACTATCACAAAAGAAATCATCCAACTCATATGGATTATGAAAGCCTTCATTTATTATTTTAGCTCCTTCATTTTTTTCCACCAAAGGAATGAAACCATATTCAAGAAATGATTCTTTCCATGTTAAGCTATCCTCTAGATCCCATGCAATCAGTTCCAACCTCATCTCTGCAAACCTTCTTCCAAGTTTTTTTTTTGTCTTCAAGGTTCCTCTTAGTTCCCACAGTTGTCGAGGAACATGATCTGATACCACTGTAATATCCCCAATCATAAATTACGAATATTATCTCCAAGGTTCCAACTTTAATTATGTTGGTTTTCAACTTTTTCCCAAACAATGACTTTTGGAGGCTCATGAGATATTCTCATTCAACAACAGTGGAGTGTATGTGTATTTATGATGTCCATTAAATGTGTGCATCTCATTAATGTGTTTAGATTCCACTGATTTGTGTCCCAAACCAGATATTATATAAAATTGGAAGCTGGTAAAGAAACTAGGAACACTAGTTCAATTTTGGCCACACCGAACATGGGTTTCCAACTCTTCCCAAACACTACCAAAGAGACTCTAATTCCACAAATATCAGTTTAATGGGCTCAAATAGACTCAAATAAAACTATATTACTCACTGATAGACTCCATAGAACTTCCAAAGAAGTATGAAAGACACCCTCTCAAGACTAGTGAGAAACTAGCTAGATTTCCCCCACATAGAAATACTAGTTTTTCAACTTGACCCAAACACCTCCTAATCAAATCTAATACTTCCAAAAATATTTAATAAGGCTCAAATGCATCCAACCAGAGATAAATGACTCAGTAACAGGCCTCAAGGGACTTCTATTAAAGTTTTACAACTAGTACTATAAATTGCATAGCCATATGAGAAAGATTTATAAATGGAATCACTAGCTACTCAAATATGAATACCATATGAAGAAAACACTTGTATATTTATTATTCAATATATGGGAAAATTAGTGAGACTTATTAAAATTTTACATGGCTTCATACACAACTCAAAACTCATGAAATACTATGTTACAATTGTACAAGTTTGAACCTCTACCATAAGAGATACAAAATTGAGTAGATCTAATAAAATGGGTAGATCCCAGTCATACATACACCTTTTTGAATGAAAAAAAATATTTTACCACTAGAAACGATGCTATAAATGCAATGGAATAGGTCTCACATCCCATAAACGCTTAGAAGTGTCAAAACTAGAACCTTCATTTTGGCCCTCCTTCACTTATCCAAGCTCTAAATCAACAAGAAACACCTACACATGTAGAGAATCCTCCCAAATTGCATCCTATGTCACATAACAGTCATATACTTCCCAATAATGAACTCTTCAAGTGAAAATTGTTCCAATGGTTCTCCCTCCTCAAGCAAGAACCCACAAATCCAACACCAGAATGCTCAGAAAACACCATAAACCTTCATTGTTGGAACTTGAAATTCCAAACACCTGCGAATGAATTCGAACCAACAATAGCACAAGATATAAACTTGCATCAATTAAATCTCACTTGAGAAATCTAAGTGATTCCTCCTCACCTGTAATGTCCCCATTCAAATAAATTTCAAGAAGAGAAAATTCCAACAATCTACAAGCTTCCTAGGTTGGGGTGGAAACATTAGATTTGGAATAAGGAGACTATAAAACCCCAAATGGACATAGATCGACAAAATATATTAAATGGGGAATAAATAAATATTTAAGATAGGAAAATAAGGTGGCACTTGGTCATGAGGGCACATTGGAGGTGTGGGGCCCACTCAAGCAAGATTCCCCATGCCACATGGCATTCCACTCTCACCCATTTGAATCCAATGTTCTTGGGGGAGTTGGAAGGGCGTAATACTTGGCATGAATCAATGAGGTCTAAATGTAGAGGAAGAGTAACTCCCATGGAAGAGGAAGAGGCATTTTGGAGCTAGTGGAACACTTGGGCTAGATTCCCTAGCTTCTATGACAACAATGATGAAGATGCTATGACACTTATGACAAAAAATCAGACCTGAATGTTTACCTCTGACATATATGACATGTCAGGGCTAAAAATAGCCTCCAAGAGGACGCACAATGGAGTTAGGGCAGCCAAAGAGTCACCCATTCGAATTGAGTGAAGGAGGAGGCTACGAATGGAGGGACAAGTGGCACACATTGGAATCTCTTCCCAATTCGAGTTGGAATGAAGCTCATGGATGGAATTCGATTTAAGGAAGCCTTTGGAAATTTATAAAAGTCAAGAACAAAGAAGGAGACCATATTTTGGTCATTTCTCATTTTGCATATTGGAGAGCATAGCTTGTCCATGCTTGTGGAGTGTTTACTCTACTTGCCTTAGTACCAATTTCGAAGGTGAAGGATTCCCATCCTAATTGGAAATTGGAGATACCATTCATACCTTTCATTTGTATATACAATGGATTCATTTGTTGCAGGTTGAATCTACAGGGCTGCTCGTGGCATTCTCATCCTCAACTTGCTTCCACACCTTTCTCACTTTTCTCTTCATATTTTGGCTCTTGGAGGAAGGGCGCACTGGTGAGATGATGTCCTCTTTGGGGGAGATTTTCTGGCCCCATTTATTTGTAATCTGATGTATTTGATCTGTATTTTCTACTCATAATATCCTCAGGTCTAAATACCAATTGAAGCTATGTCAAAATACCAAACAATGTGTAAATAGTGCCATTCTCCTCATATCTTATTATGAAAGCTTGAAGTTGCTTTATTTCGACTTGTATAAGATCATATCTGTGATTTTTATGATGTATGGAGAGTCATTAATGTATTGAATAAGTTTCATATACATTGAATAGGCCTTTGGAACATAAATCTCGAATTTCATGGCAAAGGGTGAAGTTTCCTATCATTTCCCCCTATGTGAAGACATGTCCACAAACCTCTGATTTATGGGAGTTGGAGAAGCCTTTAGAAACTTATTGATGATGCATTTGGGAGCCGTATAAAGTCCTTTAAAATTACCATGTTTCTGTTCTAAAATTTGGGAAGGTCATACAACATTTGGAAAGCCATCTTTGTACCCTACCCTTGGGGGTTTTGAACCTCAATTTGACTAGTAAAGTTCCCTATTTTTCCCCGATTGTAAATGAATGTTCCAGAAGTGTTTTGAGAGTGTCTAAGCCTCTATCAGCCTCATTTTTATGTCTTAACTTCCAAACACATTTAGACCCAATTCGGAAGCATTTGGAGCCATTTGGAAGCATTTGAGTCCTTACTAGTCTAAGGGTCGAATTGGCCAAAAATTGCAATTTTCCTAATTTTTACAAATTCATTAAAAGGGAAACTACAAGTGGTATCATAACATGATCCTTGCACCTGATGTGGTTTACCATTCATGAGTACAAGAATTCAGGGACCACCCTTAGAAGTCGAACCTAAAATTGCTTTTGTTGAAGAGGAAGAAGTGGGAAAAGAAGTACATTTTGTTGAAACTATGGCTAGGGATGAGAAGGGAACCTCAGAGGAGAATGAGGAGTTTAGGAAATTCATGAAACCATTCTTTGAAGACATGAAAAAATAGATGATGAAATGGTTCGAATTGTTTGCTATTCAACTTGGAAGCAAAGTGGCAATAGGAGGCAGCAACAGTTCTCCTTTTGAGGAAAAGAAGGCAATGGGTGAAAATATTTTATCAAAGACAGGACCACATAATTGACCTCATGAATTTCAGAGTTCAACAAGGCCTACTACACCTGAATTTCTTGAGGCCAAAGAAGAACCTAACACCCAATATGATATGCAAGAAGTTATAATAGAATGGCAAAAGTTGAGTGAAGATTGTAGAAAGACTCTACCATTTGATCAATACTTTACTGTATCAAACAAACTCAAAATGATGGAAGGTAATAGGACTCCCTTTTAGCATAAATAATTGAATTATTCCATAGTTAAAATTTTCCTTCCTACTTTTGATGTTTCATCTCAAAGTTCTTCAAATACTTGGGTACAAAAACTAGATGTGTATTTTCAGCTAAATCCAATGGTTGAAGAGGATGCTCTAAAAATGGCTATTTTGCATCTCGAAGGAGAAGTCAATGATTGGTGGTTCCATGGAATTAAAAATTTGGGACATGATCAGGTTACAACATATGGATAATTTGTTGACAGGATATTAGAATATTTGAGCAAAAACACCCATAAATGCCTTTCAAAGAACTAGCCCAATTGAAGCAAGTTGGAACCCCTGCTGAGTATATGTTGGAATTCCAAAAACTATCAGTTATGGTGGTTGATATATCTATGGTCAGATTAGTATTGCTATTCACTGAAGGTTTGGATGAACATTTGAAGGGTGTATTTAAGGCCCACAAACCTACCTCATTGAAAAATGCCATGAACTTGACAAGAGACCTACAAAATGTGCTACCCAAGACAAGGTTTCCTCCCAAGCCTAATTTTCCTTCCATATTTGAAAAGAAGCCATGGAAAAAATATTCATTTGGAAAGGATAAGAAAGAGGGACCAAACAAGGAAGAACTCAAAAGAAAGAAACTATGTTACACATGCTTCCAACCGTGGGTACTAGGGCATAAATGTGCTAAGGGGAAAGCACAATTCATTGAAGTATTTTCTGATGATGATGAGTATGAAGGGGGTATGGAGGTGTTGACACCAGGTCTGAAGAAAATTGAAATTTTTGCTAAAAGGCCCTAAGAGAAAGAATCATCACAAAAAGGGGTTGAGTTGAAAGTTTTTATATAAAAAAATAGAAGAAAAAACCCATATATATAAAGTCCGCCAGCAAATATAATGTAAAGGTTAAACCACGGTCAGGTTTCGTCGGCGGAGATAGCATAGATCCAAATCAACGGTCCATATTAACCCCACGTCACAAATGTGATCGTCAACAAACGTTGGAGGGTGGTAGTGGACATAATACCACCAAGGCACATGTCCCTTTTTCATTCATCCGCGCTTGGAGAAAGTGGTATCGGAAACCACCATAACACCTCGCGGAACCAACCATTATGGAAAGGTGGAAAGATCTCTTACGTGGCAAGGTGGGACCAAACAGGTGGCGAACAAGGAATGGACTGATAAGGCCGTGGCACGTGGCACTATACTTTGCACGGATCGGAAGGCCAATACATGCTTCAATCAAATCAACGGCCAGCGTTTCATCCGCGGCCAGGAATATGCGCACGGGATATAAAGGAAAGAGGTCGCGGAGAATAAACTGCCTTAACAGGTGTCAGCAGATGGTGCATCCGCGCGGGTAGCAAACCGGAAAAGGAAACCACCTTTTCGATCGCGGATACCGCCGGTGCAATAAAGAGGGACAAGATCTGACGGTCCAAAATGATGGTTCAAAGATCAATGGTTGAAAATGACCCACGTTCATAAAGGTGCAAGGAGGTTATTCTAAAAAGGCTTATATAAAAAGAAAGGGCTCCACATAACGGCATTTTGTATGTGTCGTTATCCTGGAGAGCTCCGAAGACTGGTGGAAGCCGGCGATTGCGACAGAAGGCGAAAAGCAAGCATTTACAGGTAGGGTCTGGTGACCTGTCACTCTCTTTAAACAGAATTTTGTTTAAAAGAAGCATTTAGATGGAGACTGTACAAGATATAGACGTTTTTAGGTCAAAAGATGCCCTAGAAGACAGAGATGAAGATGTTTTCGACACCCTTATTAGGTTCCCGGTCTCCGATGTAAAAGTGAAGTTATCTGAGCTGTTAAAAGAGGGTATAGACCCGCATAGAGTTCACCAGTCATCTCTAATAGCTTTTTGCCCTGACCAATTTCCTGTTTTCCCAGAATTCGTCTCCTGGTGTGCTGAAAACTATTCACGGGAAGAAAAAGTTGTTTTAAACAGTCAGAAAACTAGAGCCATCTGCAAAATTGAACCAGCCGAAGTGATTAGAGCCCTAGAAATAGATTTGCCCCAAACCCTCGACCCTGAAGTTTTTTCTGAGGTGTCGATTATTGAAAATTTTCACCACGCTTCTCAGAGTGATAGGGAAGTGTTTTTGTCGACGTGTCTCAGACCAGAAACTAGCCTTTCTGAACTCCCTTACCCTTTAGATATCAACCTTTTTAATGAGAATACCCAGTTGGTCTTGACACTGTTGGCCGTAGTTTTAGGGTTAGATTCGGATTTGTATATAACTGAGTTTCAATTGAGTTTATTGTACAGAATAAGTATAGTCCAGTCGGGAATTGACGAAAGTCAAATTCCCCGACTAAATTTTGAAGCTTTCATAGCCGAAAGGATGCATGACCAGATGGTCAATTTTTCCACGCACATACATTTCAGGTTTCAAGCATTTTTAATGAAAATGATTATGGTATCCAGCCAGGAAGAATTACAGTTCCCAGAGATTGTTTTTGCAACTCCACTGGAAAACAATATTTTCAATTTCATCAATTACATGCTCTCGACGATCTTTAAGATGATTTTCGGAAAAAGTCTGCCTAGGGTATTGCCAGAAATGCAGGTATCAATGCAACTGAATACAGAGTATGCTACAGGAGACTGGTTTTTATCAAAAGATAGTACAGTGGTCAGATTGTATGGGTTCAAGCATAAACCCTATGTGCTACCAGCATTCCTCACCTTGAGGATTTTTGCCTTGGAGTTTTTAAGACAGAAATTGATTGTAGAAGATAACAATTTTTTAGTCCACAGACAAGCAACGGACATTAAGTACCCTTTCACATTAGGTCCGTTTACAATAAAGAATAAGAACGCTGCTGTATATATAGAGAAATTGTTAAAAGACATGAATTTCGAGACAGATGCAGCATTGGAATATGACCCATTAAATATCATATCCAAAAGAAGAATTGAACATCGTATTAAGGCTCTGAATCATCAAACTGTTGAAGGGATGGCAGACAGAGCCAACTGGCTCGAATACAAAGAAGAAATTATCCCAGACAAGTCCGACATAGAAAGGTCATTGGAAGAAGCAATGGCAGAAACAGAAAGCGAAATCAATACTGCATTAGTGGGGTCCAAAAGACCTATACAGGACATTATGATTATTGATGATGAAGAGACAGAAAAAGGAAAACGATTGAAAACTGATGAGTCACAGGAATTGACAACCATTTCAGAAGAAGCAAAAGCTACAGAAAATGAAATACCCGAGGTTACAGTGAGGGAATACAATATTGAAGAGACCTCTGTAGGGGATGATGTAAATAGACCTAAAAATTTCATGGATGTATTTAATGAACATAGTAAAAACAAACAGGAATCTGCGAAACAAACAAGTCTATTGTTTCCAAAGGTCAGAAATATATCAAACAATGAAGTGAGCTTATTCACCAGCAGGAACATCAAAGAAAATTCTTTAAAATTTTCAGTTGTGACCAAAGACAAGATCTCAGAGATGAGTGTAGATTTGTCGAAGATAAATGCCCCTGACAAAATTTTGTTACATAGACAAGCTGGAGAGGTTATATACTCAGACTATTTGGGGGCCACATTGAGAGCAAACAAACTAAAGAATTCAGTAGAAAAATTAAATAATCAGTTGAGGCAAGAAAAGGCAGAGAATAAGTCTCGACAACATCAAATTAAGAAGCTGCAAATGGACTTAACTAATAAAGATGGAGCTGCAGCTACCAAACTGCTCCAGGAGAAAGAAGAAATAATTTTAACATTGAGACGAAAGTTAAAAATCCCAGATGCTGTACTCATTCAAGGTGCAGAATTGACTATATTAGAAAAAGAGAAAGAAGAGTTAGCTAACGAAGTCAATGATGTCACAGCTAAATTGTTAAAGCTGTCTGACGAAAAGGACTATTGGGAAAAAGAAAGGTTCATTTTGGAAGAACAGTTGGCAACAGTGAGAAAACAACTAGCAGAGAACAGTCAGCAGCAAGTACAGGCAGGCCCAGAAGAAGATAAGAATGGTGTAGATGGGATTTTACAGGCAATGTCACAAATAAGTTTAAAGGATAATGAAATCAAATTGTTGAAGGCAGAAATACAGAAATTAAAAGAAGAAAATGAAGAAAAAGAAAAAGAAATAAAAACCTTGCAGGCAAATAATCAGGAATTGAGCAGTAATAATAAAGGATTGGCTGCTCATGCAACAGGACAAGCTGCTATGCAGGGATGTAAACATATGGTATGGGACCAGATCATTAAAGAAGTTGAAAAACTTAGGCCGTATCTGGATTATATAAGAGTTAAGGAAAAAGTAGCCAAAGATGCCTTCAACAGTTGCCAGGCAGTCAGGGAAAGCCTAAACAGAAAGCCGAAAGAAATAGCCCAGAGAGCAATTACATTTTTAAACAGTTTATCCGAGGCAGACCTGACGGCCATGAGTATAACAAACAGAATTTCTGTCATCACTTGGGCCAGAAGGATCTTGGGCAAATACTCCCATATCGAAAACATCGAGGCCAAAGCAGGAGAAATAAGGAAAGAAGTAATCCAGTTCAAAAAGCAATTTGACAAGTTAGTGAACAAGGGATTCCCATCTTTCTGGAACGAAGATAATGAATTAATTCCTCAGAATGATTATAAAAGATTACTATTTGATATCAGGATGGATCACCGAAAATTCCAGCAGATAGATCACATGCTCACAGGAAAAATCCTAATGGAGAAAATGTCAGGGGAATTTGAAATTTTAAATATGCTGATTTCAACTTGCGCAAACCTTCTTCCTATTTCTTATGCAGGTCATATTGAGATGCGAGTCTTGGTGAAAGAAATGACCAGTTATGACCTACCCACGGCTGACCAGTGGAATTATGTAGAGAAGTACGGAAAGACCAGATATTCTGTTCATACTTAAATGCATTTGAAATTCTTGCCATGTGGCAAAAATGATGATATCCAAAAGTCTTGCCAAGTGGCAAAAAGACTTTTTTAAATTTGTAATATTATTTGAAAGACAGTTATGGGTTACTCGAAGACAGTTATCTTTAGTTAAATATTTTTAATTATTAGTTAGAAGAAGCAGTTATGTGGAGCTTCTTCTGAAAATTTTGTATAAAAGACAATGGAGGTCATTGTTGAAGGGGTTGGAAATTTTTTGAGAAATAAGTATGTTTTGAAGTTTATTTTTGAAATAAAGGCAGTACAGTGATGATACCTATCTTTTGATACAGAGATTCATGAGTTAATCAGTCTTGCAGTCTGTTATTTTCCTTATCCTTATATGTGCATGTTTATCTTCTTCGTTATATCTCCCATGGTGTTTTTCTTCTATATTTAAATGAACATTTGAAATAACTTGAGATTCATACTGGTTATGCCTCATTTTATCTGCATTTAAATATCCATTTTATTCTCCAAAGTTGACAATAGATTTATCCTGGATAGATACCTGTTGTTGATGGAATGTCTTTACTTCTTTCTATGTCGCCTGAAAAATCAAATTGACTGTAACATGATTACTATCTTGCCTCTATGAAAATCTATATGGTGAAAATCTCTTGCTGGTTTATTATACATTCTGAAAGCTTTGACTCCATGCCCAATGTTTATTGTTTACCTTTTCGACCAGAAAATATCTTTTGAGAAGTTTTAAGGAAACCTTTGTATATTTTAGCCTTCATATATATATCCTGAGAGAGCCCTCTCTGGTAGAGAAAAATGGCTAGTTCTTCTACCTAAAGCTTGGTTTGAAATAGGTTACCTTAGGTCTTATTTTCTTACAACCGGAATAAAATCTAAGAGCTAACATTTTGGCGCCGTTGCCGGGGAACGAAAGTGAAATTTTCCCTGGGAGAAACGACAAAGAAAGCTCAAATTTCTTGGGCAAGGAAGTTTGAAACAAGTTGGTTGTAGATATTGCCCTGGCGACTTCACTTGTGACAGTTTTTAGAAGTTTTGAGATTAAGTTGAGAAAGACATTGTGGCTACAAGAAGGAATCCCGGTTCGCAGTTCTTTTCGGGCGTAGATAATCCAGAAAAACTCCTCAAGACGGAGAAAATCAAAGGCAAGACGAAAGAAGGTATTTCCCAGTTTTCAAATATATTTCCTTCTTTGCAAGAACATTTGTTTGAGGAAGAAAATATTGGTTCAAGTGAAAAGATTCTGTTTAGGACTAAGTCAGATTCTGATTTGAGAGAAACAAAAGTTGATCCGCAAAGTTTGTGGGACTATTCTTTAAAATCTGTTTGGGAAAATTTACAAAGATCTGAGAGGAAAGCACCTGAAATATCCAAAGCCCAAAGAATACCTGTACAGGGTAATAGACAACAGGCGACTGTAGTTGCACCTTATAACCCACCACCCATGGCTGCCAGATTTGCTCCTTTGGTTTTGCCAGCAGTTTTACATGATTTGCCTCAAAATTATGCACAGAGGATCTTTACTTTTGATAATGAGGGAAATTATACAGCACAGCAACATGTTGATAATTTCAGCGATTTTATTGATTTAGAAGAAGTAGATTTTGATGATGCTAAAATGAGGTTGTTTGCTCAAAGTTTGAGAGGTGAAGTGAAAAAATGGTTTAGAGCTTTGGCCGCTGGATCTATTGCAAATTATGATGCCTTTACAACCCTTTTTATTGAAAGATGGGAAGATCAGAAGAATCCTTCACAGGTATTGACCCAATACAACAATTTGAAAAAAGGAGGGTTTGAGTCAGTTCAGGAGTTTTCTGCCAGATTTATGAAAGTCTACAATTCAATCCCTACAGATATAAAACCTCCAGTAGGAGCAGCCAAGTTACATTATGCTGATGCTTTTGAAGGTGATTTTTCATGCACATTAAGAGAAAGAAGATCTACTACTTTGGCAATAATGATGAAAGATGCAGTAGAAGTTGAGGCTAATATGATGGCTTCTGGAAAAATGAGACATAGAGATATGGATAGAAAGAAAATTAGAGAAGATAATCAAAATGTGGCTTCTTCTTCTGCTTCTTCTTCCTCTACTGATATAAAGTTTGAAGCGATGATGAAAACTATGGAAAAATTGCTAGAAAGATTAGTAGTGGACAATAAAACTCCAAATAAAGAACCAGCAGAACCTCAAATCAGAAACCCTAACTTCAGGAGGCCTTTTGTTCCAGCTGTAAGACCGAGAGGACAGCCAAACCCAAGAAATGCAGAAGAAGATCAAATCCGACCTCCTTTTCCTGAAAATTATATTGCTGGAGAAGCTGAAGCCGAAATGCCTGAAGGAGATATTCATCATTGTGGCAGTTCTGATCCAGAAGTATATTTGACTAAACAGGAGCATGATATGTTCATGGCAGAAGGAGAATGTTGTAGTTTGGAGATAGGAAGTGATCAATACCAGATTGGTTATCAAAACGCCATAAATGATCTCCAAAGAAAGATGAATCTGAGGAACCGAGATGTTGTAATTGACAAAGGGAAAGAACCAATAGGCAAGTCAAAAAGAAATGCTGATAAAGCTTCTACAAGTCAGTCTGAACCACAAACTAAAAGAAAAGAAAATGAAGATGTACCCAAGGTAATTCCAGACATCAAGAAAGATTCAATGAAAGAAAGTGATAAAAATTTGGTTCCTTTCAACATACAGAATGAAATGTCAAAAGTCAAGATTTCAGTACCCTTTAATGAAATACTGAAGAACAAGGAATACAAGGAACAAATTTTCAAGATGATGCAGGTAGAAAATCGGGTGGAAGTAGACACTTTGGAGTTAGATGATGATAATCCTAATATCTGTTTAGGATCAAGAATGGAAGACAATAGTTTGGAAGAAGTCTCTCCTTTCTATGTGAATTTGGATATTCATGATAAAGTGGTACATAACTGTATGTTGGATTCCGGAGCTTCTCATAATTTGATGCCTAAACTTGTAGTAGATTCTTTGGGATTGGAAATCACAAGACCATATGATGACTTATTTTCTTTTGATTCAAGGAAAGTTAAATGTTTAGGGTTGATTAAAGATTTGACAGTCAATCTCAGTAAAATACCAGCTAAAGGTATTCTCATGGATGTGGTGGTTGCTGATATCCCTGCAAAGTTTGGTATGTTATTGTCTAGGTCGTGGGCTTCAAAGTTAAAGGGAACTCTACAAATGGATATGTCTTTCGCTACTATTCCAGTGTTGGGGGTACACAGAAGATTGTATACTGAAAAGAGAGCTTCTTATTTGGTAAGTGATCTAAAAGAACCTGAGAAACATGCCATTTATGCTTTAGACACCGATTTGGGGTCTTGCATTTTGTATAATGATGTTGAATCTAAAGAAAAGATTGATTTAATTGAACCTAAAGAAAATAAGGAGGAAAAATTGTTAAGAGAAAAGATCAAAAAAGAAGGTACTTGGACAATGCATTTTGATGGAGCTAGAAGCAGAGAAGGAGCTGGAGCAGGAGTATGGATAATTACACCTGATAGAGAATTTCTAATGTTTTCTTACCAATTGAATTTTGAATGTACCAACAATGTTGCAGAGTATGAGGCTTTAATTCTGGGATTGAATGTGTTGAAGGATTTGAAAGCAAAAAAGATTGAGGTATTCGGAGATTCTGAATTGGTTATAAATCAAGTAAAAGCTATTTATCAGACCAAACACCCTAAAATGAGGTCCTATAGGAATGAAGTGTGGGATTTACTGGAAAACTTCTTTGATGAACATGATGTTATCTCAATTCCCCGAGTTAGCAACACTGTAGCAGACTCTTTAGCCACTGCAGGAGCTGCATTCAAAACTCCCGTCTTTTCTAAAAAGGAATATAATATCGAAGTCATACATAGACCATCTATTCCAGACAATGTCAAGCATTGGCAGGTCTTTGAAGATGACCAACAGATCAAACGCTTTTTGGAAATGACAGATGAGTTCCACTACAGATCTATTGACGCAGAAGGTGATGAGATGGGTCCAGACGAAGTGGATTCTCCGGAGGAAGCCGAAAAATTCAAACAGAGGATCGGAGGTAAGGATATTATTCAACTGAAGAATAATGTTATCCCTAGAGGTTTAATTCCTTTAGAAAAGTTATTTGATAAAAATGATGTGGTAAAGAATCCAAAGATTGAACCAAAGCCTGAAGATGTGAAGGATTATAATCTGGGTTCTGAAAAAGATCCCAAATTAGTAAAACTTTCAAAGAAGTTACCAAGAAAAGAAGAAGATAAAAGTGTGGAAGTAATGAAAAGGTTTTCAGATGTTTTTGCTTGGAGCTATGAGGATTTAAAGGAATATGATATTTCTGTTATACAACATACAATTCCAATTAAACCAGGTGAAAAGCCTTTTAAGCAAAAGTTGAGAAGAATAAATCCCAAGCTACTGCCAGTGATAGAAAAAGAGGTGAGGAAGTTGTTTGATGCTAAGATAATTGTGTCTCTGAGGTTTTCCAAGTGGTTAGCAAATTTAGTACCTGTGAGGAAAAAGAATGGAGAAATAAGGCTGTGTGTGGATTTTAGAAACTTGAACAGAGCTTCGTTGAAAGATAATTATCCACTCCCTAAAATGGACCAGGTTTTACAACAAGTTGTGGGAGCCGAGAGAATTTCCATGCTAGATGGTTTTTCAGGTTATAATCAAATCAAATTTCACCCAGAAGATCAAGAAAAAACTGCTTTTACTACACCTTGGGGAACGTTTATGTACGCCAAAATGCCATTTGGTCTAATGAATGCAGGAGCAACATTTCAGAGAGCTATGGATATTGCATTTGCAGATGAAAGGGACAAAATTGTGGTGGTATACATGGATGATATCACTGTTTATTCAAAGAACGCTGCTGATCACTGGAAACATTTGGAAAGAGTCTTCATAAAATGTAGAAGGTTTGGAATTTCGTTAAATCCTAAGAAATCACATTTTTGCATGGAAGAAGGAAGGTTATTGGGACACATCATATCCAAAGAAGGAATTAAGATTGATCCAGAGAGAGTATCTGCAATACAAAAGGTGGGAATTCCTAGAAGTAAGAAAGAGATTCAGTCATTCATAGGAAGGGTAAATTGGTTGAGGAGGTTCATCCCCAGTTTTGCTGAAATTTTAAGAAATATAACTGAAATGTTGAGAAAAGATAGAGAAATCAAATGGAATGAAGAAGCAAGAAAATCCTTTGACAACATCAAAAAAGCATTGACCGAAGCACCGGTATTAATTAGTCCAGATTATACAAGGGATTTCATTATGTTTACATATGCATCGGAGCACACAGTGGCTGGAGTACTGTTGCAGAAGAATCAAGAGGGTATAGAACAGCCTATTGCATTTTTTAGTAAAATTCTGAGAGATGCAGAATTAAAATACAACATCATGGAAAAACAAGCTTATGCTTTGGTGAAAGCATTGAAGGATTTCAGAATATATATTTTGCATTCTCATACAATAGCGCATGTTCCATCATCAGCAGTAAAAGATATTCTTACACAACCAGATCCTGAAGGGAAAAGAGCAAAATGGATAGCAGTATTGCTAGAATATGACCTGGACATTAAACCCACCAAATTAATAAAAGGTCAAGGTTTAGCTAAGATGATGACAGAAACAAATTTGGATTCCCTTAGTATAAATTTTATGGCTGAAACTTCATCCGAGGATGTTCCAAAGTCACCAATAATTGAAGATTTTTCTTTATCTCCCTGGTACTCAGATATTGTATATGTCTTACAGAATCTCCAAGCACCTGCAGACATGGAAAAAACAAGGGCCAGGTCAGTAAAACTGAAAGCTGCAAAGTTTTGCATATTAGATGGGAATTTGTTTTGGAAAGATCCAGGAGGAATATTGTTAAATTGTCTTTTAGAGAATGAGGCACAGCATATTATGGTGGAATTTCATAAAGGTATGTGTGGAGGACATCATTCATGGAAGGCTACAGTGAACAAAATTCTTAGAGCTGGTTTTTACTGGCCTAGCATGTATTCCGATGTGTATAAAGAAATAACAAAATGTCATGAATGTCAAATTTTTGATGGAAAAAGAGAATTATTACCATTTCCATTGAAACCCATTTCAGTTGAAGCACCGTTCCAGCAGTGGGGGTTAGATTTTATTGGTGAAATTAACCCGAATTCTTCAGGACAACACAAGTGGATTTTGACTGCTACTGATTACTTCACAAAATGGATTGAGGCCATACCAACCAGAAATGATACAGAGACGGTGATTATGAACTTTTTGGAAGAAAATATTTTGTCCAGGTTTGGTTGCCCTAAAAGGATAGTGACAGATAATGCCCCAGCGTTCAAGTCAAAAAAGATGATAAATTTCTGTCATAAATATCACATACATTTGAATCATTCAACAGCTTATTATCCACAAGGAAATGGATTAGCCGAATATTCAAATAAAAGTTTGGTGAGAATCATAAAGAAGTTGTTAGAGGATAATAAGAGGGCTTGGCACACCAAACTGAAATATGCTCTATGGGCAGACAGAATCAGTACAAAAAGAGCAATTGGCACTTCCCCTTTTCAGTTGGTATATGGTACAGAAGTAGTTTTTCCTGTTTCTTTAGGATTGCCAGTCATGAAATTGTTACAAGAAGTTGATGAAGAACCAAATCATATGCAAAGAAGAATAAATCAAATGATAGAATTACATGAAGTCAGAGAGAAAGCATATAACAAGACCCAAATACATCAAGAAAAAATGAAAAAGACTTTTGACAGAAAAGTTAAGGAAAGAGATTTTCAAATAAATGATTTGGTTTTGAAATGGGATTCCAGGAAAGAAGAGCACCATGGAAAGTTTGAACATTTATGGAAAGGTCCATATATTATTGCAGGATGCCAAGGAGAAAATGCTTTTATCTTAAAAAATTGCAATGGAGAATTTTATCCTGGAGGGCCAGTAAACGGGAGGCACCTCAAACATTATTTGTCCTAACAGATGGAAGTGAAAGAAAGTTCTTGTACAGTGTAAATATTTCAAAAAAAAAAAAAATAAAAAAAAATATTGAGATTTGAATGTGGCCCAATGGATCAGGCACTTGGTCTACGATGTTCTTTGCTACCTCGCAGGGAGGATAGCATCCCCAGTTGGAGCCAGTTGTTGACACCAGGTCTGAAGAAAATTGAAATTTTTGCTAAAAGGCCCTAAGAGAAAGAATCATCACAAAAAGGGGTTGAGTTGAAAGTTTTTATATAAAAAAATAGAAGAAAAAACCCATATATATAAAGTCCGCCAGCAAATATAATGTAAAGGTTAAACCACGGTCAGGTTTCGTCGGCGGAGATAGCATAGATCCAAATCAACGGTCCATATTAACCCCGCGTCACAAATGTGATCGTCAACAAACGTTGGAGGGTGGTAGCGGACATAATACCACCAAGGCACGTGTCCCTTTTTCATTCATCCGCGCTTGGAGAAAGTGGTATCGGAAACCACCATAACACCTCGCGGAACCAACCATTATGGAAAGGTGGAAAGATCTCTTACGTGGCAAGGTGGGACCAAACAGGTGGCGAACAAGGAATGGACTGATAAGGCCGTGGCACGTGGCACTATACTTTGCACGGATCGGAAGGCCAATACATGCTTCAATCAAATCAACGGCCAGCGTTTCATCCGCGGCCAGGAATATGCGCACGGGATATAAAGGAAAGCGGTCGCGGAGAATAAACTGCCTTAACAGGTGTCAGCAGATGGTGCATCCGCGCGGGTAGCAAACCGGAAAAGGAAACCACCTTTTCGATCGCGGATACCGCCGGTGCAATAAAGAGGGACAAGATCTGACGGTCCAAAATGATGGTTCAAAGATCAATGGTTGAAAATGACCCACGTTCATAAAGGTGCAAGGAGGTTATTCTAAAAAGGCTTATATAAAAAGAAAGGGCTCCACATAACGGCATTTTGTATGTGTCGTTATCCTGGAGAGATCCGAAGACTGGTGGAAGCCGGCGATTGCGACAGAAGGCGAAAAGCAAGCATTTACAGGTAGGGTCTGGTGACCTGTCACTCTCTTTAAACAGAATTTTGTTTAAAAGAAGCATTTAGATGGAGACTGTACAAGATATAGACGTTTTTAGGTCAAAAGATGCCCTAGAAGACAAAGATGAAGATGTTTTCGACACCCTTATTAGGTTCCCGGTCTCCGATGTAAAAGTGAAGTTATCTGAGCTGTTAAAAGAGGGTATAGACCCGCATAGAGTTCACCAGTCATCTCTAATAGCTTTTTGCCCTGACCAATTTCCTGTTTTCCCAGAATTCGTCTCCTGGTGTGCTGAAAACTATTCACGGGAAGAAAAAGTTGTTTTAAACAGTCAGAAAACTAGAGCCATCTGCAAAATTGAACCAGCCGAAGTGATTAGAGCCCTAGAAATAGATTTGCCCCAAACCCTCGACCCTGAAGTTTTTTCTGAGGTGTCGATTATTGAAAATTTTCACCACGCTTCTCAGAGTGATAGGGAAGTGTTTTTGTCGACGTGTCTCAGACCAGAAACTAGCCTTTCTGAACTCCCTTACCCTTTAGATATCAACCTTTTTAATGAGAATACCCAGTTGGTCTTGACACTGTTGGCCGTAGTTTTAGGGTTAGATTCGGATTTGTATATAACTGAGTTTCAATTGAGTTTATTGTACAGAATAAGTATAGTCCAGTCGGGAATTGACGAAAGTCAAATTCCCCGACTAAATTTTGAAGCTTTCATAGCCGAAAGGATGCATGACCAGATGGTCAATTTTTCCACGCACAGACATTTCAGGTTTCAAGCATTTTTAATGAAAATGATTATGGTATCCAGCCAGGAAGAATTACAGTTCCCAGAGATTGTTTTTGCAACTCCACTGGAAAACAATATTTTCAATTTCATCAATTACATGCTCTCGACGATCTTTAAGATGATTTTCGGAAAAAGTCTGCCTAGGGTATTGCCAGAAATGCAGGTATCAATGCAACTGAATACAGAGTATGCTACAGGAGACTGGTTTTTATCAAAAGATAGTACAGTGGTCAGATTGTATGGGTTCAAGCATAAACCCTATGTGCTACCAGCATTCCTCACCTTGAGGATTTTTGCCTTGGAGTTTTTAAGACAGAAATTGATTGTAGAAGATAACAATTTTTTAGTCCACAGACAAGCAACGGACATTAAGTACCCTTTCACATTAGGTCCGTTTACAATAAAGAATAAGAACGCTGCTGTATATATAGAGAAATTGTTAAAAGACATGAATTTCGAGACAGATGCAGCATTGGAATATGACCCATTAAATATCATATCCAAAAGAAGAATTGAACATCGTATTAAGGCTCTGAATCATCAAACTGTTGAAGGGATGGCAGACAGAGCCAACTGGCTCGAATACAAAGAAGAAATTATCCCAGACAAGTCCGACATAGAAAGGTCATTGGAAGAAGCAATGGCAGAAACAGAAAGCGAAATCAATACTGCATTAGTGGGGTCCAAAAGACCTATACAGGACATTATGATTATTGATGATGAAGAGACAGAAAAAGGAAAACGATTGAAAACTGATGAGTCACAGGAATTGACAACCATTTCAGAAGAAGCAAAAGCTACAGAAAATGAAATACCCGAGGTTACAGTGAGGGAATACAATATTGAAGAGACCTCTGTAGGGGATGATGTAAATAGACCTAAAAATTTCATGGATGTATTTAATGAACATAGTAAAAACAAACAGGAATCTGCGAAACAAACAAGTCTATTGTTTCCAAAGGTCAGAAATATATCAAACAATGAAGTGAGCTTATTCACCAGCAGGAACATCAAAGAAAATTCTTTAAAATTTTCAGTTGTGACCAAAGACAAGATCTCAGAGATGAGTGTAGATTTGTCGAAGATAAATTCCCCTGACAAAATTTTGTTACATAGACAAGCTGGAGAGGTTATATACTCAGACTATTTGGGGGCCACATTGAGAGCAAACAAACTAAAGAATTCAGTAGAAAAATTAAATAATCAGTTGAGGCAAGAAAAGGCAGAGAATAAGTCTCGACAACATCAAATTAAGAAGCTGCAAATGGACTTAACTAATAAAGATGGAGCTGCAGCTACCAAACTGCTCCAGGAGAAAGAAGAAATGATTTTAACATTGAGACGAAAGTTAAAAATCCCAGATGCTGTACTCATTCAAGGTGCAGAATTGACTATATTAGAAAAAGAGAAAGAAGAGTTAGCTAACGAAGTCAATGATGTCACAGCTAAATTGTTAAAGCTGTCTGACGAAAAGGACTATTGGGAAAAAGAAAGGTTCATTTTGGAAGAACAGTTGGCAACAGTGAGAAAACAACTAGCAGAGAACAGTCAGCAGCAAGTACAGGCAGGCCCAGAAGAAGATAAGAATGGTGTAGATGGGATTTTACAGGCAATGTCACAAATAAGTTTAAAGGATAATGAAATCAAATTGTTGAAGGCAGAAATACAGAAATTAAAAGAAGAAAATGAAGCAAAAGAAAAAGAAATAAAAACCTTGCAGGCAAATAATCAGGAATTGAGCAGTAATAATAAAGGATTGGCTGCTCATGCAACAGGACAAGCTGCTATGCAGGGATGTAAACATATGGTATGGGACCAGATCATTAAAGAAGTTGAAAAACTTAGGCCGTATCTGGATTATATAAGAGTTAAGGAAAAAGTAGCCAAAGATGCCTTCAACAGTTGCCAGGCAGTCAGGGAAAGCCTAAACAGAAAGCCGAAAGAAATAGCCCAGAGAGCAATTACATTTTTAAACAGTTTATCCGAGGCAGACCTGACGGCCATGAGTATAACAAACAGAATTTCTGTCATCACTTGGGCCAGAAGGATCTTGGGCAAATACTCCCATATCGAAAACATCGAGGCCAAAGCAGGAGAAATAAGGAAAGAAGTAATCCAGTTCAAAAAGCAATTTGACAAGTTAGTGAACAAGGGATTCCCATCTTTCTGGAACGAAGATAATGAATTAATTCCTCAGAATGATTATAAAAGATTACTGTTTGATATCAGGATGGATCACCGAAAATTCCAGCAGATAGATCACATGCTCACAGGAAAAATCCTAATGGAGAAAATGTCAGGGGAATTTGAAATTTTAAATATGCTGATTTCAACTTGCGCAAACCTTCTTCCTATTTCTTATGCAGGTCATATCGAGATGCGAGTCTTGGTGAAAGAAATGACCAGTTATGACCTACCCACGGCTGACCAGTGGAATTATGTAGAGAAGTACGGAAAGACCAGATATTCTGTTCATACTTAAATGCATTTGAAATTCTTGCCATGTGGCAAAAATGATGATATCCAAAAGTCTTGCCAAGTGGCAAAAAGACTTTTTTAAATTTGTAATATTATTTGAAAGACAGTTATGGGTTACTCGAAGACAGTTATCTTTAGTTAAATATTTTTAATTATTAGTTAGAAGAAGCAGTTATGTGGAGCTTCTTCTGAAAATTTTGTATAAAAGACAATGGAGGTCATTGTTGAAGGGGTTGGAAATTTTTTGAGAAATAAGTATGTTTTGAAGTTTATTTTTGAAATAAAGGCAGTACAGTGATGATACCTATCTTTTGATACAGAGATTCATGAGTTAATCAGTCTTGCAGTCTGTTATTTTCCTTATCCTTATATGTGCATGTTTATCTTCTTCGTTATATCTCCCATGGTGTTTTTCTTCTATATTTAAATGAACATTTGAAATAACTTGAGATTCATACTGGTTATGCCTCATTTTATCTGCATTTAAATATCCATTTTATTCTCCAAAGTTGACAATAGATTTATCCTGGATAGATACCTGTTGTTGATGGAATGTCTTTACTTCTTTCTATGTCGCCTAAAAAATCAAATTGACTGTAACATGATTACTATCTTGCCTCTGTGAAAATCTATATGGTGAAAATCTCTTGCTGGTTTATTATACATTCTGAAAGCTTTGACTCCATGCCCAATGTTTATTGTTTACCTTTTCGACCAGAAAATATCTTTTGAGAAGTTTTAAGGAAACCTTTGTATATTTTAGCCTTCATATATATATCCTGAGAGAGCCCTCTCCGGTAGAGAAAAATGGCTAGTTCTTCTACCTAAAGCTTGGTTTGAAATAGGTTACCTTAGGTCTTATTTTCTTACAACCGGAATAAAATCTAAGAGCTAACAGGAGGAATAAGGACATATTTCATCCCAAGAAGAGGGATATGACATAGCAGAAGAAGAGAAACAAGAAGAGGATCATCCATTACCTGACAAAGGGAGAATGACAATGCCTTCAGGAGTGCCTCGTTTTCACACTATTCGATGCAAGGGAGTAGTACAAGGACAAAGGGTTTCAGTATTGGTAGATGGAGGAGCCACACACAAATTCATTGATGCAGCCATGATGGAGAGGATAACGCTACCTATTGAACCATTCGATGGCTTCACATTCATCATTCCAGGTCACAATACTATGGAGTGCAAAACATGGATTCCAAAGCTACAACTCACCATAGGTAGTTACACTTTTTTTGATAGATTTTATGTGGTTTATGTTGCTGATACTAATGTGGTCTTGGGAGTGAAATGCTCGTACTCTATAGGGGAGCATACAGTGAACTATCAAATTCTTGCAATGAGATTCAAAGATTCGGAAGGAAAACAAAGGGTTGTGAGAGGAATTCACACCTATCTGAATCAAGTAGTGTCTTCCCACAATATGAGGTCCATATTGAGGCATGGATTTATTGAATGGGTTGCTGAATGTTGAATCACTTCACCCAAACCAAAAATAAAGATTTCAGAACATCCAAAAGAGATAAGGAAACTACTACACAAATATGAAAATTTTTTGGAGACCTTCCTCCTAGAAGTCCACCTAATAGAGGAGTTGAGCACAACATTATTTTGGAGGTGGACAATTCACCTATACAAATCCCACCATATAGACATGCCAAAAATTTCAGAGAGGAGATTGAAAAGGCTATTCAAGAGCTCTTGGAATTTGGACTCATTAGACCAAGCTCTAGTCCCTATGTTTCTTCAATTGTTTTGGCAAAGAAAAAAGATGGGAAATTGAGAATGTGCATTGATTTTGGAGCTGTAAACAAGAAGACAATTAAGAATAGATATCCCATCCCAAGAATAGATGAGCTCATGGATTAGATACATGGAGAAAAAATCTTCTCAAAAATTGATCTTAGATCTGGTTACCATCAAATTCGAATGAAGGAGGAGGATGTACAAAAAACAACTTTTAGATGTCACTATGGACATTTTGAGTTTCGTGTCATGCCTTTTGGTTTGACCAATGCTCCAACCACATTTCAATCATGCATGAATCAAATATTTTGTAAGCAACTCCATAAGTTTGTTTTGGTTTTCTTTGATGACATTTTGATTTACAGTAAAACATGGGAGGAACACTTGCACCATCTGGAAGTTCTCTTGAAAATTTTGCATGAACAATCTTTGTTTTCTAAGTTGTCCAAGTGTGAATTTGGGTTGAAAGAAGTTTTATAACTTGGGAACATCATTGGGAAAGATGGAGTGAAGGTGCACTTGGAAAAAATAAGAGCTATTCTTTAATGGCCATCACCAAAAGACATCACAGCATTGAGAGGCTTCATTGGAATATGCACTTACTATAGGAAGTTTGTGAAGGGGTTCCCCAGATTGATTGCTCCACTTACTGATTTGACTAAGAAGGATGCTTTCAAGTGGGATGAAGAGGCTGAAAATTATTTCCAAAGAATGAAAGAGGTAATGAGTATTTGTCCAGTACTTGCATTACCTGATTTTTCTAAACCATTTGTCTTGTAATGTGATGCATCAAGAGAAGGGATAGGGGCGGGCCTAAAGCAAAATCAACACCCCATGGATTTTGAGAGCAAAAATTTGCAGCGACATGAGAAGCTCTACTGCATTTATGACAAATAAATGTTAGCCATCATGCATACCTTGGCCAAGTTTAGACAATACTCGGTGGGAAACAAGTTTGTGGTCAAAACTGATCATAACAGTTTGAAGTATTTTCTCACACAAAAGGACCTCAATGAAAGGAAACAAAAGTGGGTAAGCAAAGTCCAAGATTTTTATTTTGACATTGAATATGTTAAGGGGAATAATAATATTGTAGGAGATGCATTATCTAGAAGACCATCATTTTCTCATATGGACATTTCAAAAGATTGGAAAAATATGCTAATATTTGAATATGCCAAAGATAGTTTTGCTTGTGATGTGTTAGATGGGGTCAAAGGTGATGATAGGTACAAGATTTTGGATGGTATAATCTACTATAAGGATAGAGTATACTTGGTTCATGGTTCAAATCTCAAGCACACGATTTTGAAGGAAGCTCATGACTCTCCTTTAGCAGGCCATCCTGGTTTTTTCAAAACATATAGGAAATTAAGGGAAAAGTTCTTTTGGAAAGGGATGAAAGAAGATGTTATAAAATATGTGAATGAATGCAAGTTATGTCAGCAAAAAAAATCTGAGCATACACATCTTGTTGGTCTATTACAACCATTTCCCATTCCACAACAAAAATGGGAAAGTATCTCCATGGATTTCACCACAAGTTTGCCCAAGGATTTGGGTAAGGATTGCATTTATGTTGTGGTAGATAGACTCACCAAATTTGCTCATTTATTTGTTGTTGCATCAGCTTTTACTGCTGCACAAGTGGCTGATCTATTCTTTAGAAAAATTTTCAGATTGCATGGAATCCCCAAGAACATTATGAGTGATAGAGATAGAAGATTTATGAGTGCCTTTTGGAAATAACTTTTCAATTTGGTGGGAACTCAATTGAATCCAAGCACAAGCTATCATCCTCAAACTGATGGAAAAATAGAAAGAGTGAATCAATGGTTGGAGGGGTACTTGAGGAACTATGTTGGTGAGCAACAGAAAACGTGGGTGAAATGGCTACACTTGGGTGAGTTTTGCTACAACACTACTTTCCATATGTCCATTGACATGTATCCTTTCAAAGAAATTTATGGCTATGAAGCACTCACATTTTTTGAGCACATATTTGGTGATAGTAGAGCCCCAAAAGCTAAGGATTGGGTGAAGGAAAGTCAAGATAGTTTGAAACTTCTAAAAGACAATTTGCAGGTTGCGCAAAATCAACAGAAACAGTATGTGGATAAACATAGTGTGGAAAGAACTTTTCAAGTGAATGATTTGGTCTATTTGAGGCTACAACCATATAAACAAACATCCTTGAAAGTGAAAGGATCAGAAAATATAAAACCAAGATATTATGGTCCATATAAGGTAGTTTGAAAGGTTGGGGAGGTGGCTTATGAGCTGGAACTTCCGGAAGGAAGAAAAATCTAAAATGTATTTCATGTTTCATGCCTTAAGAAGGCTATTGGTCAGCAAATATCTGTTTCAGAAACCCTCCCTCCATTAGATGATGAAGGACAACTCATAGTTATTCCAAAAAAAAAATTGAAGGCAAGAGAAAGGAAATTGAGGAGCAGAACCATAAGGGAGTATTTGGTACAATGGAAAGATTTTCCAAGTGAGGATGCCACATGGGAGGAGGAAAAAATTTTGCAGCATCATAATTTGGAATTTCTTGAGGGAAATAAATCTTGGGTGGGGAGGATTGTAACATCCCCATTCAAATAAATTTCAAGAAGAGAAAATTGGCACCAATCTACTAGTTTCCTAGGTTGGGGTGGAAACATTAGATTTGGATTAAGGAGACTATAAAACCCTAAATGGAAATTATCTTAACAAAATATATTAAATGGGGAATAAATAAATCTTTAAGATAGGAAAATAAGGCGGCACTTGGTCATGAGGGCACATTGGAGGTGTGGGGCCCACTCAAGCAAGATTCCCCATGCCACATGGCATTCCACTCTCACCCAATTGAATCCAAAGTGGAGTCCAATGTTATTGGGGGAGTTGGAAGGGCATAATACTTGGCATGACTCAATGAGGTCTAAATGGAGAGGAAGAGTAACTCCCATGGAAGAGGAAGAGGCATTTTGGAGCTAGTGGAACACTTGGGCTAGATTCCCTAGCTTCTATTACAACAATGATGAAGATGCTATGACACTTATGACAAAAAATAAGACCTGATTGATGACATCTAACATATATGACATGTCAGGGATAAAAATATCCTCTAAGAGGGCGCACAAGGGAGTTAGGGCAGCCAAAGAGTCACCCATTTGAATTGAGTGAAGGAGGAGGCTAGGAATGGAGGGACAAGTGGCACACATTGGAATTTGTACCCAATTTGAGTTGGCATGAAGCTCATGGATGGAATTCGAGTTAAGGAAGCCTTTGGAAGTTTATAAAAGTCAATATCAAATAAGGAGGCCATATTTTGATCATTTCTCATTTTTCATATTGGAGAGCATAGCTTGTCCATGCTTGTGGAGTGTTTACTCCACTTGCCTTAGTACCAATTTCGAGGGTGAAAGATTCCCATCCTAATTGGAAATTGTAGAGGCCATTTAGAACTTTAATTTGGAGCTATAATGGAGTCATTTTTTTTAGTTTGAAGCTACAGGGATGCTCGTGACATTCTCATCCTCAACTTGCTTCCACACCTTTCTCACTTTTCTCTTCATATTTTGGCTCTTGGAGGAAGGGCGCACTTGGTGAGATGTTATTCTCTTTGGGAGAGATCTTGTGGCCCCATTTATTTGTAATATGATGTATTTACTATGTATTTTCTTATCAGAAGATCCTTAGGTCGAAATACAAATTGTAACTATGTCAAAATACCAAACAATGTGTAAATGGTGCCATTCTCCTCATATATTGTTATGAAAGCTTGAAGTTGCTTTATTTCGACTTGTATCAGCTAATATATGTGATTTTTATGATGTATGGAGATTCATTAATGTCTTGAAGAAGTTTCATATACATTGCATAAGCCTTTGGAACATAAATCTCGAATTTAATGGCAAAGGGTGAAGTTTCCTATCATTTCCACCTATGTGAAGACATGTCCACAAACCTATGATTTATAGGAGTTGAAAAAGCCTTTATAAACTTTTTTATGATGCATTTTGGAGCCCATTGAATTCATTTAATAGTACCATGTATCTTTTCTGAAATTTTGGAAGTTCGTACAACATTTGGAAAGCCATCTTTGTCCCCTACCCTTGGGGGTTTTGAACCTCAATTTGACTAGTAAAGTTCTCTATTTTTCCCTGATTATAAATGAATGTTGCACAAGTGTTTTGAGAGTGTACAAGCATCCATCAACTTCAATTTTATGTCTTAATACCTTCCAAACACATTCAGACCCAATTCGGAAGCATTTGGAAGCATTTGAGTCATTACTAGTCTAAGGGTTGAATTGGCCAAAAATTGCAATTTTCCCTAATTTTTACAAATTCATTAAAAGGGACACTACATCACCTCTCATTCACACAAAGCAAAATTGAGAAATATTAGTGATTTATCCTCTCTTTCTAACTAGGGTGGAATCTTTCACCACCGAAACTAGTTCTGTAGCAAGGGGCACATATCCCAAGCTTGAGAAGCTCAATGGATCTCCAATACAAAAATTCAAAATGACCAAAAGATCCTTAACTTGTGTCTTCACCCTTTTTATCAATATTCATGGAGCATTTCCCCCTCATTCTAGAATTCTCTCGCACATATTTAATAAATAATTAATAAATGTTATTTTTATGAGAGAATGACACCTTGGGACCCATTTATTTCATTTCTAATGTTATTTGGCAAAATAATAAATTCATCTACCTTGAAAATTCGAATTTGAGAATATTAGCTTGATTTTGGGAGAGTTACATCCTCATATGGGCCCACACTAACCTTTGGCGCCCTCCTTGTCTAAATTTAGGACCCGCAACATGTCATAAGGTGTCATAAGCCACCATAGGGACTTGCAATGTGTCATAAGTTGTCATAAGATGTAATATATTCCCATTGGGAGTTACCCTTCAACAAGTGCACCCTCCTTTACTATACTTATCCCAGGGAGTCACAATTAGATAAGATGCCTTCATTATGAGATGCCTTCCACCTTAGAATTCGAATTTGGAGATACTTGGCTTGATTTGGGGGAATTGAAACTCATATGGGGCCCAAATCATCCTCCTATGTGCCCTCCTTATTTAATGTTTTTCTATTTTTGCATTAATCACAATTATTGGACATTATACTATACAAATTTGTGACCCATGCCACCACCTTAATAATTTATCATGACTTTACCAAGTGACCTAGGCCATTGCATCCCCTAGTCCAATGAAGTGGTCCTTAGCAAAAAATTGGGGATATTACAAAACCCTATCCTGCAAAACAAAGGACAAAATAAGGACAACCAACCCCAGGAAAACTAGTCTAAATCACAAGCAAAGAAGGGTATCAGGAAGACAAAGAAATACACCGGGAAATGGTATGAGTTCCATAAGATCCCCTAGCACAACAATGATGAATGTCTCTCAAAGCAGTCATTGGTGGATGTTATTAAGGCTTCAGAGTCAGATTCCGGTTCCAACTCTAATGTTGAACCCAATGTCCCAGACAAGGGAAAGTAGATCATCGATGCAGAACACAATGTTACCATCGCTACCACAAAGTTCCATCCCAACGATCTAGAGGAGCCAGAGGAAGGAGAACACCTTTTCCACTCATAGATGTGGGTCAAGGGAACTACACTACATTCCATTGTTGACAGTGGAAGCCAAAAGAACTTGATTTCGAAATTTTTTTTCAAACTGTTGAAGTTGACAATGACACCACACCTGCAACCCTAACATTGGGTGGATCATCTAGGGATGGGATATTTGCGTCAGTCAACAATGCCACCTATCCTATGATAGCGATCCCTTAAAAGATGAGGTAATGTGTGATGTCGCCCCACTTGAATTTTGTGATGTTCTTTTAGGAAATATATGTGGAAACGCCATGTTGTGTATGAATATAGGCCTCGTATTGTCATTGTTACTTTGGGAAATAAAAACTATAGGGTACCAGAGACAATTCCCACTACTTCAGTGTCTCTCATTACAGTAAATGGTGTAGGAAGGTAATATCCCAGATTGGTAAATTTTTCCTCTTCATGATTCATTCTAAGGGTGATCGAAAGATCACAACAACTTCTACGACCTCTACATGGGATCCCTCTAGACAACAAAAACATGTGGACAAGATCGTGGAGGCATATAGATACATATTCACCACACCTGTCGAGGTGCCAATACATTGCTAGGTGAAGCATTCCATTGGTTTGATACCCGGGGTGCCTTTACCTAATGGGATGGTATACAGATGTTCCCTCTTGGAAAATGAATAAATCAACTGTCAGATTCAAGAATTGATCCAAAAAGGGCATATTCGACCCAACTCCTCACCTTGTGGGAGTTTAATTGTGTTGGCCAAGAAGACATACGGGACATGGAAACTTTGTATTGATTATAGAGCTCTAAAAAAATCACAGTCCGGAATCAGTATCCCATTCCCCAGATCAATGAACTTCTTGAACAACTCAAGGGTGTCAATATTTTAGTAAGATCGGTCTGAAGTCTAGCTATCATTAGGTTCCAATTGAGCAGACCGATGTTTGGAAAACCACCTTCAAATATCGGGAAGGCCTTTTCATGTGGTTGGTCATGCCTTTTAGCTTGACTATAGCTCTAGCAACTTTCATGAGGATGATGGACGATATTCTATGGCCATTCACCAATTAATGTTTGGTTGTATATCTAGATGATATCCTCATCTACAACATAACCTGGGAAGAACATTTGTATCATATCCATAGGGTCCTCAGCACCTTGCGACAACACAAGTTATATGCCAATATAGTGAATCACTCATTTGGAGTGTAGAGGATTCAATATCTAGGATACATCATGGATGAACATGGTGTGCATGTGTATCCATCTAGGATCCAAGCCATTCGTGACTGACTGATCCCAACAAATCTCATAGAGCTTCGCAACTTCCTAGGCCTTTCCAACTTCTATTGCATGTTTGTGTTGAGCTTCTCTAATATTGCTTGGTCCCTTATCAAGGTGACCAAAGGGGGGTCTAAGGAAAAGTTTGTTTGGTCTAGGACACAACAACAAGAATTTGAGGAACTAAGGTAGCGCTTATGTTCAATGCCCGCCCTTACCTTACCAAATCTGCAACATCCCTTTGAAATTGAGACAAATGCTTCGAACTATCTCGTTGGCAGAGTCCTCACTCAACATGGCCATCGAGTAGCGTATCATAGTGAGACGCTTTTACATGTAGTCCACAAGTACCCCACCTATGACAAGGAAATGTATTTCATTGTCCAATCCTGCCACGAGTGGAAGAATTACATCCTAGGAAAAGAGACGGTCATCCACAGTGATCACAAGCCCCTGCAGTTCATGAAAACATAAGAAAAGTCATAGAATGACCGCCACCAAAAGTGGTCCACATACTTGCAGCGATTCCACCTGG
Source organism: Larix kaempferi (assembly GCA_027924585.1). Classification (NCBI taxonomy): domain Eukaryota; kingdom Viridiplantae; phylum Streptophyta; class Pinopsida; order Pinales; family Pinaceae; genus Larix; species Larix kaempferi. The sequence continues at coordinate 38,165,288 of BSBM01000055.1, read as the reverse complement.
ACATTAAATATAAGAAGGGTAGCACCAATCGAGTTGTTGATTTCCTTAGTTGACCTCCATTAGTAGGATTGACCACGATGCTCAACTCTTGTGGCCATGAGACCTCTGGGTGGCCTCAACTATATGATAGTGATCCTGAATTTTCTCTCATCTATCAAGAACAATGTATAGCCACACCAATGGCCGAATTTCATCTCCAGGAAGGATTTTTATTCCACTTGGGCCATCTTTATGTTCCTTCAAGTGGGTGTGCGAAGCTGATATGGGAAGTGCATTGCATTCCGGTAGTGGGGCACTTTGGCACCGAAAAGATAGTGTCAATATTGAAGAATTATTTTATTGTCCCAAGTTCCAACAATATGTCAACATATATATTAGATCATGTACTGCCTGCGCCATCATGAAACATGCCATTAAGAAGCAGGGGTTGTACACCCCTCTTCCTACTCCCAATGGGCCATGGGAATCCATATCTAATTCCATGTCAATACTACCTTCAACCAAGCATGGTAATGAATTTTTATTTGTGGTCATGGATCACTTCTCTAAGATGGCCATTTTGATAGCTTGTAAGAGGAGCATCTTCGCCAAATCCATCGCCAAGATATTTTTTGAGCATGTTTGGGTTCATTCCGGGATTCCACAGACTATCATTTTAGATCAGGACATCAGGTTCCTAAGCACCTTCTGGTCCATCCTATGGTCATTGATGGACATCAAGCCCACCAAATCGACTGCTTTCCACCCCTAGACCGATGGATAGACAGAGGTAGTGAACTGAATGATTGTGCATATTCTGACAATGCACAATTCTAAACATCCCCTCACATGGGATGAGAGTCTTCCATACGTTCAACATAGCTATAAAATATCCCTCAACATCGCTAATGACCACAAACCTTTTCAGGTGTGCTCGGGGTTCCAACCATTGGCCCCAATTAATGTAGCTCTGCCCATTGCATCCACATAGGAGAAATATTCCCATGCTTAGACTGAGGCTGATAAGGCAACCAAATTTTTTGAAGGAATCCAACACATCTACCAATAGATCCATGACATTTTGGAAAAATCCAATACTAAGTATAAGCATCCGTGATAAGGTTTGGTTGCATTTGTAGAAAGAGAGGCTCATAAGACCCCATTGCAAGCTTCATCCACTTCGATATGGGTCGTACACCATCACCAAGGAAATTGATGAGAATGATTTCGAATTAAGAATTCCTCCATTCCTTGGCTTGCACCCAATATTTAACGTGGAGCTCCTTCACCTATATTTTCCACCATTGCTGGGAACATTAGAGGTGGCAGAGCAGTTGGAACCTACAAAGATTAACCTTGACTACATGGAACAGGAAACCACTGATTGGATCATGGAGACATTGGTTAAGGGAATGTTCTAGCAGAAGATCTAACTATACCAGGTTATCAAATAAGGGAAACTACTCCATAAAGGCAAGTGGCTCAAAAAGATTCAAGTTCAACAGAAGCTTCCCCATTTGATGGGGGAACTCAATGCAATGGAGACCATTACTTCGTAACTAGGGGGATGAATGATCCAGGTGGATATCAATGGCCACCCACCTATTCCACTGGCTCAAGATAGTTTTCCATTTTGGAAATTATATAGTAGTTTTTGTATGGTTTTTTTAGTCTTGAACTTCTGGGGCCATTTTGAGGCCCTAAACGATGTTTTTGGGTCCACAACAACCTAGACGATATCCATGGGAACTTGTTTAGGACTGATTCACTATAGTTATCCTTAGCTAGACATTTCCAATGCTCTATCGAGCGCCTAAAATAGAGATGATATACAAAAGTTATGACCCCAAGAAGTTGATTGCTCAACGACCCACCTTGGGGCTGCAAACTTCATGATGGTTCATCTCCTAGGGTTATGTTTTTGGATGTTTAGGGCTCTCTCCCTCATCCTTATGATAAATAGGCCATTTTGGCCTCTTTTTTATTCATCTTGGAATGAATGAGCGCAATCGTCACATCTATTCTCAGAGATAAGCTACCACCATTATAACTACTTTATTTTACAGTCTGTTCTATTTCCGCAATTTAATAGAATTTGTGTTCATTGTATCATTTTGTTCCTTGAAATATATTTGTGTATGTGGTTCTATATTTGTTCTTTCATCTCATTCTCACATAAATACAGGTCACTTACAATGTCATTGGACAATGGAATGAGTTATCAGAAACATCTACTTGGTTGGAAGTTGATCGACATCTTGGTTTTTGGGAAAAAAGTGAAGTTGGCCATCCTTCGTATAGCTGGAATAAACTCCATCAGTCTCTTCTAAAAAGTGGATCAGTTGCATAAGGGACATGCAATGATTTCCTACCGGGGGAGATGTTGAGTGCAAGAATTGCATACATTTTGACCTCAATTTTGGTTCTTTTGCACCCTTCAATACATCCTTTTTGTTTCCAAATTATAAGGTTTTCCTCCTTTTTTATCCTAGAAATACCTTATGATAATTCAAATGGATTCTTAGGTATACTAGGTCATTCATATGTTATTGTTATCATTATTTTGACAAACAAATAGATGTTTACTTATAAATTGGTTAAATAACATGTATTTATAGATTTAGCTTAAACATGTAAATCAAGTTATTTTAGATACTTGCAGGCATGCAATTAGAAAATTGACACATGGGTCATCTTCAAAATGATGTGTTCCAGGTCATCCCCCTTTTTGTTTTCAAGATTGTGCCACAACATCTCCTAGAGATCGAATCAACTAAAGACTGGTCACATAAGTAAATACATGAATTTTTTCCTTGATTCGAGGTTTTGTCGATTCTTTGAATCTTATAAATGGATAGAAACTTGTTCAAGAAAATTTCGGACTTGAGAAGTGATCCCATAATCATGACAATGTTGTTGCGTTTTGTCGAGCACCCTATATGCAGATAGATTATTCCAATCATACAGAGCAGACGAGATTTATTGTCAACCCGAGAAAGTCTTTTATTTCAAAGGATAGATGCACAGTCTATGCTTAAACACCAAATCACTATAATTGAATACTTTTATCCTCTAACAACTATGTCCATCCCAAAGGTCTGTGTAATCCCAATTGCTTTCTAAATACTATAATTTCAATTCCTTTCTACCATGCATCAACAAGAAACAATATAAGATTCAAAGACAATTGCAGATAAAAAGAAATCCTATTCACATCCTAGAACAAGTAACTCACTTCTTCAATCTGATCACTCTTGAAAACCATAAGCATAAATTGAATATTAATCTAGAAATTCAATTGCAAAGGATTGAGTTCAGCTGCTCTAAGAGATTGAATTACAGGAATAAAAATCGACAATCATAACAGGAAAGATAAATTGCAAGGGCTCATGGGATCACAACTTAACTGCAAGATGAACAAGGCTGTGTACAATCTATCACATGAATTGCATAAAGTTTCTTACTCAGTCGATTGTCACTCTGTACTACTTGCCAATCTCAAAGAATTATAATCTTAATTATACTGGAAATCCACACCACACTTACTACTGCTGCGTACAAAGGAAATATCACCAACAAAACATCACACAGCAATAAATAAAAGAGTCCTAATTTAACTTAGCAATCTCTGTGGAAGACGGGCCCAACCTTCACACAGAGATGCTGGTTGAACAACGTAAGGTTCCTTTAACTCAGAGGTAACTCCTTATATTAACAGAAGAATGATTACACAGTTTGCTTTTACTGCTAATACAATGAATAAATTCTCCGTTGTTCAACCCCCCGGGTCGAGGCAGCTCCCCATATTTATACATACAGATCGTAACATCCGATCCTATTAATGGGCAGCCATGAAGATCTCTGATCTTCAGGCGCCCTAAATAACACTAGCTGTTACAATACGTGGCAAAGTAGAGACATAAAAATGCGAGAAAGCTGTTGATTGGCCCAGGAGTGGCGATCTTTCCAGATCATAAATATACTCGAGCAGCGAAATACTAAAGATCTCCAATTATAGCATATTCTGTTACAGCTGCCCTGTCACAGCTCCACCTAGGATGTTATATTGGAACCATGTGCCTTAATTGATAATTGGAACTTTGAGGATCCTTTTAAGCAGCTAACATCCCTCCTTTCAAGACTTGTTCAGCCCCACCTTCCTGCAGTCCACTTATCTCAAACTACCTTCATAAATCATAACATGTTAGCACAATTGAGAGATACACAGCCTTAATTATCACAATCATAAGCATTAATAAGATAAAGCAATGATCAGTCATACCTTGGCAGCTTGGGGAAATAAAGTGAGGACAACAGGTCTTATTAACATGATAAATGGTGTAGGACAGGGGAAGGAAAGGTGATCAAGGATGATTAAAAGAGGCCAATTATGGGCTCAACACGTTTAAGCTTTGATGTATGAGGGAAAATATATATTGATTTTTGGAGTGACTGATCTATGTGTTGGTTAGGTCTCAATTTTTATCAATTTGATTATAAGTTTCCAGGTGTCACTTATTCGTAACCCATCATCTCTATTCATCATGTTATTGGATTTTTTGATCTCCATCGCTTGTTTTACTCTTCTCTTCAATTAGTTTTATTCTTTTGTTATTAGTTTTGATTTCTATATGCATATACGGTGTTAAGAGACAAAAGCATGTTTTGCGAGAGATGACTTAGAAGCTCAGTGCTTTATTATGTCTGATACATGTCCTTTCATCTAGATCAATAATGACCTTCCTATCTCTCCGATATAATCTTTTCCACATGAAAAAGGTACAATATAAAATCCATTTTGATGTTTAGGATCTATAGGATCTTGACAGACCCTAAACATCATACCCTTCAGTTCTCGATTGACCCTAAACATCATACCCTGGGGAGGTATAATTCTTTGAATCTTGATAGACCTTCTGCAATTTGTTATGATTTAATTGACCTTTCAGTTGTAATGGATGAGATATCCTTAGCGTTTCTCCCTTCAATTGAATATGAAGTAGTTCCCTTTATTCTCTGCATGATTTTTGTAATGAGTGTTGAGCCTCCATCTCTTAGTCTTTTATCTTTTTATCCAAAGGAAACTCTATATATATGTAATGTGTTTTATATTGGAGGTTAATAAAAAAAATCAGAATTGTTGTGTGAGATATTTGTTGTTATCCGATTGTAATTATTTCATATTATGTTTACTATAGACTTTTATGCTTTTTCCATTTTGAGCTTTAATCTCCTGTTGAGCGTAGTCATTCCCCATGAAGGAAGGCCCCTCTTCAAAGGCTCATGACTACTTGTGTGCAATATGTAATTTGTAACTATTGTGAATTGTAAGTATCATGTGTTTGACAATTTATTTCTTTCTATGAATATATCCAATTATAAAAAGATCTATATCTACATTGTATAGTTCTTTAGATTAATTTCATCATAGCATAAATGAAATTCTGCAAGGTTTTGAGCTTGGCTTGTGTGAGTGTCAAAGCATGCAAACAATAGATTTAAATTATGTTATTTGCACTAACCTTGAGGAAAAGAGCTGATAGGAACAAAGTACTGTAGAAAATGCTTTAGAGTGTAAAAGATTGTCCACCTGTAACTTGACTAAGAGGTTGTGCTCATACACTTGGGGAGGTTATAAACTAGATGATTTCTCTTTTTATTATATTTATTTTTGGATTTTAAGTTTGATTAGTAATTAAGATATAGATTCCAATACTTCTTAATATTAGTCCACCTCATCATACTGCATCTTTGAAACAATAATTTAACTCAAATTGCAACATATTATAATTGGTATAAGAATTGATGTGAGTGTTGAACTGTTCAGGTTAGGAAGCTATCTAGAATTTAGAGTGAGTTATTTCACTTGGAAGTAGATGTAGAAGTTTGATTTTCATTTACTAGTCTAAGTCTGAATTTCGATTTGTAAGTTAGATTTTTTGAGAATCACTACAGAATTATAAATCAATCCTGCACATACTGTGCCCATACTTCACTAGTTTACGAATCCTTGGTTGACAATAGAATGTTTGGAAATTAGGATCATATAATTTTACCAACATAACCCCAAGTAAAACTATGTTGTCCATACATTCAATCCTATACGTTTAGCCTTTTTGAATGACCGTATTGAGTTTTTTTGTTGTAATAGTGATGCAGGAGCATTGAGTCAAAGCTCCCCATAAACATCAAATTCTATTTTTCCGTTTCTTTGTAATGGTTTTAGAAGCTTAGGGTTAGTTTTTGATTTAATGTAATTAGTTTTTTTTTAGAATTAATTTGGTTGTAATAATGGCAATTTGCCATTGATGTCCTCGAATCTTGCAAGAGGTTGCTCTAGGATTGTTTGATATGTAATTTGCTTCCTTTAGGAGTCCAGATACTTTCTATTCGGATTTGAAAGTTTTGAGAAGTCTTATTTAGCCATCAATTGTAATGGATCAAAGGGTTGTTGATGAAATGAAGAACAAAGTTCTCGAACTCTGCAATTTGACTGTGTATTATTTGTCTTCTTTCAATAACTAGAACCCTATGTTAACCCTCTGCGAATGAGTGAACAGATTTTTAGTTTCCAGAAGTGCTCAAAAACCGAAGGCATGTTGAATCCCTTCGAACCAAGGATAATTTTAAGGACCCATACTTATTTAAAAGTGTATAAACCTTGGCGAATCTTACCAATTATTAAAATGTCAACTATAAAATATTTGGCGATATTTTTCTAAAATTATTTCAATTTCTAAGGATTTTATATAGTTTATATAATAACTTGGCAAATTTTAGAGTGAAAAAAGTTTACCCCATCAAAATTGTGCAAAATGGGGTTTCAAAAAATGCAAATTGGCGAATATTTTTTTGGAAAAAAAATGGAAAAATAACCCATGGGCTAAATTTCGCCCCTAAAATTATCCTTGCTTCGAACGAAACAGGCGTGAAATCGATCGTTGCACTGATCGATTTACGAATTTGCAGTTTGATTAATTGCAGGAGTGAAGATTCGACGGTAAGGATCTAAGGAGGAGATCAATGGTTGAGGACCAATCCTGGAAGGCTAAAGTGCAAGTTTGTTACAGCTGTGGGACATAAAACTTCCGAATTTCTTAAGTGAGGATTCTGCACTTGATCGTAGCAACGGATGAGAGCAGCCGAGAGGAGATCAACTGTTCGGACGATTACAGCGGTCCAAGGCGATTGCAAAAGGAAGTTTGTAGGAAGGATATTGTGGAAGGTACGCCCACAATTGTTGCGGAAGGTGCACCCGCAATCGCAGAAGGAAGGATATTGCGGAAACGATATTGCAGGAAGGTCATTGCAGAAGGAGATGGCGGAAAGGAAATTGCGGGAATAGACTTGTGGAAGGTTCTGATAACTTTGGAACCTAATTAATCTCGGGCTAGTAGATTGGATTGGTTTTCCTAATCCGATCCTGCATCAATTTGGTATCAGAGCAAGTTTATAGTAGGAGAAGGATGCCCCCAAGACGAGGTTGAGCACGTGGAGTTCCAGTTGGAGGTGGTCGAGGAAGACAAGTTGCAGATGAATATATGCAAAGAGAATTGAGACAACTTCAAGCTAGGATGGAAGCTATGGAGAGAAGAAATCCATGGATTGTAGATGTTAGTGATGAAGAAGAATCCTCTGAAGATGAACCAGAGGAGGTTGCTGAAGAAGTAAAGGTATTGAGGATGTTGGTGAAGGCTAATAGAAGGCCTAAAGTGGAATTCCCCATGTATGAAGGTAATCTAAATGTTGACGAGCTCATGGAACGGATCAATGCCTTAGAAAAGTATTTTGACTTTGAAGAAATTGAAGATAAAAAGAAGGTGAAATATGCAGCAACCAGATTGAAAGGATATGCAGCCATTTGGTGGGATGAACAATAGATCCATAGGGAAATAAAAGGTAAGTACAAAATTAAAAATTGGGATAAGATGTTGGGAAAAATTAAAAGTCAATTTATGCCCAAGGATTATCAATTAACTCTTATTAGACAACTGCAGAATCTTAGACAAAACAATATGACTGTTAAAGAATATATAGAAGAGTTCTTTAGGATAAGTATTAGAGTTGGAAAGATACAAGGAGACATGGAAAGAGTGGCCAGGTATATAAATGGACTAAGATATGAAATACAAGATGAGATCAGCTTATTGAATTTCATAATTGTTGAAGATGCTTATTAGGAATCCTCTAGGGTAGAAGAGAAGCTACTAAGAAAACAGAACCAGAAGAATAGAGGAAGAAGTACAACAAGAGGGAAATGATCTTTAAACAGAGGAGAAAAGTTTCAGGCTTCTAGGAATGAATAAGAAGGTTCCAACATCCAAATACCCCAAAGAGGAGGATTCGAGGGAGGTAGATTTGGTGCTAGAGGAAGAGGCAAAAGCAGAGAAATGAAATGCTATGCATGTGGTGAGATTGGACACATGCCATGGGAGTTCCCAAGGAACAAACCAACAACTCATAGGAATGCAAACATTGTTGAGGCTCGAGAGGAGTCCAATGAGAGAGTAGAGAAGGAAAATCCTCCTGAGGAGGGAGAGTCTCTTATGATGAAGATAGTTTTGGTAAAAATAGAAAAAGAAGTACATGAACCAACACAAAGGAAGAGTCTATTCAGGACTAAGTGCAAGTCACGGGGGAAGTGTTGCAAGGTGATCATTGATAGTGGCAGTACAGACAATTTTGTCTCCACTGAGATGGTAGAGAAGTTGGGATTGAAGAGGATGAAACATCCCACTCCTTATAAAGTGTCCTAGTTGCAGAAAGGTCATTAGCTCTTGGTGAATGAGCACTGCAAGGTGGAATTACAAATTGGTACCTACATAGATGTGGTATTATGTGATGTGATGCCTATGGATGTATGCCATATACTCTTAGGAAGGCCATGGCAGTATGACACTAAAGGCTATTCATGATGGAAGGAGAAACACTTATTCTCTAGAAAAGGATGGAAAGGAACATGTGCTGCTACCTTTGAAGGATGAAGCAACCCAAGAAGATACAAGACCTAATATTTTAATGATGACTAGAAAATAACTGCTACAAGAAATCAAGAAGGAAGAGGAGCTACATTTTTCCCTCATTGGCAAACCAAAGGTAATCTTAACTTCCACAAATTTAGATGATTTGCCTACTAAAGTTAGAATCTTGTTGGATGATTTTGCTGATATCATTGTGGATGAGTTACCAAATGCCTTACCTCCTGTGATAAGTATTAGTCATCATATTGAGTTAATACCTGGTGCAAGCTTACCCAATAAGGAAGCCTATAGATTGACTCCTTAAGAGAATGAAGATATTAAACAACAGGTACAAGAGTTATTGGATAAGGGTTTGGTGAAAGAAAGTTCGAGTCCTTGTGCAGTGCCTATAGTGCTTAGCCCAAAGAAAGATGGTGCATGGCATATGTGTACTGATTTCCAAGCAATCAATAAGATCACTATCAGGTACATATTTCCCTTACCCCGCATTGATGATTTGATGGATTTTTTTAGTGTGTCCAAGTATTTTTCAAAGATAGAATTGAAGAGTGGTTATCATCAAATAAGAATTAGAGAAGGGGATGAATGGAAAATTACATTGAAGACTAATAATGGATTGTATGAATGGTTAGTAATTCCCTTTGGACTTACTAATGCACCTAGTACTTTTATGAGATTAATGAATGAAGTCCTGAAGGAATACACTGGAAAGTTTGTGATAGTGTACCTAGATGATATTCTGATTTTCAGTCAAAGTAAGGAATAACATCTGAGACATCTCAAATTGGTGTTGGATACCCTACAAAAGGAGAAACTACTGATAAATTTGAAAAAGTGTAGTTTCATGATGAAAGAGTTGATTTATTTGGGGTTTGAAGTCTCAAAAGAAGGGTTAAAAATGGATCCAGAAAAGATACAAGCAATTCTCAATTGGAAAATTTCGAAGAGTACTTTTGAGGCCAGAAGTTTACATGGTCTTGCAAGTATTTATAGAAAATTCATCAAAAATTTTAGTCAAATTTGTGCACCCATAATAGACACCTTCAGGGAAAGTAGACAACCTTTCAAGTGGATAGAAGCAGCTAATAGAAACTTCAATCTGTTGAAAAAGAAGATCATTGAGAAGCCTATTTTGGATTTACCAAGTTTTGACAAAGTTTTTCAAGTTGAGATAGATGCTAGTGGGACATCAATAGGAGTTGTTCTGAGTCAAGAACATATACCAGTAGCATATTTCAGTGAGAAGTTAAATGAAGCAAAACAAAAGTATTCCTCATATGACAAAGAGTTGTATGTTGTTGTACAAGCTCTTAAGAAGTGGAGGCATTACTTGATGCCCAAAGAGTTTATATTGTATTTAGATAATCATGCCTTGCAATTCATAAATAGTCAACCTAAATTGAATTAGAAACATGCTAAGTGGGTGGAATTTTGCAAAACTTTAATTTTGTGATCAAGCATACAAGTGGGAAATATAATAAGGTGGTTGATGCCTTAAGTAGAGTAAATTTAATCTTACAGGAAATTAAGATCAGTTGGGATTTGAAAATTTGATCAATATGTATAAGGAGGATGTGGATTTCAAGGATATACATGCAGCCTGTGAGAATCTAGTTCCCTACAATAGAATTCAATGGTTGGACTACATGTTACAAGAAGGATTGTTGTTCAAAAATAGTAAATTGTGCATTCCTAAATGTTCTATGAGGGAAAACTTGATAAAAGAGAATCATAGTGGAGGTTTGTCAGGTCACTTTGGATAGGACAAAACAATTGCTCAGGTGAGTACTTTTTATTTTTGGCCAGGAATTCAATAGGATGTAAAGAAGTTTGTTGAGACATGTAGGATATGTCAACATGCCAAGGGGAGGAGACAAAACACTGGACTGTATCAACCCCTACCTATTGCAACTAGGCCTTTGGATTCCATCAATATGGATTTTGTTCTAGGATTGCCTAGAAATCAGAGAGGGAATGATTCTATTTATGTAGTAGTAGATAGATTTTCAAAAATAGCCCATTTCATTTTTTGTAAAAAGACCAATGATGCAACAAATATTGCTACTTTGTTCTTCTCAAAAGTTGTTAAGTTACATGATCTACCTTTGAGCATTGTATCAGATAGGGACACCAAATTTGTTAGTCATTTTTGGAGAGATTTATGGAAGAAATTGGGAACCAATATTATTTTTAACTCTTCTTATCATCCTCATACTGATGGTTAGACTGAAGTGGTAAATATGATATTGGGGAATATATTGAGAAGTCTTGTTTATGAGAATCCAAAGCAGTGGGATTTAGCTCTTGCTCAAGTTGAGTTTGCTTATAATGATTCACCTAACATGAGTACATGTATGAGCCCATTTTAAATTGTGTATGCAATGCATCCGAGAGGGGTATATGAACTTGGAAATTTGGGAGAGTTAGGAATGAGGAGTGTAGATGGTGAATAATTTACATATAGTATGCAAGAGCTACAGGAAAATGTCAAGAAGAAGTTGCAGGAGAGTGCTACAAAGTACAAACATAGAGCATATTTGAAGAGAAGGGAAGTTGATCTTCAGGTTGGAGATTTAGTGATGGCATATCTTAGGAAGGAGAGGTTTCCTAAGGGAACCTACAATAAATTGAAACTCAATAAAATTGGGCCTTGTAAAATTTTGAGGAATTTTTCTACAAATACATATGAGATAGAACTTCCTTCTGACCTTGGAATTTCTCCAATTTTTAATGTTTCAGATCTGTATCCTTTCAAAGATTCAGGTGTTCAGATAGAATAAATGATTCCAGGTAAGGATGATCAAACAGTCGATTGGAAAGAATAGTTACCTCATAAAGAGTAGCCACAGATTGATATATACTTGAAAAGAGGATTTCAAAGAAAACCAGGAACATAGATTATTTTCAATATTTAGTCAAGTGGAAAGGTTAGCCATCTAAATATGTAGCGTGGATGACAACAATGGAAGTTTCCAATTTTAATGTGGACCTTGAATACCTATTGAAGAGTTCTTTTTCTCCCCTGGAGTATGATGTAGGAGAATTGAGTCAAATCTCTCCATAAACATCAAATATTATTTTCCTGTTTCTTTGTAATGGTTCTAGAAGCTTAGGGTTAGTTGTTGATTTAATGTAATAAGTTTTTTTTAGAATTAATTTGGTTGTAATAATGGCAATTTGCCACTGATGTCTTTGAATGTTGTAAGATGTTGCTCGAGGATTGTTTGTTATGTAATTTGCTTCCTTTAGGAGTCCATATCCTGTCTATTTGGATCTGACAGGTTTGATAAGTCTTATTTAGCCATCAATTGTAATGGATCAAAGGGTTGTTGATGAAATGAAGAACAAAGTTCCCAGACTTTGCAATTTGACTGTGTATTATTTGTCTTCTTTCAATAACCAGAACCCTGTGTTAACCCTCTGCGAATGAGTGAACATAGTTTTAGTTTCCAGAAGTGCTTAGAAACCGAAGGCGTGTTGAATCCCTTCGAACAGAATAGGCGTGAAATCGATCATTGCACTAATTGATTTACGAATTTGCAGTTTGATTAATTACATGAGTGAAGATTCGACGGTCAGGATATAAGGAGGAGATCAATGGTCGAGGATCAATCCCGGAAGGCTAAAGTGCAAGTTTTTTAGAGCTGCAGGAGATAGAACTTCCGAAGTTCTTAAGTGAGAATTCCGCACTTGATCGCAGATCAACGGACGGGAGAAGTCGAGAGGAGATCAATGGTTCAAACAATTCTGACGGTCCAAGGCGATTGCAGAAGGAACTTTGCAGGAAGGATATTGAAGAAGGCATGCCCGCAATTGTTGTGGAAGGTGCACCCACATTTGCGAAAGGAAGGCTTCTGCGAAAAGGAGATCGTGGGAAGGTCATTGCAAAAGGAGATTGCAGAAAGGTAATTGCGGAAGGGAATTGTGGGAAGATAATTGCGGCAGGTTATGATAAATTTGGAACCTAATTAATCCGGGATAGAAGATTGGATTGGTTTTATATAATGTCCCTTTTTAATAATTTTATTAAAAGGACCAATTTTTCACTTTTTTCCCTAGTTCGACTTTTGACTAGTTTTGAGCTCTAGGTCTCCAAATTGCTCCAATTGCTCCCAAATATTCTGAGAAGGTATATGGATGATGTTAGAACATAAATATGTGTTTCAGGGATGCTTTTGGACCTTTAAAATACTTCTGCAAATCCTCTTTCGATTCTTTCCAATGTAAGGAACTTTACTAGTAATTTCCCTTTGACTAGTATTGGTCTCTAGGTCTCAAATTGGCTCCAAATGCCTTCAAATCTTCAAGGAATGTGTATGACTGATATTTGTACTTGATTATGATGTTCAAGGATGATTTATGACCATCAAAAGACTTCTGCAAACTTTTTTAAGATTCTGGACAAAGTATGGAATTTAACTAGCAATTTGAGGTTCAAATCCCCCCAGGGTAAGTTCTGGAAATGGCTCTCCAAATGCCTCCAAACCCACTCAAAATTATGAACATATGTAGGGGATGTAGAAGAAAAATTATTTAGGTCTCATGTGCACCATTAATCAGTTATTAAGTCTATTATAACCTTCTACCAAATAGCAACAAAAAATCACTAATTCGACCCTTGGGGAAATGGTACCAAATCTTCTCCAAATGTAAATAAACTGAGTAAAATGACTTCAAATGCTTAAGTACTGAACATGAAACTTGTATAATACATCAATAACATTCCATTCATCAATAAACCATCAGTATTCTACTTATCCATTCGAATCCATCAACATTACATTGGTTCACAACAAGGTAGTGGGGAAATGGCACTGTTCTTTCATTAAAAATGAGATTTATACATTTCCACTTGGAATTTCGACCTGAAAATTTCTGGAGATGAAGAACAGAGTATTTAATTCATATTACAAAAGAAATGGGGCATTAGAAGCTCCCCCAAAGAGTACAATAGCTCACCAAAAACACCCTCCCTCAAGGATCAAGAATATGCCATCAAAACTGGAAATGGTTGAAGGAGTGAGCTGCAATAGAAGAAACCATGAGCTGCCCTGTAGCTTACACCTGCAAATAAAGACTCCATTAAATCTCCAAATGAAAGGTCTGAATGTCCTTTACAATTACCAACTTGGATGGGAATATTTCACCCTCGAAATTGGCTAAGGCAAGAAACTAGTAATCCACTAGCTCTCCCTCTTCACAAATGTAATTGCAAATTCTACAAATGATCAAAAGCTGCCATTCTTCTTTGTTCATGAATTTTATAAACTTCTAATGTCCTCCATGGGTCGAATTCCTTACAAGAGACTCATGCCAACTCAAGTTGGGAAGAGATTCCAAAGAATGCCACTTGTACAACAATTCCTAGTTTCCCACTTCCACCAAATCACATGTGGAAGCATCTTAGCTACCCTAACTCCCTTGAGCGCCCCCTTGGAGGCTATTTTTAGCCCTGACATGTCATATATGTCATATGTCAGCCTTCAGGTCTGATTTGTGTCATAGGTGTCATAGCATCTTCATCATTATTGTCATAGAGCTAGGGAATCTAGCCCAAGTGTCTCACTAGATCCAAATTGCCTCTTCCTTTTCCATGGGAGTTACTCTTCCTCTATATTTAGAGCTTGGATGAGTCATGCCATGAAAAATACCTTTTGAACTCCCCCAAGTATGTTACCATTCACCTTGAATTCGAATTTGTGAGAGAATGATACCAAGTGTAGTGGGGAAATCTAGCCATATGTGGGTCCCACTTCCTCCATGTGTCTTCATGATCAAATGCCACTTTGATTTTCACTTGTATATATTGATTTATCTCCTTTATTAAATATTTATGCCATTCTAATGTTCAAACATCATTTATTATCCCCCTTATTCCAAATCCCAAAGCTTCCACCCCAAACCTAGGAAACTAGTAATTTTCCTCCTTGGCAATTATTTGACCCTTAACATCAATTTGAAAAACTCTAATGAATATGGCCAATGTGATTAGGCCATTGTGACCCAATTCCAAATTTGGGACATGACATTTTCCTGATCCGATCCTGCATTAAATAGCGAATTCTAAGTGCTATTTTTTCTCATCACTTATTAGTCTTGGAAATAATGAATCATTTCTTAAAACATATTTTATATTTGATATTGAAAGTTCTTGAAATAGTCCTGCGAAATTGTTGACTATATCGTTTCTATATTATAACCCTTTGAGTGCTATATGGAGATTTCTACATAATATTGAAATAGACAATTTGCAAGTACTATTTTATTTTATGTCTCTTATTTTATAATTAACGGAACAATAAGAAAACACTAATTATATCTATGCTTTGTCATGACGTTTGAAACTCATAGGAAACCAAGTATGAAGTGGAGCCAACAGAGGATTTATTGACACAAGCATGAGGATATGTTTCAAAAATATGTGTGATGTTTATAATTCACTCATTGAAATGATACACTTTTTCATTTATAGAGATATGTATATTACATTATCTATCAATGTAGATATAATCATCACATTTTATTTTTATGCATGTAGATGGAATATGAAATATGGAACAAAATCAAGTAAATCAAGAAAACATTTCAAATAACTCGGGAACAATATCCCCTGAAAGTGATGAAGAGATGGGGCATGGAAGTAGTTCAAGGGACTATAACAGTTCGAGCGATGAATGATGATCAATACATTTGAATGTTGTTACTACAAGTTGTATGTTTTGGAATTTTTATACATGAAAAAAATTGTTTAATGTGGGCATATCACTCCAATTGGATGAGGATAAGTAATCGATAATTGTAACAATGTCAAATTGACATTTTTATTATCGAGGACCTTTATGTTGTCCCATATTTTGAATTCTTATTATAACATAATAAAATGTGTTTCTTCTTATACCAAATTGTCTAATACATTGCAACATGTTACAATATTGATTAAATATATGAATGATTTACATTGTTACTATGAAAAAATGTGCAATCAACATGTTTATTGAAACATAATAGTTAAAATATAAAATTTATTATTATTAAAAAAATATTTGTTTTTTTTAATGATTAATTCATATATTAAATATATGAATGATTTACCTAGTTACAATGAACATATGTGTAATCAACTCAACACCCAAACAAAATAAATAAAATATAAAAATAAATATTATTATAAAATATATTTTATTCTCAAATGATTATTGAAAATTTGTAAAAATAAAAAAGTAAAAAAATAATAGCATATCGTCACTAACCAATGCCTTTTATTCGTTTCCATAAATCTATGCCTACTCAAATTTTAGCCACCAGTGCTCATTGACATAATAAATGCACCAATGCTTTGTAAATATCATAGGAACCAATGCTTTTTGGCAACATAATAACCGGTGCTTTTATTCCACACTATACGAAGCAGTTCTCATTGATGCATATTGGTGGCATATACGCACTGGTTATATTTTAACACAAAAAAACAATAGTAAACATATAATTCTTGACATTAGCATCGGTGTGTTTAAATCTAAAAATGCATTGGTGCATTTAAATATAAAAAAGCACCGATGCATATAAATAATATATGAGGCACAGGTGTAGTTGTGAATGATAACCACACTGATGATGGTACAATATAATATAAGCATAGGTATGCTTGGATTAAAATATATGCACTTGTTTTTTTAAATGATGGAATGCACCAGCACGTATGTAAACTAAAAGCACCGGTGTTGTCACAACATAATATCTGCACCGGTATGTTGGCATTAAAATTTACGCAGTAGTGCATTGAAAATGAATGTAGGCACTGATGCATGTATATACAGCACACTGGTGTTGTTACAATATTATATTGGCATTGGTGTGTCTGTTTTAAAATATATGCACCAATGCATTTACGTTGACGTTATGCATCTGTGTATTTGGTGTATAAAAAATGCATCAGTGCGCATTACATAATTAAAGAGCACCAGTAAAAAACCATTCACTACAACCTTTGATATCCTAGATTATTTAGTTATAGTGAATATTTGTTATAATGTCCGCAAAAACCTTCGCTACAAAAAAAGAAGATTGTAGCGGAGGTTTTTTTGACAATTTTTGTCAATCTTGTAACACTAAAAAACTTGGCTATAACCTATGCTACATGGTGTTCCCCTTGTAGTGTAATTAATAATTAATAATTAATTAACACGTAATGAAGAGTCATAGATCACACTTATTCACTCTTATGACCAATCAATGCCTATAAAGGTACTATCATGAGAGAATTGTAATAATTCATTATTCATTATCAATTATATATATATATATTACAATTTTTTGTTAATGCAGTGCTTCTGGTATAGAAAACCAACATTCAATAGTTTCCCAATATTTCATTTTAGCAATCTTCATATTAGAATGCAGCTCTGGGGTCTTTGCCACTCTCCTCTCTAGGGAAGCAACATGCAAAAGGTCCTTTGACAGTCCGATTGAAAGGATATATAGGAGAGATGGGTTAATGGAAAGGCCAACATACCTAACCTTTAATTTCCCATTCCTCATCCTTTATCTCCTATTTCAATTTTCTTTTTCTTTTTACATGTATTTATTTATTTATTTTTCTCACTTGTATTATTTACTTTCCATTTCCTTATTTTTTATGACTTACTTATCTTCATTTGATATCGAATTATATTTAGGTAGTGAGGCTTATAACCATTTACTTTGTCTTTAGATCCATTTCAAATCAACGGGTGCATCCAACACAAAAGAAAACATAGTGATTCCTATAACCTCAAAAAAAATAATTCAATTAATTATGTTATATATACATTGCAAGTTGAACAAACTCCAAATTGAAACTTTTGTATACAAGCATTTGTGGTAATAATCCTATAGTTGATTATACAAATAAAAAATAATCCATAAAAAAATACAATAACAATTTAATCAAACACCTAAATTATTTAAACAATATGAAAAACCTAAATGATTTAAGTAGTGCTTCATAGAATCATATAAAAAGTTGGTTTTCAAAATACAATGCTTATTATAAGCAAATAAACCTACATATATAAACATGAAAATGAGTACCAAAAATCAAAGGACAATCTATGATTTGATTTCTTTTGAGAAATATCAAATCTAAAGTTTTTTTTCAAAAAAGAAACATGGAAATGGCCATGAATTTGTAGTGAAACTTGGTAATACTCAATTTAAGGGTTTTTCTATGGTTTCCAACCATTGAAAATAAAACACATCTAATTTTTTGTACCAATCGAATTTAAATTTGAAGCATCACATGACACACTTTTCAGCTCAATTGGATAGTTATGACTTAGACCTAAGTTTATGCATATAATAGTTGCAAGAAGGGCACAATTCATGTTATTTTCTAGCATGAGGATATTTTCATATAAATATTTGCAATGAAATGGATTTATTCTTGCACCTCCATAAAAGTTATATGCTAAAGAGAGTTTCTAAAATGATTTTAACCATATAGATTACCATCACATTGGTAAAGCTTTTGTTAAATCAACTTGCTTCCATTCATTAAAATATTTATAATGTAAACCACTAAGAATAAACCACACAAATCTCTAGAACATTTTCCAACTATTTACCTTTTACCTTTACAATTAAAAATTAAAAACAAAACATCGTAGCTATAAAAAGATTATTATTTAATTTGGGAATATGGAGTAGGCGCAAGAATAATGCAATAAACATTATTGTTTACATATCTTCATAGTAAATGAAGGAATCCATTACTAGATGTACTCTCCACTTTTAACCGAAGCAAGGCTCGACGCCCTCAAGACACTCAAGTTATGACATGTCAAACTCAAGTGCTTTGACAATATAAAAAGGAAACATTCAAATTATATACATTTTTTATTGATTGAAATGGATGCACTTTTATTCTAATTGCTATTTTTTCTCATAACTTATTATACTTGCTGCGAGGCAATGTATATATTGTGATCGAATTGCGGCCAACCATTATTAGTTGGTGCGTTGACTACAAATTTAGTTCAATTTTCTCTAAGTTTTACATTAGAGAGTCAAATTTTTTAATTTTTGCAATTGTTTTATCTCATTTCTATAGTATGTCATTGGCTATTTGATTGAGGGTGTTATTGTTGGGGCAACGACTAAATGCTTTGTTTCTTGATATGGCATTGAATTAACATTTAATTAGATATAATGTTTTTGTCAGATGCTTTCAATGCACTGCATTCCACTCCACTGCTTCCAATGCATTGCCATTGTGATCGTCTATGCACCATTTTCATGCCTCAATTCCCTCCATGTTTAAATATGGATCCAGACTGAATCCTACCAATATCATATTCTTATTCTTCTTCCCGTTTTGAAGCCTACCAAGGCAGACGCAACACCAACTAGAGAGGCAACAGTCTATTCTGTTGGCCGAGTGAAAGCACCAACAGATAAACAGAAAGATACTCCGCCTATAGAGGGCGCATTGGAAGCGATGGAAGCATATTTTGTTCTAGATCCACCATCAAGTCGTATGTAGAAAACCAACATCAGGCATAGCTTCTTATTCTTGTTTAGAGGGTCATGGAATTTCTTGCTCTACATAACAAGGTAATAATTTTAGCATTCTTTGTTTACAATAACCATAAGTATCCAGATTCATTCCCTCACATATCTCATATTCATAAATGAAAAATATAACACTATATATTTCAAGCACTGTATAACAAAGGCACTCTCTACAGCTAGGTTAACTGAATTAGCATATGGATTTGGCATTGGATATGGGAGTTATGGCTTAGATGATAGGGCCAGTGGGTGCATAAATGGATAGTATCTAGATGTGAATAATGCATCATATAATAAAAGCCAAATTTTTATTTCCCTGATACAAGGAGTTGTGCAGCTTGGTTAGCGCGTTTGTGTTTACAGAAGGCATAGGTTTGAATCTTATCACCTTTACGCGAAACTAATAAAACAACAAAAAATAATATTATTAGGTTTCAAAAATGTATTGGGAAAGATTCTTATGGGCGTTGGGTAGGCCTTACAGAAACAATGCTTCACTTAACCAATATGGTTCTTGCATACAAATAAATACAAAGTTATAGGGGCTCCTTACTGCTGCTGCCAACAACAGACTATTTTTGGGATATATCATCAGCACCTGGTAGAATTATATTGTTATTTACTCAATATAGAAACTCTGTATTATACTCACTTTGATTGTTTCAAATATTGATAATAGATTCATAATTAAAAAATATGTTGTCGTATATTACCTGAAAAACAAAGCTTGAAACTTGTATCAACTAAAGCATGAACCAGGCCTCATAGATCTCATCGTTGATCTGTAACACTGGTGGTAGAGAGATATTAGTTGAGTTGGTGGTGGGAGAGTTGTTGATAGTGGGTTAAGAAATTTCTTATTTCCAAATTTCTTCAATGGAATAGCTCGTAGCAAGCACTATTCTAACCTCTAAAACCCCTAATTGCTAAATTTAATGTACCTGGTCCTCAATTTGCTAATTGGCCCTCATCAATAGCATGAATTCAACTCGGTGTTCATTTTCCCAGACTCCCATCGAGCTGTTCCTTTGTGTGCTGAACATTCTCTATATTGTCTAGGTTCTTACTGCTCGTGGACAGGCTTCTAGATGGGCATTTCTTGTTCTGAGCTCCATGGTTTCATTCCCTTCCTTAGCTACTACTAAGCATGTTTTATTGGTGTATTTTCCATTTGTTGAACATAATAGAGTATAGGATGATTTCTTTGCAGCACATAATCTCAGGGTGCATGCATGCTTAAACGTGTCGGTGGCAACTTCTGTGCATTGGGTGGTGGCAGTGGTTTTTTAGCTAAGTTGCAATTGTATCATTTACACCTTTGTTTCCTCGAGCCGTGCTCTCAAATTTTGTGAGGACGCAATAGCATTTTGCATGACCAATTTGCAAGAACCAAAACAGTGAAATGAGCTTTCACTGCTTGTAAATACAGATGGAAAGTTCAATCAAGGGTTCTGTCATGTTTTATATACTTGTACAAACAAGGTTTTGTAGCATACATGAAAGCCATCCATATCTATTGTACTAGCCTCAACTCCCATGAGCCTTCGAAAAAGAACTATCTTTCGCATACTTTAATATCTTCATCGGGTTTGGCAATTGAAACATTTGTCGTGTGAGGGAACACAACACTATAGAAACTTTGATTGATTTGGTAGCGTGATTTTTCTATCTATCCAGCGGCATCCTTCCTTCCATCTCTCCATCAATCCCAATCTTTGGTTTCAACCAGCCCTCCTCGTTTAGTAGACCAGCCCTCAGCATTTTGGATACCGCAATCTGAACAATAGGCTCTTACAGAGTTGCGGGGATCTTAAACAAAGAGAAGGCCCCTAATAAAAGGACAATTTCTTCAACTTGCTATGGGGTGTTGCCTTATTTTCTGTCTCAAGGTATATAAGTAGTCTTTAAAATGTTAATGACTAAGAATGAAATCTCCCCCAACATTGCAAATCTGAGTTTAATATCTAAAGGCTAATATCAAATAAATAACACAAAAGAAATCCAAACTAAACATAAGCCAATGTTTTCGTGGTACAAAAAGCAATGTAGAAGGAATACAAACCATCTGCAACATCGAAATCGCCAACGTTCACAACGTCCAAATCACCAACATTCGCAACTTCCAAATCGCAAACATTCGCAACGTCCAAATCACCAACATTCACAACTTCCAAATCGCTAACAAATCCAACCGCAACAGGTATCGTTGCCATGTAGCCTTGTTAGCCTTGGAAATAATGAATAATTTCTTAAAACATATTTGATATTGAAGGTTCTTGAAATAGTCCTATGAAATTGGTGACTATATCGTAGCTATATTATAACCCTTCGAGCACTATATGGAGGGTTCTACATAATATTGAAATAGGCAATTTGTAAGTAGCTATTTTATTTTATGTCTCTTATTTTATAATTAACAGAACAATAAGAAAACACTAATTATATCTATGCTTTGTCATCATGTTTGAAACTCATAGGAAACAAAGTACAGAGTGAAGCCTACAGAGGATTTATTGACACAAACATGAGGAATGGTTTCAAAAATATGTATGAAGTTTATAATTCACTCATTGAAATGATGTACACTTTTTCATTTATAGAGATATGTATATTACATTATCTATCAATGTAGATGTAATCATCACATTTAATTTTTATGCTTGTAGATGGAACATGAAATATGGAACAAAATCAAGTCAATCAAGAAAATATTTCAAATAACTCAGGAACAATATCCCCTGAAAGTGATGAAGAGATGGGGCATGGAAGCAGTTCGAGGGACTACAATAGTTCGACCGATGAATGATGATCAACACATTTGAATGTTGTTACTACAAGTTGTATGTTTTGGAAATTTTATCTATGAAAAAAATTGTTCAATGTGGACATATCACTCCAACTAATGGATGAGGATAAGTAATCAATAATTGTAACAATGTCAAATTGACATTTTTATTATCGAGGACCTTTATGTTCTCCCGTATTTTTGAATTCTTATTCTTATATAATAAAATGTGTTTCATCTTGTACCAAATTGTCTAATACATTGCAAGACGTTACAGTATTGATTAAATATATGAATGATTTACATTGTTACTATGAAAAAATGTGCAATCAACATGTTTATTGAAACATAAGAATTAAAACATAAAATTTAATATTATTAAAAAAATATTTGATTTTTTAAATGATTAATTCATATATTAAATATATGAATGATTTACCTAGTTACAATGAACATATGTGTAACAATGAACATATGTGTAATCAACTCAATATCCAAACAAAATAAATATTATTATAAAATATATTTGATTCTCAAATGATTATTGAAAATTTGTAAAAATAAAAAAAGGTAAAAAGATAATTGCATATCGTCACTAACCAATGCCTTTTATTCATTTCCATAAATTGATGCCTACTCAAATTTTAGCCACCAATGCTCATTGACATAATAAATGCACCAATGCTTTGTAAATATCATAGGCACCAATGCTTTTTGGAAACATAATTACCGATGCTTTTATTCCACACTATACACACCAATTCTCATTGAGATAATATACACATCGATGCATATTGGTAGCATATACACACCGGTTATATTTTAATACAAAAAACAATAGTAAACATATCATACTTGACATTAGCATCGGTGTGTTTAAATATAAAAATGCATTGGTGGGCGAGCGCACGAAGATCGTCCCCATTTTCGTTGCAATGGGGGCACGCTAGCGGAAAAAAAAATGACGCGTACGCACCTAAGGCAGTGTGCATGCGCCGCTAGGTTCGGTACCAAACTGAGGCGCGTGCGCGTTCTTGGTGCGTGCGCGCAACGGTGGCGCGCACATGCCTCTGTTAAAAAAAAAAAAAAAAGACCACAATTTCCGTTCTATTTGGCCGGCCGAGCGCGACCTCCACCTCCGCGTGCACGTCAATTCAACCACCAAAGGTGGCCAAATCGACTCCAAAACCACCCAACAACACCCACAAACTCATCAACAGGTTGATTGATAGGTAAATATCAAGGTTTTTTTTTCATTTTATTCATTCTTTGTATCAATTTTTTGATTTTTTTTGTTTATTTAATTGTAAATAATTCCCAAACTTTGAAAACAATGAACTAATTTTCTATTGCAGATTGTAAACTGAGACAATGAGTGAACAATATGTTAACCCCGAGTCCGGTGGAACACAAGAAAACCCAAACCTTGGACCCAATGCCGAAGAAAACCGTGAACACAATCCAAATGCCGAACAAAACCAAAACCCCCAACCTAATTTTGAACAAGATGACCTTAACCATTATGTAAATGAAATACGAGTGCATACTCGTGAACTTAGAAACTCGGGGGAACCATATCGATTGTCTCTTGCCACGTCAATTGAGAATTCAATTGATTCCCTCATCCATGCACACCAACAATTGACCGACATGACTCAATTTAGAGCTAGGATGTAGGAGTACTACTCCACGGGAATCTCCACGGAAGCAATAAAAGATTTGAACATTACAAAATCCCAATTATATAGTATGTTCACCGATACGAAAACAAACCAACCACCGAACATTACAAAGCCACGTGTTTGCATGGATTGATGTCATTACCAATCCTGGAGGGACAATTGGATGCGGAGGTGGTTCATGGTGTATGATAAACCTCCCTGCAATAATAGGGAGGTTCCACAGTACTTCCTTCGCCAACTGTGGGCTGAGTTTTGCCTCAATTTACATGTCAACTATTTTGACATAACCGAGTTCCAGGGTGTTGGGTGTGGGTCTGCCCAAGATCGACCTGCTGCCAGGAGGAACCCATTGAGAGGGCCACCAGCTCCGAGGCGCGACCCCAACCCCTCTCCCTAGCCACCTCAGTTGCGCCATAAGCTTGATTAGATCGAGGTGGTAATGAGGAATGTTGCACGTGGTCTCCTCAGACACACCTCCTTTGTAGCAGCGACTACAGTGGAGAGGTCGGGTGACCTTGATAGAGATCCAGGTGCAGGGCCTTCACGACAGGGCCAGGATAGACCCATGACCGATGGTAGCCATGCTGGGCATTCCAGTTTGATGGGGACAATGCCACATCTTTGTCCCCATTGCGGGCACACTTTCCCTGGCCCGATCGATGGCTGTTATATGGATTAGGTCAACAATTTTTTTAATGTGTTTTCAATCATCACTTGATAACTTGTAAATTATTTTTAAATTATTTTTGTTTGACTTAAACTATTATTTCAATGTACAGTTATTCAGAGCTGATACACCAAGATGGGAGAATGTAGGATCTCCCAACCTGGATGCAGCAATGGCAGCTGCAAATGAAATTGTGGCACCCCATACAGAGGTATTTTCAGTACCTGACACAATATTGTTATTACTTATGTCATTTATATTACTCAAGTATTTATATTTATGGCATACACGTTGATAGTTCGTACAATGTTTTTGAATATCTTGATTTCCTAAATAATGACTGGTTTAACATGTTCATAACATGCATGCATTTTGTTGTCCACAGGTGTTCCGTGACTATGGTGATCAACCACCCCCACCAGGGATTGGCACATCACCATATACACAGGTACAATGTGTAGTTATAAGCATGCTTTTAATTTGATTTGTTACGACTTACTATGGTTTAATTTATTGTTTGTTTACTAAATTGTGATATTACAAATGTATATGTAGGTGCCACCAGTAGATGCGTCTCCCCATTTTAGTCCTATATATCCACCCCCTCCCATGAGTCCCCTCCCTCGCTTCCATATAGACCCCTCCCTACGTCCACCCCTCCCTTCCATCCAGCCCCCCCTCTTCGGCCATACTCCCCCCTCCATCCATCCTCCCCCACTTGCCCACCCCTCTATGTCCATACATCCTCCCCAATTTATCCACGCCCCCATGTCTATCCACCCTCCCCCATTCGATCACGCCCCCCCCTTCCTTCCACCTTCCCCTCTTCGTCCAAAACCTCCCATTTGTCCATACTCCTCCCTCCATGCAGGAATTCCCTCCCATGTACCATCCCTCAACACCCCCCCTAGCCCTTTTCGTTCAATACCCTCTATCCTACAACCGGCAGGGGTTCATCGTCC
This sequence comes from Larix kaempferi, assembly GCA_027924585.1. Lineage (NCBI taxonomy): Eukaryota > Viridiplantae > Streptophyta > Pinopsida > Pinales > Pinaceae > Larix > Larix kaempferi. The sequence goes on along the minus strand of BSBM01000055.1, from coordinate 38,139,684 downwards.
ACATGGTCCTCCTCTCCACCCCATACCACCATGTCTTCTCCCACCATATCATCCCCACTTCCCGCCACTATTGTGGCATCTACTCTTCCAATATCCTCATTAGTATCTCCAGTGGTTGCACCTGTAGTGGCTACCACTACATCTGCGCCCCCCCCATCACTGCATCGGAGCTGGTTGTCTGGCCATCTGCTCCACCTTCTAGCCCAAAAGGCCAGCCATGTCCATCGTCGGAGGTGTTCACGGTGAGAATCAAGCTAATTTATGAAAATATTTTGATGCATTAACAAAAATTAATTTAAGCAATTATGAATTTTCAATGAAATGATTGTTTTAAATGTTGTAGGATGGAATTGCTGAGAGGCTCCGCAAATCCAGGACACCTGTCCAACATTTCCCACTCATGTCAAAGGTGATTTATTTAAGATTCGAATTCTACATTTGTTTTATAAATGTTGTAAATGTTGCAAATGCTTGAAAATGACGGTATCTTATATCATTTGTTCCAGAGCCCGGAGAGATAGTCTACTCCTAGACAGACCAAGACCCGAGGCACCGGTAGCTCGAAGAGTAGGAAGATCGACTTTGGATCTGCACCTGGGAGTGACAGCGGTGGTCACAATGCTTGACACACCACGTGTTATGTACATTAGCCACAATGTGGCACTTTTGTGCACCAGTTTTGATGTACTTTGTATCTACGACACGAGTTGCCATGTATTTTGTATCTACAGCATGAGTTGTCGCATTTTGTGTAGGGCACGAGTTGCCATTATATGTACATTGGGAACCATGTTCCACTATTCGCCAAAATTTTTATATGTTTGGATGAGTTTTGTAGCCTCGATGTACATGGATTTTCAGTTATGTGATTTATATATCTCGTTGTCTAATGTGGTTGTCTCATGTTGTGTGTATCACGATGTGATGTTGTGTAAATTTGGGTTTTACCTAGATCTTAGAAGAGAAGTTGGATATCATAGTTCAGCTTGGTTTATCTTTCCACATGTAAAAGCTTCTAATGGTATCTATGTTAAGAAAACATTGTAAGCATAGGCTAACTCAAACAAAATCATGTGTGAGAATTAATCTTAAAACAAACGGAATAAATGGATGGACAAATCACACCTCATGGCACATAAGATATATATTGGGAACTTGAGTACTAGGAAAAGAACACTTAAAAATAGAAAATGTCCATTGTCGTCAAAAGGTTAAAATGAGATCCAACATGATTTTTAATAACTCTACATAATGAGATCCAAAAAAGGCCATACTCTACATAATGAAATGTCATCACTAGCATTTATTTTGACCATTTTGTCCACTTAAGATCATGCAACAAATTAATAACCAAGTTATGGAATCATTTCTTAATCAATCGTCACCATACAAATAGGACAACCTTGAGCATGATGTATAGCGAGCTCATTAATTCTCACTCACGGATATAGCCACCTTTGATTTGATGACCATCACATCCACTACCATTTGCAATTAGGACTTCCTTAATTTATCATTATGTGATAGTGATCTAATTTTATGTAGACACGTTGACTTAAACACATGTATAGTTGACATTACAATAAATGACTACTATGAGGTGTATTTTTGAGGCTATATCCACCTCAACACATTGGCTTGTTACCTCAATACCCCAAATGTTGTCGAATTTTGTCTGGACGGGATAGAGGGGTATTAGGACATCATAATTCATCTATTGGACACTCAGAAACTTGTTAAAGACATTTAGGACAAGTGCATTACATCAATGGAGTCACAAATACACCCTCATCAATTTGCATGCATCCATTAGTGTGCCATCAACACTAGAACATGTAAGCATTACTATATGTTGGAGTAAGCTTTACTAATGTTATGATAATATTAGGTTTTCCATCCATTGAGAAGGTTTCCATAGGTGTGCATATCCACCATATAAAAATCTTCATGGTACAACCAATTTCAAACCATTACGTTTCTAAATTAGGTATCCGGTGCTAGGTACAACGGTTTTCTAGTTGTATACACCCTTGCTATATAGATGAGAAACTATGCATATATGTGTATAGTGGTTTTGATTCAAATGCATGCACATGAATATATATGTACAATGAAAATGATTTAATCTTTACATGTATTATAATTTAGGGCTAGATCTTATGCTACATAATAGGGTTTAATTGTGATTAGAATACAAACTAGGGTTTATGCTACCAGCTAGGGTTTTTAGGCTAGGCTCTCGTGTTTCTAGGCTAGGATCCAAGCTCTAGGGTCACCATATTAATGTTTAATTCCACTATCATGACATCATTCTCACCAATACCATGCCCACTACTACAATGATCATCATCAAGCCTCTCAATCCCACTTTGAACATTTCCCATACTTCCAAGTTAAAATTGATAGGTCTTGTTGCTAAAATCTTTTCACTTATCTATTCACATAGACAAATACACTCCTATAAAAGATTTGTTGTAGCTTGGTACGTGCAAGTTCACATGCAATAATACTTGAGAGATCATTTTACCCTATGATCCATGGAATATTCATTGGAGTCATATGAACCTCATTTTCATCACCTCAACCATGGTCAAGACGCCAAGATCCATCCTTAGTAGACAAAACCTCATGTTGGCACCCATACCACACTCAAAGATAAAAAATTATTTGAAATGGCATGTTTGGGGGTTGAGGGAATCTTGATTTTTTTATAATCACACATGAGAGGTTCTTAGAGTCAAATACATTGGATATAAATAAATTCCCCAACGCCTTCATCATCTTCATCATCATCTTCATCACCATCGCCATCATCATCAACGCCTTCATCATCATCACCATCTTCATCATCATCACCATCACCATGACCATCAACTTCACCGCCATCACCATCATCATCAACTTCACCATCTTCATCATCATCACCATCTTCGTCATCATCACCATCTCCATCTTTTGGATGCGATTCACCATCTTCATCATCACCATCACCATCACCATCAACCTCACCACCATCACCATCATCATCAACGTCACCATATTCATCATCATCACCATCTTCATCACCATCATCATCTCCATCTTTTGGATGCGAGACGGAACCATCACCATCTTCATCATCACCATCACCATCACCATCAACCTCACCACCATCACCCTCATCATCACCATCACCATCTTCATGATCATCACCATCGTCGTCATCATCACCATCTCCGTCTTTTGGATGCGAGACGGAACCATCACCATCTTCATCATCACCATCACCATCACCATCAACCTCACCACGATCACCATCATCACCACCATCACCATCTTCATTATCATCACCATCTTCGTCATCATCACCATCTCCATCTTTTGGATGCGAGACGGAACCAACCTCACCACCATCACCATCAACCTCACCACCATCACCATCATCATCAATGTCACCATCTTCATCATCATCACCATCTTCATCACCATCACCATCTCCATCTTTTGGATGCGAGACGGAACCATCACCATCCTCATCATCACCATCACCATCACCATCAACCTCACCACCATCACCATCATCATCACCATCACCATCTTCATGATCATCACCATCGTCGTCATCATCACCATCTCCATCTTTTGGATGCGAGACGGAACCATCACCATATTCATCATCACCATCACCATCACCATCAACCTCACCACCATCACCATCATCACCACCATCACCATCTTCATTATCATCACCATCTTCGTCATCATCACCATCTCCATCTTTTGGATGCGAGACGGAACCATCACCATATCCATCATCACCATCACCATCACCATCAACCTCACCACCATCACCATCACCATCATCATCACCATCACCATCATCATCACCATCACCATCACCATCAACCTCACCACCATCACCATCATCATCACCATCACCATCTTCATCATCATCACCATCTTCATCATCATCACCATCTCCATCTTTTCGATGCGAGACGAAACCATCACCATCACCATCAACCTCACCACCATCACCATCATCATCAACGTCACCATCTTCATCATCATCACCATCTTCATCACCATCACCATCTCCATCTTTTGGATGCGAGACGGAACCATCACCATCTTCATCATCACCATCACCATCACCATCAACCTCACCACCATCACCATCATCATCAACATCACTATCTTCATCATCATCACCATCTTCGTCATCATCACCATCTTCGTCATCATCACCATCTCCATCTTTTGGATGCGAGACGGAACCATCACCATCAACTTCACCACCATCGTCATCATCATCACCATCTTCATCATCATTGTCATCTGTAGGTCGCTCATCATCGTGTCCATCATCATCACCATCTTCATCATCTTCATCACCATCGCCATCATAATCAATGCCTTCATCATCATCACCATCTTCATCATCATCACCATCACCATGACCATCAAATTCACCACCATCACCATCATCATAAACATCACCATCTTCATCATGATCACCATCTTCGTCATCATCACCATCTCCATCTTTTGGATGCGAGACAGAACCATCACCATTACCATCACCATCAACCTCACCACCATCACCATCATCACCACCATCACCATCTTCATTATCATCACCATCTTCGTCATCATCACCATCTCCATCATTTGGATACGAGACAAAACCATCACCATATCCATCATCACCATCACCATCACCATCAACCTCACCACCATCACCATCATCATCACCATCAACCTCACCACCATCACCATCTTCATCATCATCACCATCTTCATCATCGTCACCATATCCATCTTTTGGATGCGAGACGAAACCATCACCATCTTCATCATCACCATCATCATCACCATCAATCTCAGCACCATCACCATCATCATCAACGTCACCATCTTCATCATAATCACCATCTTCGTCATCATCACCATCTCCATCTTTTGGATGCGAGACAAAACCATCACCATGTCCATCATCACCATCACCATCCCCATCATTATCATCATCGTGCAACAAAACCGGGTTCCGGGGAGTCATGCAAGTGTGTCTAGGTAGGTTCCGGCCGGGAATGCTAGCCACAAGTGCCCGGTGGATGATTTTCCAAAGTTGACCCCCGTGTGCAAAAATTGCACACTCCCTCACTGAGCAAAACCCTAGTTTCCAAGATGGACATACAAGATGAGGGTGGGGCCACCGAGATGGAGGGGAGGGGCACCTCTAGCACTATCCCAGTGTGCTAAATCCAACGGAGTCGACGGTTCGTCGATCCGAGCCATGATATTCATTCTATGGCTTGTCCCGTCTTGCATCCAAAAGGCCTTCAGGGACACCTGCTGGATACCTGCCGGGGGCGTAGAACTCCAACCGTGCAACAAAACTGGGTTCCGAGGAGTCATGCAAGTGTGTCTAGGAAGGTTCCGACCGGGAACACTAGCCACAAGTGCCCGGTGGATGATTTTCCAAAGTTTACCCTTGTGTGTAAAAATTGCACACTCCCTCATTGAGAAAAACCCTAGTTTCCAAGATGGACGTACAAGATGAGGTTGGGGACACCGGGATGGAGGGGAGGGGCACCCCTAGCACTATCCTGGCGTGTTGAATCCAACGGAGTCGACGATTCGTCGGTCCGAGCCACGGTCTTCATTCTATGGCTCGTCCCGTCTCGCATCCAAAACGACTTCAGGGACACCTGTTGGATACTTGTCGGGGGCGTAGAACTCCAACCATGCAACAAAACTGGGTTCTGGGGAGTCATGAAAGTGTGTCTAGGTAGGTTTTGGCTGGGAACGCTAGCCACAGTGTTCGGTGGATGATTTTCCAAAGTTGACCCCCGTGTGCAAAAATTGCACACTCCCTCATTGAGCAAAACCCTAGTTTCCAAGATGGACGTACAAGATGAGGGCGGGGCCACCGGGTCGGAGGGGAGGGGCACCCCTAGCACTATACTGGCGTGCTGAATCCAACAGATTCGATGGTTCATCGATCCGATCCATGGTCTTCATTCTATGGCTCATCACGTCTCGCATCCAAAAGGCCTTCAGGGACACCTGCTGGATACCTGCCAGGGGAGTAGAATCCTTCGTTGTGTTCCATTACCCTTTTGTTCAGCATTCCGTGCTCTGATAAGTGGTACTTCACCTCTATCATTGAAAACTTGGGTCTATAGGTACCGTCCCTTTCATATTCCTCGTCGTCCACAGCTGACACAAGTTAGAGATGCCATTCAAACCCAATTGAAAGCCAAGGAAGTGGTTTTATGCGACGTCATCTTTGGGAATAAACATTTATGTAAACCAACAGAAGCTCGAACAATACTCCCTGCTTTTAAACACATTCTGGAGAGATCAAGAGGACAAGTTCATCAAAGAGACTTCATTCATCTTTATTCTCGTAATGTACACATAGTCCATCCTTATCTTGATAAACAAGAGTTTTATAATAGCTTGAACTTTTTGGGAGTGGTTATCTCCCTGTATTCGGTTGTTTGATTGGTTGACAAGCTTGCCTGAAAATCTATACTTTGAACTTCTTTGTTTTATTGCTAAAAATTGGAATGGATTTTCAAGTCACCTGCAAAACACTCCCTTGTTGAAATATGTAAGTTCTTCCAACAACATAGATTTGGCTAGTGTATCAAATGCTGTCGCCCACACTAGAATTTATCTTTTGTCAAAGGAGTCGCACATATTGTGGCTAACCAAATGGTCTAGGGAGCTTGGACCTGGACCATAATGGCCACGTGGACCAATGGGAGCTGACAGAATCCAAGTTCGCTCGCCGGTTTGGGTTCAGTGGCCCTAGGGAAAATCCCCAAAGTGTCCTTGAATGGCCCCGGGGTGCTTGACTAGAATGCTCGTAGTGCCCGAACCGTGGCTCGGTTCGCGAATCCGTCGATTCCGATGGGTCCAGGACACTGGGTTTCATCTAGGGGACCCCCCATAACGTGCCTTGAAGACCCAGAAGCGGTGCCAAAGGGCCATCTCCGGAGCTAGGGTTTGCTTAGTGAGGGAGTGTGCAATTTTTGCACACGGGGGTCAACTTTGGAAAATCATCCACTGGGAACTTGTGGCTAGCGTTCCTGGTTGGAACCTACCTAGACACACTTGCATGACTCCCTGGAACCTGGTTTTGGTACACGATTGGAGTTCTACGCCCCCGGTAGGTATCCAGCAGGTGTCCCTGAAGGCCTTTTGGATGCGAGACAGGACGAGCCATAGAACGAAGACCATGGCTCGGATCGACGAACCATTGAATTCATTGGATTCAACACACCGGGATAGTGCTAGAGGTGCCCCTCCCCTCCATCCCGATGGCCCCACCCTCATCTTGTACGTCCATCTTGGAAACTAGGGTTTTGCTCAATGAGGGAGTGTGCAATTTTTGCACACGGGGGTCAACTTTGGAAAATAATCCATCGGGCACTTGTGGATAGCATTCCTGGCCGAAACCTACCTAGACACACTTGCATGAATCCTCGGAACCCGGTTTTGTTGCACGATTGGAGTTCTACGCCCCTGGCAGGTTCCAGCAGGTGTCCTTGAAGGCCTTTTGGATGCGAGACGGGATGAGCCATAGAATGAAGACCGTGGCTCAGATCAACGAACCATCGAATCCATTGGATTCAACACACCAGGATAGTGCTAGGGGTTCCCCTCCCCTCCAGCCCGGTGGCCCCGCCCTAATATTGTACGTCCATCTTGGAAACTAGGGTTTTGCTCAGTGAGGGAAAGTGCAATTTTTGCACACAGGGGTCAACTTTGTAAAATCATCCACTGGGCACTTGTGGCTAGCGTTCTTGGCTGGAACCTACCTAGACACACTTCCATGAATCCCCGAAACCCGGTTTTGTTGCACGGTTGGAGTTCTACGCCCCCGGCAGGTATCCAGCAGGTGTCACTGAAGGCCTTTTGGATGCGAGACGGGACGAGCCATAGAATGAAGACCGTGGCTCAGATCGATGAACAGTTGAATCTGTTGGATTCAGCACTCCAAGATAGTGCTAGGGATGCCCATCCCCTCCGGCCCGGTGGCCCCACCCTCATCTTGTACGTCCATCTTGGAAACTAGGTTTTTGCTCAGTGAGGGAGTGTGCAATTTTTGCACACAGGGGTCAACTTTGGAAAATCATCCACCGGGCACTTGTGGCTAGCGTTCTCAATCGGAACCTACCTAGACACACTTGCATGACTCCCCGAAACCCAGTTTTGTTGCACGGTTGGAGTTCTATGCCCCCGACAGGTATCCAGCAGGTGTCCCTAAAGGCCTTTTGGATGTGAGACGGGATGAGCCATAGAATGAATACCGTGGCTCGGATTGATGAACTGTCAACTCCGTTGGATTTAGCATGCCGGAATAGTTCTAGGGGTGCCCCTCCCCTCTTGCCTAGTGGCCCCACCCTCATCTTGTAGGTCCATCTTGGAAACTAGGGTTTTGCTCAGTGAGGGAGTGTGCAATTTTTGCACACGGGGGTCAACTTTGGAAAATTGTCCAACTTTGGAAAACAAGGAGGGAACCGGGATATGCATGCAAAAATGTTTACCTGGTTGTACAAGATCAGATATATGATCATATTCATTCGAAATAGAGGATTTTCCTTCCTCAACTGGATTGTTTCAGCAACTGCACGTGGGTCCACTGCAAGTGATACATGATCCCATTCATCAACCCAATCCATTGATTCGCACTCATCCCACTCACAACTGCTGCAAGACCCACAAAAGCAAGCAAGATTTCATATCCATATTTCAAATAAAGGGTTGTTTGAGATTCGAACCGAATTAAATCCACGAGTGCCTTGCACAGTACTACAACTATAAGAACGCGATCGATCTATATCAACTACATTCCAGAAATTTCTGATAGCATGTCCTCTACCTGTTGGTATGTGTTTCTCCGTGGTTCGATCTGACATTTTTTCTTTGCACCATCGAACTGTGGATTCGACATTCCGAATATGAGGGCCTCCCATGCACCTCATCTCCTCCCTTCGTAGGGCAGTTTTGAGACATTCTCTAGCCCCGTCGTGCTCTCCCTTTCCATGCTCAGTCTCAAAATAGTTCCATACATGCAACACATCATAAGTCTTGTGCAACATACTTAACCACTGGAAAACACGTGCATTTTTGAACTGGCCTGCACAACCATCTGACCATATCCAATTCTGATCCATATGTATACCTCTCTCTTTCAGCTGATCATAGAAAATTTTGAAGCAATGCTGCACATAATGCAGGTCGTGGCACCTATCGTCACTGATGTAGAAGTTGGTCTCTTTCAATATTATCCTCATGTCGTTGCTTCTCTCTGGTGCGTGCTTGTACGTGATGTGGACCATTATGCTAACTTGGTCTGAATGGTAGTATTGACTTTGAATCTCATTCTGTGGCTGTAGGGTGTATTTTTCTGCAAAGACCACAACCGACAATATTGTGCCCTTGGGAAAGGTGTCTCTGCATTGTCTGTACTGTTCATCCTGGCATCGTGCTACATGGACGTGCTGTACATAATGCTTGGTCTTTTGGTAGAATTCCTTCATGAAATCACAAATTTGTACCTGGTGCCACAAAACCAAGGGCATTAATACAACGTGACATTTTCAATCTGAATATATATGTACAAATTCAACATGTACAGTATGAAAGCATGCAAACTTAGATTACCTGTGACTTCACCAATGCAATTTTTGGTTAGTTTTTCAGAATTTACTTCAATCTGATCTAGGATCTTAACTGAGAGAACAACATGTACAGCATATCTACAACATATCAATCATTGACAATAATGCAAGCACACAAGAGACACAGAGTTTACTTGGGGAAAACCATAAAGGTGAAAAACCCCAATAACTTCCTCAGAGATAGATAGAGCAATGATACAACCCAAGCATAAGAGATAGACATCTCCTGGTAGCAGCTTCTCCTCATCCACAAGTGCGCCACTCTCCAAAGAGTGTGTGTGAGAATATAATGATGAAATAGAGTGCCTCCCGCACTCTATTTATACTTGACTTGCCTAATAACCTTTACTAGGTCGGCCTCAACTTAACCACATAACACAATGATGACTGGGCCAACACCCAATAGGGTGGTCTAATAACCCTTTGACCCACATGGCCGACCCCCAATAGGGCAGTCTAATAACCCTTCGACCCACATGACTTATACAGGGCCAACCCCAACAAGGTGGTCTAATAACCCATCAATTATAAGTTACGACACTTACAATATAAATGACGACACTTCCGTATAGAGGAATAATAACATCTCTATAGGAATACAAAGACTTCCGTATAGAGGAATAATAACATATCTATAGGAATACAATATACATATATGTGAAATACATTCCAAAGTTACATAAACATCAACACTCCCTCTTAACTAGGAAGGTATTTCTCGACACAGATCTGCTAGCACAAGTCTTCTTCTCTAGATCATCGTCACTGGATAATCGTCATTGAGTCATCGTCATCGTCACTGCTGCTGCTATCTCAATCAATCTCTAAATCTACTCGTCATAGGAATTTCTACAGAGCTAGTCCTTTTTCATACTGGATGTAGGCCCACCACCTACAGGTCTTCATCATCACTGGCCATACTGTGGTATCCTCAGGACTTATTACGTGCATCACAAAACCTCGAAAGATCATCCCAGGATGTTATGGGTACACAACTCCGACCTGTAGGATCTACTAGGGCGCTATTACATGTGACCCCACCATAAAACCTCGAAAGAGCATCCCAGGATGTTACGGGTACACAACTCCAACCTGTAGGATCTCCTAGGGCGCTATTACATGTGGTCACCACAAAACCTCGCAAGAGAATCCCAGGATGTTACGGGTACACAACTCCGACCTGTAGGATCTCCCAGGGTGCTATTATATGTGGTCATGGAAAAACCTCGAAAGAGCATCCCAGGCTGTTATGGGTACACAACTCCGACCTATAGGATCTCCAAGGGCGCTATTATATGCCATAGGACAAAACCTCGAAAGAGCATCCCAGGATGTTATGGGTACACAACTTCGACTTGTAGGATCTCCCAGGGCGCTATTATATGTCCTCCTAGAGTAATGTCTCAAAAGAGCATCCCAGGATGTTACGGGTACACAACTCCGACCTATAGGATCTCCGAGACATGCTCATCTGCACAACCTATTCCACGACCATAGAGTATCAACCTGATACTCACCATACATCATCCTGATGTACACATGATCATCTTGATCATCATCACTACATTGTCCTGATGCATGATATCTGGAGCAACATCCTGAAGCTCGTCATCCATGATCATACAATGCATCCACTTGATGCATACACAGTATCTGCCTGATACATATCATCATACATGATCTACCTGATCATACAACGTATCCACCTGATACATATACAAATACATGATCCACCTGATACATCTATAGATACATAGACATGATCCAATTGATCATATCCAACATCCAACATGATGCGTACATACATATACATATAAATGATCCAACTGATCATAGCAAGCATCCAACATGATGCACACATACACATATAGAGCAGTAACTGGAGCATTGTCCTGATGCTCATCATCTAGCACTTATATCCACAGCCATGGAAGGATCGTCCTCTCACCATGCTCGGAATGGCTTCAGCAAATGTCTCCATCACTTCTTCCTCGAAGTGTCATCGATCTGAAGGACACCAAGCCTCTCTCTGAAGTACTCGAACTTCACTCTGGATAGTGGCTTCATCAGCACATCTACAATCTTCTCATCTGTCACAACATACAGGAGCTTCATTGCTCCTCTCTGCACCATATCCTTGATATAGTGATATTTGATCTCTATGTGTTTCGACCTGTCGTGGAACACTGGGTTCTCAGACATCTTCACACAACTCTGGTTGTCACAAAAGATACCAGTAGCCTCCAGCAAGAGATCAAATAACTCAGACAGTAGCTTCCGAATCCATACTGCCTCACAACTAGCTGAACAAGCTGCAACATACTCTGCTTCGGCTGTACTCAATGCTACGCAGGATTGCTTCCTGCTAAACCAAGAGATCACACATGATCCCATACTGAAGCAACACCCAGACGTGCTCTTCCTATCTGCAGCACTGCCTGCCCAATCTGAATCAACATAACCCTGTAGGTTAAGCTTTTGATTCACATCATACTTGAGCCCATAATCAACCGTAACCTTCAGGTACCTCAGAATATGCTTTACAACAACTAGGTGAACACTCCTCGGATTCATCAGGAACTAGCTCATTGTGTTCACTGCAAAGCAAATATCTGGTCTCATGTTCGTCAGGTACATCAAGGACCCAATCATCTGACAATACATCGTGACATCAACTGGATCAGATGAAGCATCACACAGAAGCTTCAGGTTTGATTCCATAGGTGTGGCCATGGCCTTGCAGTCCATCATCCTAAACCTTTTCAGGATCTCTACTGCATACTTCCCTTGTCCAAGGAAGATTCCATCTGCACTCTGTGACACCTCCATGCCTAGAAAGCAGTGCATCATCCACAAGTTCTTCATCTCGAACTTGGTAGCAAGCTTCCGCTGCGTGTTGGAAATCAAACTATCATTACCTGTAACAAACAGGTCATCCACATACAGGAGTAGTATCACAGGATTTCCTTCCTCAACCTTGTATTAAAGGTTGAAATCCGCTTTACTCTTGGTAAAGCCCAAACTAGATAGGAAATTGTCCATCCTACCATACCAAGTTCTGCACATATATGACTCCCTGTCATGTGTCTCAAAACCAAGTGGCTGCTCCACATACACTTCCTCCTCGACTACACCATTCAAGAAAGCTGTCTTGACATCCATCTGGGGTATCTTCCATTTCATCACTGCTGCCAGAGCAAGTACTGATCTGATGGAAGTGTGCCTGGCTATAGGTGTAGAAGTCTCTTCATACTCAATCCCTTTTTCTGGGAGAAGACACGAGCTACAAACCTCGTTTTGTATTTCTCCATGCTACCATCTGCAGCATGCTTGATCTTATAGATCCATTTGGAAGTCACAGCAGACTTCCCTTCAGGTCTTGGGACTGCATCCCAAACATCATTCTTCATGATCGACTGGTACTCCTCGATCATGGCATTCTTCCCGAATCCTGGGAACTTCAATATATTCAATATCTTCAATAGATAACTTTGTTGCTGAAACAAATGTTTTAGTCCTTCTTTTGTAGATGCTCGTATATGATATTTCCTACAAAACAAGTTAAATTGCATGATTAGAAACTTCTGATAGTTTTCAAAACAAATTCTTACACATAAAGAAATATGTCATACAGTCATGCAATTATTTTAGCCAATGCTTCAATACAACATTCATCCATTTCCTGTAACTTTATGGATGCCTTCTAATATCTACTAGAACATTTTTAAGAGTTTGCACTACTCCCAAAATGTCAGCAAAGAGGTTTCATTCTAGATAAGTAGCAATGGAATGTTGTACAGTGCCATAGGCCACTTACCCATCACATGCATATTAGTAGTATATTGTTTATTAATGCAATTATTCCAATATGTGTAATACACACCCTAAATCTAGGAACATAGGCATATACATCATTGAACAATATTATTTAAAAAAACAGATATGTAAGAAATGACAATTCAAATACTTATCTTTGTTTGGTTGTTGGGTGGATTCCCTCTGAATCTTTGCAACTCCATTCTGATGTGGATTGTGAGAAGTGGTTGACTCCCTCTGAATATCTGCATTCTTGCAGAAACTATTGGAGTGTGCTCCCTCTTGATTTTTGCTTCCTGGATTACCTGCCCTTGAACTTATATCCATCCTCGATCACTATGCATGCTTAAAAGTATCATTATTGTGATATCCTTGAGATCTCATACATAATCATACATTTATTAGTATATTCTCAATACTATCAAAACACAATAATCTTAAGCGTGTACGGTCATGATCATTTCAAACAAAAATAGTAAGCATTAGTATTCAAGGACTCTTATGGTTAGTCATATCATAAATTAAAGTAAGAAACATAATATGCCTAAACCTGTGATTACTCAAACCTATACTTTCATGACTCTTCTGGTTAGTCATATCATCAATTAAGGTAAGAAACATAATATGCATACACCCATGATTATTCAAACCTATGAATAATCATTATCAATCATGCCATGTATACTTATATAAGAGATCCTATCACAAGGTAGGATTCTAACTTGATATAGGAAAAAATACCTGGATTAGTATGTTAGCTAGTTATATCTAACATACCCACATGATGTCTTCTTTTTCTCTTCAATGACTTGTGTTAGTAACCTGCATATCTCATAAGTTAACCATTATAGAACCAAGTTATACATACCTTGTAAATACATCTTCTATGTGATCCATGACAATGGATGAATCTTTGTCTTCATGTCACCATGATCATATGTTCTTGAACTAGAACATGATTTGTCTTTCTTGGTGTACCTTTTATGTTAGCGGACAACATAAACCTCATACAACACCATAATGCATTAGTACAATCATAAGTGTCAACACCCTAATCAATGAATATCTTCTATCATGCATTCATAACTTTATTAAGGTGATACGACAAGTATAAATTTAATCAAGATTGTACTAACCTTAATGAAGACAAACATACCATAAACTTAATTATCAATAGAATTCGAAACATACCTGTATGAGTCATACCTGTCGAGATTGCTTGTAATCTTCTTATGTGAGGTCTTAGCCTTATCTCCCTCTGAAACAGGAACTTCTTCACTTATGCAGGTGACCAAACCATTCTCTTCTAGGATTAACCCAATCCACTTGATTTGCAGGAACTGGATCTGGAGCTGGATTAGGGTTTGTCAGAGAAACCCTAAAAATTCAAACTTTGAATTTCAAACTTCTGAAAGGATAGAAAGATGCGCCTTGATGAGCTGATCAAGCCGATATACTTAGAATTTGAAAACTGCAAAGTTTCACCCCTTAAATTTGCCTTTGAAACTTCCAGATTCACTAGACATGACCCTGAACTAGGGTTTGATAAATCCCACCCTTCTTCCCAATCAAAAGGTTCGATCCAAAGCTCTAAGCTTCTATTTTTTTGAGGAGCCTCCAACCATGGTCACAGATTTCAAAAATTCTCATTTTTGCAGAAGCCCTAATTTTCCACTTTTTCGATCAAAGTCCCGAACTAGGGTCTGATCAAGCCCATCCTTCTACCCAACCAAAACATCTGATCTTGGTCTCTAAATTTTGATTTTGATGAGTAGCATTCAGCCGTGGTCTCCGATTACAAAAATTCCAACTTTCTTTGAAACCCTAAATTCTCGAAGCCATGAATGAAGGTGCTCAAATTTTTTTTTTTTGTTTTGACAGAAATATGTACCTGATTGTTTCTCGTGTAACTCCGAACTTTCCAATGCACAGGGTTTGAAACTTCTACCTGTGGTAGCCAAACCTGTCATATTTCCAACCCCACAGGCCTGACCTCAATTGGATTCTCTGAGAGAGAGTTATGCCAAGTGTCGCAATGTGACCTGTTTATGGGATAAAACAGGAGAGCGAACTTGTACGGCGTGCCATGTGTCACTGGTTCAATTTCGGCCTCTGAAAAAGTCACCTGAGAAATTAAAGTCCATGCACTACCTGCCAATTTTTATGAAATTTCATTTGGAGCTTCCTAGCCCAAGTTATGACCTTTTTTCCTAGGTCACCTGTTTATGACTCAGATCTGGAAGAGGCAGAAACCCTAGATTGTACAGATCATAAAACACAAAGTACAACGAGTTAGAAGTTTTACTTTGGACACAATGTACATGGGGATCTGATCTTTTACATGTAAAAGTTTCAGATCCGAAAACTTCGCCAAAATGGATTTATAGCGAAAGTTATACGATGACTGGTTTTTTCTATATCAAGCCCTAGCATCGTAAGTGCAACAAGTGTCATACATGCCATACCATGCCTTCTTTTAGGCTAGCTATGATACCATGTTATTTTTTCAGAATTTACTTCAATCTGATCTAGGATCTTAACTGAGAGAACAACATGTACAGCATATCTACAGCATATCAATCATGGACAATAATGCAAGCACACAAGAGACACGGAGTTTACTTGGGGAAAACCATAAAGGTGAAAAACCCCAATAACTTCCTCAAAGATAGATAGAGCAATGATACAACCCAAGCATAAGAGATAGACATCTCTTAGGAGCAGCTTCTCCTCCTCCACAAGTGCGCCACTCTCCAAAGAGTGTGTGTGAGAATAGAATGATGAAATAGAGTGCCTCATGCACTCTATTTATACTTGACTTAACTTGCCTAATAACCTTTACTAGGTCGGCCTCAACTTAACCACATAACACAATGTTGACCGGGCCGACACCCAATAGGGTGGTATAATAACCCTTTGACCCACATGGCCGACCCCCAATAGGGTGGTCTAATAACCCTTCGACCCACATGACTTATACAGGGCCGACCCCAACAAGGTGGTCTAATAACCCATCAATTATAAGTTACGACACTTACAATATAAATGATGACACTTCCGTATAGAGGAATGATAACATCTCTATAGGAGTACAAACACTTCCGTATAGAGGAATAATAACATCTATATAGGAATACAAACACTTACGTATAGAGGAATAATACATCTCTATAGGAATACAATATACATATATGTGAAATACATTCCGAAGTTACATATACATCAACATTTTTTTGCTTTCCTTCGAACTATCTACTTGATATGTTATGTATTGGAAGTTCTGCATTTCTACTGACATCCTCCCAAATTCGTGCTTCGCGGTTGCGTGGATGCAGCGGCTCAATAATGCAAATCCACTGCAACTGGAACATGTCCCATATAAACATGATCTTTTATAATATTTTTGTCCTTCAGGCCTTTGACACATTATGCTATGTATAAATTCTCTGGATGCATTCGGTGGTTGTAACGAAGGGCAATCCTGCATAATGTTAGTATGCAAACCACAAAATATATGTCTATATGTATCATAATAGTACTGAAATTCTACATGGTATCTACAACAACATGTACTGCGATCAATGCAAATTCTAACATACCAGGGTTTGCATTTTTCGAAGGAACTTTGGCCCAAGTTCAATTGTGTGTGCTCATTCTTGAACCTCTCATAGAGTTCTGTTTGTGTCGTGTCAAGTAAGTGCTTGACATGGGGTTCACCCCCCCTAACACCTTTTCTAAACTTTAAAACATTTCTTTGATTCGATGACGGTCTAGTGTTATCATGCCAAAAATTTTGCACTAGTTCTTTAACAACATCAATGAGCTTCATGTCTGAACGAGGTAACCTACCAACAAAGGCCCAACAATCTTTTTGGCCTGGGGTCTCAAGTTTTTCTCTAATGGCAGAATACTTTTGAAGAGTCTTTCTATCTACTTTAAATATCTTACATGTGTGTGATAGTAGGCGACGTTGCCTTGTGGATTTGTCTACAATTGATTCCGACAGTACATGACGGGACGCATTAAAATCTTTTGTACGAGAAGTTTTTCCAATCAAATTAAATGCAGATTGTATATTTCTAACAACATGATTGTTGGCCTCTGAACTTCTAACTACCTTTATTCCCAAAATTCTCCGAACATGAACTAGACAATGTGATTTTAACAAAGCAAGAAACAATTGACATTTTGCTGCATCGGTTTTGGATTCAAAAAAATCTTTGATTATCTTATTACAATGGAAATCAATAGTGCGTTTGGGCATCTTACCTTCAAGTCCTAAAAATGAACTTTCATCCACATGAATACGTCTGGGAGTTCTTCGTCTTCCGGTTGATAGTCGAGGCAAGGGAGTCGGTAAGGAAGTATGAGTCTCGTCAACGGTTTGTTGTGGCCCTTTGTTCAGAAATTGGTCCTGCAATGGAGTGTGTTCGCCAGGTGGGTGCTCTTCTTGGGGTGGTTTCCAGTTAAAAACTTGTTCAACATCCATCGCTTCATACTCGACATCAGGCAATATTTGATTGAATTCAACCACTTCGTCATTGCTTGTTGATGGATCTAAGGCACTAACATTTTGATTTCTACGGTTTTGCATGTACAACTTGGCATTTTCTCTCATCTCATGGGTCTTTTCAAGGGGCGGTTGCGTCCTTCTAGACTTTCTTTTATTATTACATATGTTGCCCATATTCAATGTGCTTTTTGGAAAAACGAAAATATGACCCCTACAAGAATGAAAAACAAACAAGATATTAAAACTCGATGTGCATGATTATTAAAGCTCGATGTAGCAATTGATTATGTACAACAACATCTAGTGATAATGTTTTCATATAATCTTAAAAGCTATTGGGAATGCCCTACATATAAAGTTACAACCTCACCTCTAGGAACTTAGTAGGATGGTATTGGATGGTGGTATGGGATGTTAGTAGGAGAAAATTCCCTACAAGGAAGAAGCTCATATAACTTCATTTTCATGGTATGGATGAGGGAAAATAGCCCCAAAAGACTAAGAGTTTTCAATTGTTTAGGTGTTTGTGTGAGTTGTTGTAGTGAAACTGTGAGGAATTAAACAAATGTTTGTCTACTAGATGGAGGAATGTGATTATGAAATGTTATTGGTGGTGATGCAAGTAATTTTTTTTTATTATCTTCATGAAAGGTTGAAAGCATTTCTTGGTGCATGTTGTAGTTTTTTTTGGTAAGATGTTTTTATTGTCTATGTTGAAGATTAAGAAGACTAAAATAGATCTATCATACAATTCATGAGGAAAAACCAAAATAGATGCCATTCAAACAAGTGAATGAAGAATAAATTACATTTAAAAAGATAAAATTTTCACCATATCTCAAAGATTATGATTGCTCTTTGCTTCAAATGTCAAATGCTCTTTTGATGTGTCCACTATATGTAAGAAGACTTCATGTGTATCTAAGTAGCATCGGAATTCAATCCAAGGTGCCAAATAGAGTCCAACTATTGTGTATTCACTCAATTGATACAAATAGAGCCCAATAGGTGTGTATTCAATACAAAGAGCTAAATAGAGCCCCAAATGTTGTGTATTTTATCCAAATGGTGAAGGAAGCATCAAATGGTGTATGAATTCAATCTACCATGTAAATGCTTGTTGGACTGTGTGTGAAACCAAAGAAGAGAACGCGATGAATGAGGAAAAAAATGCAGGAGAAATAACGCAGGTGATTTTCTAAATTTTATGTTCAACAGGGATGCGCACGCGCCAGATCTGGCGTGTGCGCGCATCTGGCGTGTGTGCATCCTTGCTGAACGTTGTAATGTTGGGTGGGTAACGTTCATTGTATTTATTTCCCAATAGATATAAATGTGTTGGGTTATGCCTAGAGCCCCTCCCCCATAAAGGCATTTAGGACCTCTTCTAACCCATAATCCCTAAGTGCATTTAAGTGCTTCTAGGTGTTTGGGGGTTTAAGGGTATATTTACAAATTTGTGTATTTTGATTTCAAAACATTAATTTAATTTTCAATTAGAAACATATGTATTACATCAAGAATAATTAAATACATAGTAGATATATATTAATGTTGTATAAAGACTGTTCGGAGGCGCGGTTATTGTGAGATTGCAGTATGTCAGATTTGTTCATAATTACCATCATATTTTATTCTCTTAGGGCGATGCAGATGTGACAGAATGCACTTTGATGGT